>JAVIAB010000051.1:124761955-124856955 GCA_032433765.1 Megaustenia siamemsis | reverse complement strand
GGATGGATGGATGGATGGATGGATGGATGGATGGATGGATGGATGGATGGATGGATGGATGGATGGATGGATGGATGGATGGATGGATGGATGATGGATGGATGGATGGACGGACGGACGGACGGACGGATGGATGGATGGATGGATGGATGGATGGATGGATAGATAGATAGATAGACTGCTTCCTATCGGAATCTCTAGATAGATAGATAGATTAGATAGATAGATAGATAGATAGATAGATAGATAGATAGATAGATAGATAGATAGATAGATAGATAGATAGATAGATAGATAGATAGATAGATAGATAGATAGATAGATAGATAGATAGATAGATAGATAGATAGATAGATAGATAGATAGATAGATAGATAGATAGATAGATAGATAGATAGATAGATAGATAGATAGATAGATAGATAGATAGATAGATAGATAGATAGATAGATAGATAGATAGATAGATAGATAGATAGATAGATAGATAGATAGATAGATAGATAGATAGATAGATAGATAGATAGATAGATAGATAGATAGATAGATAGATAGATAGATAGATAGATAGATAGATAGATAGATAGATAGATAGATAGATAGATAGATAGATAGATAGATAGATAGATAGATAGATAGATAGATAGATAGATAGATAGATAGATAGATAGATAGATAGATAGATAGATAGATAGATAGATAGATAGATAGATAGATAGATAGATAGATAGATAGATAGATAGATAGATAGATAGATAGATAGATAGATAGATAGATAGATAGATAGATAGATAGATAGATAGATAGATAGATAGATAGATAGATAGATAGATAGATAGATAGATAGATAGATAGATAGATAGATAGATAGATAGATAGATAGATAGATAGATAGATAGATAGATAGATAGATAGATAGATAGATAGATAGATAGATAGATAGATAGATAGATAGATAGATAGATAGATAGATAGATAGATAGATAGATAGATAGATAGATAGATAGATAGATAGATAGATAGATAGATAGATAGATAGATAGATAGATAGATAGATAGATAGATAGATAGATAGATAGATAGATAGATAGATAGATAGATAGATAGATAGATAGATAGATAGATAGATAGATAGATAGATAGATAGATAGATAGATAGATAGATAGATAGATAGATAGATAGATAGATAGATAGATATTGTCTTCGAGACGTGATATAAACTATATCGTCCTTGACATTATATATTGCCATTTGTGATATGATCTTTCTAGTCTTGAAACAATTCTTACAAGTAGCTAATATTCAGAGGGTTGAGTATTCTAGAAGTAAGACTTCGACCTCTATGCAGGAATATCCAGGGTTCGAACATAAACGGGGGACATTTTTAAACTTCGAATGTGTGGTTTCCTCGTGACTTTATCCTTGTCTCTGGGTAGTGTGATCCGATAACTAGACCTCTGAGAAAACGATGAAAAACATAAGGTCCCGTGTGCACTCGCGCACGTTAAAGAACCTAGGTAGTTGAAAGTCGAAAAGGTTACGCCGAAATATCCTCTGTCCAGGCACACACAAATTTGGTTAAGCAATATCTACCCAAGCCGAATATGGATGTCTCGGGCATAAAGGCGCAGATATCGCAATTTTGCCGTAAATTAACGACACAACGCGTTCACGTCCAATTAAAGGGTGTTCACTAAGAAGAAGAGAAAAGAGGTATTATTCTATCCGTAGTTTTATGTTCTTGTAATATATTCTCTATTATAAGTGTAATATATTATCTATTATAAGTGTAATATATTCTCTATTATAAGTGTAATATATTCTCTATTATAAGTGTAGTATATTCTTTATTATAAGTGTAATATATTCTCTATTATAAGTGTAATATATTCTCTATTATAAGTGTAATATATTCTCTATTATAAGTGTAATATATTCTCTATTATAAGTGTAATATATTCTCTATTATAAGTGTAATATATTCTCTATTATAAGTGTAATATATTCTCTATTATAAGTGTAATATATTCTCTAGTATATGTGCAATATATTCTCTATTATAAGTGTAATATATTCTCTATTATAAGTGTAATATATTCTCTATTATAAGTGTAATATATTCTCTATTATAAGTGTAATATATTCTCTATTATAAGTGACTAAATAATTCACATAATACAACAAAAGAAACTATAAATGTCTCATAGAACAAATTTCAACAAAATATTATTTTAAAAAGTGGATAAAAGTATCAAACAGAAGAAGAAATTGAAATTAGAAAGAGGTAAATAAAGACATACTTGAGAGTAACGATATATGACAAATAGATGAAGACCATTGAGAACGTCTGCCGAGTGAATGGGATATGTTTTGATGCACGCATGTTCCAATCGACATTACTTTCCTCATGATAAATAAATGATGCGGTGCTCTCTGCTGGATGCATATTTTTTTTTCATTTCTTCATCGGATCACATATCGTCTCCATATTTCTTGTGCATTTATTATTGATCGTTTTACGTTGTATTCCCTAAAATGCTCTTCATAATTTTTCCGTGTTTTTTAAAAATATATTTGTCTGCTATTTATTTTTAGACCGTTCTAAGTTCGTTTCCTAAACATTGTATTTTGGCAATTTCTTTTTACCCTTCTGTGAAAATGTTTTTGAAAGTGCATGTATATTTCATCATCATTTCTTCCTACTGAAGTATGTAGAAAATGCACTTTAAATCTGGATGTATTTTCCATTTTCCATGTATACAATTTTTTTTTCTCTTTTTTTTCTTACATATGGTTAGAAGAAGTGTGTCAATGGCGCGCTGTTTCTCTCATGTTTGATTCTGTCATTGATAGAATGGCAACAACAACAAAATAAATAAAACAAGTCACGTTTATATTTCAAGATTTCATTTGTTTTCAATTAAGTTAAGGAAATAGCCACAGCAGATTCGGTTTTTATTTGCTTTCGCGACCTGATGTGATGCTGGCCAGATAGCCCATGGTAATAAAGTAATATAAAACAGTTTGATATTCTGTATATCAAACATATTTTTTTAGGAGTACGCTTGCTCTTTTGTTCCGTTTTGTTTTACTAAATGTTAGTTCTGCGCTTGTTATCACTATCGCCCGAAAGGGAAGTAAAGAAGAGTGGCTCTGCTCCCTACCAGCTGTGTTCATAATGGGCGACTAAGGAGAGTTGGGCCTGGTACTGGCTATTCTGGGGGGAAAAATTGAAAAAAAAGAAAAAATGGTATGTTAGAAGCTTTACGTGATTAGTAGACGACACAGATTCGAACGACGTTTCGGCTCAATAGGCCTTCAGCAGGAACAAACAAACAACATACACACACAGATATGTGAATAAATAAAACTAATCCTACATAGCTAACTAGTAATGAAACATCAAAAACAAAATAATCGAAATATGTTGACTATTTCTTTGCCTTAACACCTTTTCTGGGGGCCTCGGTAGCCTAGTTGGGAAAACCACCCGACTGGACTACCGGTGTTCGGACAACCCGTGTTCGATTCCCGCTGGGAGCAGTGTGAGTTGTACTCGTGATTGGAAAAAAAAAACAAAAAACCCACGGTCGACCCAGCCGTTGGCAGAAATGGGTACCAGGGTATTATTCTGGGAAGGTGAGGAATGTCGCTTCGCATCTGAGTTTCGATGCTTGAGGCGACACTATACAGAAATATCCGAACATTTCTGGATAGGCGGCCGAGCACATATGGGTGGAAACTCGCGTGCTAAGACGCCGGTTCAAGTCTCGTACTTTACCTTTACCTTTACTGGCTATTCTGTACTGTATAAAAAAAAAAAGCCAGAAAAAAACTTCACAAAAATGAGGAAATATTCTAGGAAAAGACAGGTGGAATCAGATGAAGAAGATGGGGAAGACATGTAATGTTCTTAAACGAATGGCAAGAAACAGAACGACTTGGAAAGTGTTTGTTAAAGACCTATAGTCTATACTCTGGGAGCTGAAAGATAGAAGTAGAAGAAGCTATCACTTTCATTTCTATTCATACATTGCATAATTGTCTGTATTAATCTCAAAATGTCTTTTTAACTCTAAATGTCAAAACATTACAGCTGTCATTTGTGATTATGATTTCGGTCTACAACAGCTAATATTTAACGGAAGTGGTTTAGTTTGTGACATGAAACCAAATGTTTCTTTCTCTTTTGGCTCCTTAAACCTTCGTTTTATCTGTATATTAGTAGATTGTATGTTTATGATAATAATCATATAAAATACGGATTATTTTTGCACTTTCTTTTGTGAATATTCAATTAATTACATTAAATGTTTGTTTTCTTTCTTAAAGTCAGCTTAATGTTTATGTTAATTACCTTCAATGCGTTATAGAAGAATTCTTTATAAGCTACATTTCTATAATGGCAGTGTTATAATTATTCATCTAACAACGTGTCAGTGACGACCAGCATCTACAAATGTATGACATTTCATCAGCGGGAGGGACACATTTGTAATCTAAACAATTGTAGATGGGGAGGAACTGTATCTGGAGTCTGCCAGCAGGAAAATATACGTACCATTCAAAGTCGAATATTTGATTCGCCGTTTACTTAGTTTCTAAAAGTTAGTCTAAATTTAATTAGACACTTCCATGAGCTTCTTTTCGTTGAATGAGCAATTTCTTCCACTTATCACAAACTTTTGCACAATTTCTCTCCTAAATATATCTCTGTCGAATGTCGCTTCTCTGCTTTAATTATTCCACCATTTCTTTGATTCAGTTTTTCAGCAATAATTTTCCATTATTTTTTAATATTCAAATCCTTCAGTAAATATCTTTATTAAATTTATGTTTGAAATCTTTCCTTGATTGAATTTGATAATTCAATTTCTTAATTTTGTTGCTTCATTTTTTTAATTTCTTAGTTGCTCAGAATATCGAAAGCATTCTCTTTCAGAAAGCATATCTCTCCTGCTGTAGCAGAGATCTTAAAACTGAATCCGATGTTCCTATTTGCAACAGTAAGACAATGTTGGATATATATATATATATATATATATATATATATATATATATATGGCAGCCGCGATATAGCTCAGTGGTTATTGAACTGTACTACAAAGGACAAGGGGTAGGGTTCGATCCCAACCGACGGCTTCCGGGTTCACCCAGCCTTTAATGGGTACCGGATTTTTTTCTGGGAAAGTGAAGCGGCACGGGCGTAATACCGACCACATTACCCCAAAAATCATGTGCCGAAGGTCTGTAAAATTTATGGTCACTAACACCATATTCCCTATACGCCACTTGCGTGACGGGGGTACTTTTCTTTTATATATATATATATATATATATATATATATATATATATATATATATATATATATATATATATATATATGTGTGTGTGTGTTTGTGTGTATATATATATATATATATATATATACGCATTCATATATATAAATATGTATATATATATATATATATAGAGAGAGAGAGAGAGAGAGGGAGAGAGAGAGAGAGAGAGAAAACGAGAAAGAGAGAGACTCAATCATGTTTTGAGACCTCTGGCTTGATCTACTGAAGGTTTGATACCTCTCAAAATACTATATACCTCGTTAACGTTTAATTCCTCACTATTTAACTTTGCGAAGGTTTAAGACATTCAATCATGTTTGAATAATTTATACTTAACCTTCTATGTCGCGAACTAAGACTAGATTTCCTTATTTTGAACCAAATCATCATCATCAAGTACCGGGCCAAGTGGCGTAGGTGATCATGTCTCTCCACAACTTTTGATCTCGGCAGCTATTTATCATTTCTGTTGTTGACCTTCTGCCAAGCCATTCTCTTAAGCTGTCTGTTATTTTGTCTCTTTGCTTCCCTCTATCTCTTCGTCTCTCAATTGCTCCAGTTGTTACAATATATTCATGTTGTTCTCTTCTCATTACATGGCCAAAAAATGATGATTTTTGAACCAAATAGCAATTACTGTCTCAATCTACATTCTAGGACTGCAGGTCATTGTTAGACGAATTTCATTTCTATCTGCTAAAGAGAGCGATTAAAACAACAAACCATCTAATCCAGAAAAGAAACAAAACCCTAGTTTAATTTAACCTTTTATATATATATATATATATATATATATATATATATAATATATCAATAATATCAAACAATATTAAAACAGATAAATGAATTTAAATATTTGGGAACTTTGTTAAAACCTCAGACGGAAGATGTACAAAAGAGGTGAGATGCAGAATGGCTAAGGCAAAATCAGCTTTCCAGAAAATGAGGAAGATACTATGCAATCCAATTTTGACAATAGAAACTAGAAAAAGGGTTCTTAAATGGTACGTAGAGCCAGTCTTAACATTTGGATGCGAATCATGGACAATAGGACAACAGACAAGAAAATCACTGGAATCTGTAGAAATGTAGTTTTACAGAAGAATGTTGAGAGTACCATGGACAGCTAAGAAGAGTAATGAAGATGTTCTGAGAGAGGTCAAAGAGAAAAAAGAGAACTAATTTCCAATATTAGAAAGAAACAATCATCATTTTTTAGCCATGTAATGAGAAGAGAACAAATGGAATATATTGTGACAACTGGAAAAATTGCGGGACGAAGAGATAGAGGGAAGCAAAGAGAAAAAATAACAGACAGCTTAAGAGAATGGCTTGGCAGAAGGTCAACAACAGAAATGATAAATAGTTGCCGAGATCGAAAGTTGTGGAGAGACATGATCACCTACGCCAGCAGGCCCGGTACTTGATGATGATGATGATGATGATATATATATATGCATAACAGGATGCATTATTCCTGATTGATAACAACAAATATCACTTCCCTTCTAGTGCAATGACCAATGGTATGCATTTTGCATTAGGGCAGCAGATTTATATGGACTCGGCACGAATACGTGTATTATATTGTGCTTGTCTTTGTACAAGAAATATTTGGATATCGCCACTATCCTGATGTCAGAATATAGCTTGAGGAGTTATCAACCTAAACGCTTCGAGGTCTAGTAATGTGATATTTTCTGTAGAGAGGGACATTTGTTGCTAGTGAATCCCAGTCACGCAATTGTGTGTATGTGTTTGTATGTAATCCTGTTTGCTTGCGTGAGCTCGTTTTTTTTTTTTTTGTTTTTTTTTCTGGAACAAATATTGTCCCTTTGCGTGCTCTGTCGGTATTGTTGATTTCAATAGCATCTTATCTTTACTATATATATATATATGTTATCATCATCATCATATGCCATACCGGTATCATGTCCTTCCACAATCTTCTATCTACAGTACATCGTATCAATTCTGTTGTTAACTGCTTTCCATGACATGACACCAAGCTATCCAGTATTTTCTCTCTTTGTCGTCCGCGATCTCTCTTTCCTTTTATTTTGCCAGTTGTAACCAAGTATTCCAACTTTCCTCCTCTCATGATGTGCCCGAAAAATGTTGATTGTTTCCTTCTGATGTATTTTAGGAGCTGCCTTTTTGTGTTTGCCTCTTTGAGAACTTCCTCGTTGGTCTTTTAGCTGTCCAGGGAACTTTCAACATTCTTCTGAGAAATCCCATCTCTGTAGCCTCTAATCGTCTTTTCATTTGTTTGTCTACTGTCCATGATTCGCTTCCATAGGTCAGAATTGGTTCTATATAACACCGATGAACTCTCTTCTCATTTATACAAAATACTCTTTCTATATAATCCATATATATATATATATATATATATATATATATATATACAGGATTGAAACAAGAGTAAAATAGGGATATATATATATATATGTATATACTATCACCTTAGCTATTTGGAATTACCAGTGACTACAGAACGAATAAATGTTTCAAAGTCAATTATAAACATTAAATGGTACAACAATAATTACATGTCTAAAGATGTAGATTTTGCAAATGATGTAGTGTCAATATCAACACGATGCAAAATGTCATAGATACCCTTTGATCTTTAGTGGAAAGAATAGAATTTGAAATCAACAGGGATTTTTTAAAAAGTAAGTAAAAATAATAGTACACCAGAAGGCAATATATATATATATATAAATCGTCAGACATTAAAAAGAGTAGTCAACCACTATGTTTTTCATGGTAGTAATAAAGATCAAGAAGATGAAACAAAGAAAGAGTTCAGAAGCAGAATAGCAAAAGCAGCAGTAAATTTTAAAAACGAAGGCCAAATATAAAAATCAAAAATACAAAGCAAAAAAATTAAATTTAGAATATTCAACTCAAAGTATTATCAACCCTTACCACTACATTCATCATCATCTTCATTGAGTGCCGTCTTTGCATCGAAGGTGGGCTACCATGGAGCGCCATTCTGCTCAGTCTCTTGCTTTGATAGTTTAGGTTGTCATAGGCTGACTTGTCCATCTTTTGACGTTTTTCGTTCATATTAGTCTTGGTCTGCCTTTTTCTCTTCTACCTTGTATTTTCCCTTCCAAGATTACTTTTAGTAGGCCGCTGTGTCTTTTAACATGCCCCAAAAATCTAATTTGTCTTGTTTGAATTGTGTTTAGTAGTTCATTTTTCCTTTTTTAATTAGTGACTATCAATAAGTTGCGAAATATCAGAGATACCCTATCACCCATGGTGGAAAGAATAGGACTTGAAATCAACAGGACCTTACCTATGCATGTGAAAGCTGGAAAACAACAAAAGAGATTGACAGAAGACTGAACGCTGTTGAAAATGAATTCCTAAGAAGAATACGATGTATATCAGAGGAATGAATTTATGGCTAATATAGATATAAGAGAAATGACCGTGCAATCAACGATCTTATCTGAAAATTAGGGAGAGAAGAAAGAAACGTGTCGGACATGTGATAATAAGATACAACAAAAGAGTTTCAAAACAAGCTTATTTATGGGAAACATCCGGATACATGAAAAAAGGGAGACCTAGAGATGATGAAAAAGAACACTAATAAGAGAAGCAAAGTTGGCAGGCATATGCTTCCTTGATAAAATATAACATTTCCTCCCTGAATAGTGATAGATGGCGTAAGTCAATAAGACACTAAGCGACGTCTAGCGGTGCTGGAATGATCAAGATATATGTATATAGTGTGATATGTATATGTGTGTGTATGTGTGTTTTTGTCAAGATGGTCCACAATGTTGTGAAATGTTTATCTCTAATGAACAATGTCCAGAAATTAGCCCAGTCTATAAAACTAGTCGCGAGATGTTGTCTTGTAAAGCATGGGTTTCTGTATTAAGTCTAGTTACAGATTAAATCACATTTCTAGCACTCGTTTCTTCTTACTCTACTAAGCACGTCGCTGCACTCGTTATTTTATACTTTCACTAACTAGAGCAGGAGGTGCGCGTGGCCGAGCGGCTGTTTCTCTGGCTGAAAATCCGGCGTAGTGTTCGAAGCCCGCGGAAGACAGAAATGATTTTTTTCTATCAGGGTGAAGTAAAAATCCTGAGTCTCACACGTCGTGGTGACTGCTTAATTAAACGGCCTTTATCCTTCTGGTTTTATCATCGTTGTCTCCCCCCCCCCCCCCCCCCCCCGGACATATACCAACACAATGGTACTATGTATCGTAAAGATATTTTTTTTAACTAAATAGAGTCACAGCAATCTATAGTAGTAAGGCGAGCGAGCAGAGAAGGAGATCACAGAAACCCTCGCAATTGCAAAGTCTTCAATTATGCAAGCTATAGACGGCTACGTAATTCTACTCACAGCCACCACAGCAAAGTACATATCATCACTACTTTAGATGTGTGTGTGTGTATATATATATATATATATATATATATATATATATGTGTGTGTGTGTGTATTAAAAAACTATGTATATATATATTGATGAGAGTTACGATAAAAAGAGGGGGGATAAGTTTATGCTGTTTATTGTGTATCATTACGCAAACACCCAAGCATGAAAGTGGCAACAAAATGTATTGTTTAATACAACAACCGTTCTGTCAGCCCTTCGTTATAATTATGAAACATGGTTCTAATCTAATCAAAAGGGAGATCACAACATATAAGATGCTTGAGAAAAACAATTAATATCACTTTAAAAGCCTTTATGAGAAATGATGATTTAAGAAAGATTAATGGGACTACATCAAACGCATGGAAATATACAAATAAAGTGTTTTGGCCACTTCGAAAAGATCTAGTTTTACGTGCTACACAGTCGACGGTCAGATTTCAAGGCCCGATGAACACAAGCGTTGTGATGAATAGTTAACTTCACAGAAATCGTTCAGGGGGTGCTGGGTAATAACATTTCAGTGAATTTTCTTGTCCAGGACAGAAAATTGCAACTTACGACGAAACATATTGAATGTAAGTAAATGAACCTTTGTGACAAGATTTTCTTGTTATATTATAAATGGCATTGTTTTACCTACCTTTGTGACAAGATTTTCTTGTTATATTATAAATGGCATTGTTTTACCTACCTTTGTGACAAGATTTTCTTGTTATATTATAAATGGCATTGTTTTACCTACCTTTGTCTATCTAGGAACCGCGATAGTTCAGTGGTTCTCGACTGTACAGGACAAGAGGTCGAGTTCGATCCTGATCGACGGCTTGCGGGTTCACCTGGCCTTAAATATGTACCGGATTTTTTCTGCGAATGTAAGGTGGCACGGGCGTAATACCAACCACATTACCCCAAAAATCATGTGCCGAAGGTCTGTAAAAAGTATGGTCACTAACACCATATTCCTTTTACGTTACTAGGAAGGTGACGGGGCTCTTTACTTTACTTGTCTACTTTGTCTACCTAAAATTTATAAAGGTTATGTAATTAAGTAAATACTGTAAGCCCAATAAGTTTTAATCTACATAGTTAACCCTTCTGAAATAGTCATTCTTTCATATATATATATATATATATGAATAATGAATATACACAACTCCTGTCCGTCCTGATTTTTGCCAACCCGATGTATTGTATTTTGTCTCAAGGAAATAAGTTCACCTTATCACTGAGACGTCTAGCAATTATTCTGAAAGCATGAACAGCCGGTAATGTTTTTTAAAGACTGCAAGGTTTAATTTCCCAACACTTCGACCGTCAGTCCAGGCTTGTCTATCCTGGCACACAAGACTTCCATCTCCAATAACAGAGACAGGAAATCCCACTTTGACCTGGTAACTTCCCGCTTTATTTTGGCTCTGTTTGTTGCTCTCTGTTAAGGTATTATTTTACACTATCTAGCCAAGGGCACTGGAAAACATGATAGGAGTCTCTCGTGCTTTCCATAATGTATTCTTAAGTGATGAACCTTATTGTGTCTATTTAGCGAAACGTCTACACTACATTATGAAAACCAAATCTGCTTCTATTATAAAAGTATATTTGCATATTACAATAGTATCATCATTATCATGTGCCATAGCAGTTGGCGTAGGCGATTATGCCCTTCCACAATTTTCTATCTACAGTTCATTGTATCAATTCTGTTGCTGACTGTTTTCCAAGCCGTGACACCAAGCTACCCAGTATTTTCTTTCTTTGTCGTTCGCGATATCTCTTTCCTTCTATTTTGCCAGTTGTAACCAAGTATTCCAACTTTCCTCTTCTCATGATGTGCCCAAAAAATGTTGATTGTTTCTTTCTGATGTTTTTATGAGTTCCCTTTTTGTGCTGACCTCGTTGAGAATTTCTTCATTGGTCTTTTTAGCTGTCCAGGGAACTTTCAACATTCTTCTGAGAAATCCCATCTATGTGGCCTCTAATCGTCATTTCATTTGTTTGTCTACTGTCCGTGATTAACTTCCAAAGGTCAGAATTGGTTCTATATAGCACCGATGAATTCTCTTTCTTACTTCAATGACATAGATTTGTTGCATAAGATATTTTTTCATTTTCTGAAATGCTATTTTGGCCTGAGCTATTAATCTTTGTTATTTCCGTGATGCATCTTCTATCTGATGTTATTATTGTGCCGAAGTATTTGACGCTCTCCACTTGTTTCAGATGTTACCTGTTTATTTTTATGCTGCATGATGTTGTATATGATGACAATATTATACCTAAGTATAATGCATATTGTCAATAGATTTCAATGGCTTATAGTGATGCTAGTAAATTATTTGTTTTATTAACATGTTTTATTTTATTATACAGATTACTGTGATAAATGTATCTTAAAAGAAAAGCAATTACTGTAGTGAAAGAATGAAAAGAGAAATCTAAATTATATAAAGAGTCACAGCTATAAGCGAAAGATACAAAAACCAAAATCAAAGTAAATTATAGAGAAGAGACATAGATAAGAACATAATTTCCCCCAAAGTGCTATCCTAAACTTGATGAGAGCATAACAAACTGTAACCTTTCGACTCCGAACAGGTCATTGTCGACTGAGCGTTAGCTTGTACAGATTGCATATGATTATGACATTACAGTGTACGCACTAAGCGGTCCTAGAGACCTGAGACTATGTCTTGGTAATGTGTGAACTTCACAGACCTATGAACAAAGAAATATGGTACTCGCTAATTCATATGGGAGTCAAAGAATTCAGGCACTTATCTGGTGGATCTTGACTCGCGTCAGAGCTGTGGTTCATGAACTTGTCTATTGAGGATATGAGCTTTGTTTTGTATCCCGATCGACGGCTTCTCGTTTCATCCTGCCTTAAATCAGTACCTAGCTTAGGAAAAAATAAGAACACGGCACTGGCGTAATACAGATCACATTAACCAAAACAATGTACAAATAATAACAAGAAATGTGGGCATTAACACCATATTCCCTATACGCCTCAAAGCATGACAGGAGTTTTCTTCCAATTCTTCTATGAAAAGCTTCCACTTAGAGCTAGATTCATACAGGCAGCTCTCTATATAAACTACCGAGAAAAGGATTATGAGAGCAGAATACAATATCGATATTATATGCTGACAAATATAGCTAGAAATCAAACACGCAAAAAGATGTTAAGTTCCTTTCATATATTTAATAGGAAGGTGGTGGAGGGGAGGAGTCCGTAGGTGTATTTTTGTTTTCAATATTAATTAATTTATTACTATTGTGGTCAATATTAATGTATGTATTATAAGTATTCATGTTTTCACTCATGGCCAGGCGAGAAGTACAGGGTCGGTAATTTTTCTGGCCGCTAAATGTTTTCTTTGTTATTTCGTGTTGTTATATATATATATATTATATATATATATATATATATATATATATATATATATATATATATATATATATATATATATATATATAACTAAAGCATAACTGGCATCACTAAAGGAGAGATTGAAGCCATGGGTGATTTTGGAATTGAAATAAAATTATTGAAACAAAAATATTTAATGATATCTACAATAGCGGATATATACCAGACGACATACTCAAATCAATATTCATAGCCCTACCAAAGAAATCGGGTGCGATTGAATGCAAGGATCATCGCACAATAAGCCTTATGAGTCATATGACTAAGATATTAATAAGAATCATCATGGGAAAAGTGCGAAACAAAATCAGTCCAGAAATTAGCGATGAACAGTGTGACTTTGTTAGAGATAAAGGAACAAGCAATGCCATTTATATCATAAGGTCTTTAGTAGTAAGAGCCATATAGGTGAAAACAGATCTATACCTATGTTTCATAGATTACACCAAGGCAATTGACAAAGTAAAGCACCAAGAAATAATCAACATTTTAGAAAGAATAAACGTAGATAGCAAAGATCTAAGAATAATAAAGAACATGTACTGGCAACAAACAGCGGCCATAAGAACTGGAAACCATTTGGGAAAGTTTCAACAAATAAAACAGGGTGTTAGACAAGGTTGTGTGCTGTCACCAAATTTGTTAAAAATTTATAGTGAGATTATTTTAAGATCCATAAGGGACATGTCTGGAATAACAATTGGGGGTCATAATATAAATAATCTAAGGTATGCTGATGATACAGTCCTAATCGCTAAGAGAGAAAATGAGTTACAAGAAATGTTGGACATTATAGTGAAAGACAGCAAAAATAAAGGACTCAGCCTTAATAGCAAAAAGACAGATGTAATGGTAACAACAAAGAAAATGACATCACCACAGTCCAAAATAAAGACAAGTGGAACAATATTAAAACAGGTAAATGAATTTAAATATTTGGGAACTTTGTTAACCTCAGACGGAAGATGTACAAAAGAGGTGAGATGCAGAATGGCTAAGGCAAAATCAGCTTTCCAAAAAATGAGGAAGATACTATGCAATCCATTTTTGAAAATAGAAACAAGAAAAAGAGTTCTTAAATGTTATGTAGAGCTAGTCTTAACATATGGATGCGATTCATGGACAATAGGACAACAGACAGGAAAATCATTGGAGTCTGTGGAAATGTGGTTTTACAAAAGAGAGTTGAGAATACTATGGACAGCTAAGAAGAGTAATGAAGATGTTCTGAGAGAGGTCAAAGCAAAAAGAGAGCTAATTTCCAATATTAGGAAGAAACAATCATCATTTTATGGTCATGTAATGAGAAGAGAACAAATGGAATATATCGTAACAACTGGAAAAATTGAGGGACGAAGAGATAGAGGGAAGCAAAGAGAAAAAATAACAGACAGCTTAAGAGAATGGCTTGGCAGAAGGTCAACAACAGAACTGATAAATAGCTGCCGAGATCGAAAGTTGTGTAGAGACATGATCACCTACGTCAGTAGATCCGGTACTTGATGATGATATTTATATATATAATGTATATATATATATGTATTAATGTTTTCTGTAATTGTAAACAATTTATACGGAGCGCCGAAGCAGGAAACAATCAGATCATCAGAAGAACCCTGTCGAGCCAGTTTTTCATCGCGCTAGATTCTTGACATTCTAGTGGACGTGGGCCCGTCTGGGTCATAACCCCCAGGCGTCGACCTCTATTGTTGTGGATCTTAACGCTCACACTATATTGGACCCACAATAACTATACTTATTCTGCGCAACACTTCTCATAGAATTTACATCACATACACGGTCGCACACAACTCTCTTAGCTTTAACCATGCACACTGATGTCCTTTTCATGGTGCCAACTATCTAAAGTTGTTTATTACTCTGCGTGACTTCCTTATATATTGTCAAGGTTGACTCTCACCTGAAATTAATCGTCTTATCATGGCGTAACTCTGCACGAAGGTTCTTCAATATTCAATTATTTTGTTTTAACTGACTTTAATTTTAGTGCGGATAACGACATGTTTCACTTTGTTGTGTCTATTCTAAAAGCTTTACCTGATGCTTTCTTTCATTCTTAATATTTCTATTGTATGTTTGTACAATATTTCAACTTTTGACTCTACACAGAAATGTGAATTTTCTGGCTTAGTTCATGTTTGTCTCAGTGATAGTTTAACAGCTTTACGTTCAAGGGAATACGCTTAAAAGACAAACAAAAATTACGCTTTCTGGTCTGAAATATTCAAGTTTACATTTTAAATGTTTTGAATAGATAAAACTTCTTATGATTACCTTGAACATTCTATAGAAGAATCATTCAAAGGATACACCTTTGAAAAAGAACCAAAGTGTAAAGTAACTAAAATATTAATAACAAACAGGTGTCCAACATGTCAACATAACTTTTATATCAACGCTCAAGTAGGTTTTTATCTCAAGATGCGTCGATAACTTTTTGGGGATGACTTTTTCGAGAACCCATTCATAGACGTTCTGCACAGTAATAATGTGATATCCCTTCACTGTGGACCTAATTTTTGCTCAGTTTAGGAAACTGAACCAGATAGCTATCCAACCATTCTCCCGAGACACCTCCGGTTCTGATACCCTGATTGACGTCTGCAGTAATTTTCATTACGATGTTACGTTGGGCATCCTTTAAAAGGCTGTATCTTATATCTTCCGGCCCTGTGGCATTCCTGCTCTTGCAAACAACTTTCTAAATACTGATAGAGCTTTTGGGAAGTTCTTTTTCTAAGGATACAAACGTTTTCTTTATAGCGCAAATCAATGTCGCCATCATCTGTTTGTGTAATGCACCTCTCCTGCAAGGCCCTGCATTTTTCTTGCTCATAAGTGAACAGTATTCTGCCCTCATTGTTCTTGATGACATTGTTAGCTCTAGGACATGATGTCATCTTTATGCGAGCCTAGAGGGACTAAAGTGTATAGAGTGCTTTGCCTGCTACCACCTCCTTCGTGAACTGAATTCATTGCTCTGTTTTTAGCAACTACTGCCAGTTGTTGGAAATTACTGGTGGTCTTTTTCGTGTCCCGCTAAAGATCCGTCAGTCGACGAGGATCGCGAAGGTTCAATTGTCGACAAGATTGCCAGACATTCAGCTTGCGTCTCTTCTCGAGCCAGGTCAACTCTATCTCCTGTGCCCACCAAGGGGCCTAAATGCTTAGAACTATTTTTCCTACGTCAAGATGCCCGTCGACGTAATTGTCCGAACACAGAAGATTCCGATCGATTATACAAGAAAGGATGCGTTATCCTCCTGTATTTCATCGGTGCTCCCTTATGGATGCCACCACCACAAGGTAGATAAACATCGCCACTGTAGTTTAAGCGATCCCAGCGGATGTTCAATTCAGCATGGGTCGAAACCAATTCAAGGTCAATGTTGGAGACTGTACCCGTTAGCCAGTTGGCGAGATTGATCTTGAGATTACAGAACTGTTACCAAACAGACTAGATGGCTGTAGATCTGACAGTTATACTGCTGCTAATGTTTCCATTCTTGCATAAAACGTCTACGAATCCTTTATAAAAAAAGAGAAGCTTGCACTGGTAACCCTCGATCTTGAAGATGCATTCAATCGAGTGTTCTATGGTACACTCCTACACTTACCATGTGAGACAAGTTTTGATCCATGGCTCGTGAGCTGGGAGGCATCAGTTCTGTGGAGAAGAAAAGTGGCTGTACGTTCGTTACCTGAACATCTGAGGTAAGATATATATCGCCAGGGTTGCCTTCAGGATCGCCGGTATCACCTGCTTAGTTCATTAAATACACTATCAGGGTAGCGCAATCGAATAGTATCGAACCGGGTCATACCCTGAAAGATGACACGACATATATGCACCGTCGTGGTAGAGCAGAAATGGCTAGGCAATTGCAAAAAAGCATGATCAGACAACACTTGATGCAACAACTACAAAGAACTCATGAATCAAAACAAGGATTCTGTAATGTGATATTCACTGAACAGATGAATAGTTACAGACACGCTCCCAGTCATAAACTGCAATAGTACAACCATCGTGAAGTGTCCGACTATTAAGTATTTGATTGTATAGCATTTGATAGGTTCTTTTCTTTCAATCAACAGGTGAGCAATGTCATTCCGAAGGCAAAGAGAGGGGTCATCGCGATCTAGATCATGACCAGGGCAATTCTGCGGCATTTGCTAATTTTCTCGCTAATGTGGGCTGTGGTGCTCTCAGTACTGGATTAAGGTTTGAGCATGATCACTCTCTCATGTGGGCTGTGGTGCTCTCAGTACTGGATTAAGGTTTGAGCATGATCACTCTCTCATGTGGGCTGTGGTGCTCTCAGTAGTGGATTAAGGTTTGAGCATGATCACTCTCTCATGTGGGCTGTGGTGCTCTCAGTACTGGATTAAGGTTTGAGCATGATCACTCTCTCATGTAGGCTGTGGTGCTCTCAGTACTGGATTAAGGTTTGAGCATGATCACTCTCTCATGTGGGCTGTGGTGCTCTCAGTACTGGATTAAGGTTTGAGCATGATCACTCTCTCATGCAGGCTGTGGTGCTCTCAGTACTGGATTAAGGTTTGAGCATGATCACTCTCTCATGTGGGCTGTGGTGCTCTCAGTACTGGATTAAGGTTTGAGCATGTTCACTCTCTCATGTGGGCTGTGGTACTCTCAGTACTGGATTAAGGTTTGAGCATGATCACTCTCTCATGTGGGCTGTGGTGCTCTCAGTACTGGATTAAGGTTTGAGCATGATCACTCTCTCATGTGGGCTGTGGTGCTCTCAGTACTGGATTAAGGTTTGAGCATGATCACTCTCTCATGTGGGCTGTGGTGCTCTCAGTACTGGATTAAGGTTTGAGCATGATCACTCTCTCATGTGGGCTGTGGTGCTCTCAGTACTGGATTAAGGTTTGAGCATGATCACTCTCTCATGTGGGCTGTGGTGCTCTCAGTACTGGATTAAGGTTTGAGCATGATCACTCTCTCATGCAGGCTGTGGTGCTCTCAGTACTGGATTAAGGTTTGAGCATGATCACTCTCTCATGTGGGCTGTGGTGCTCTCAGTACTGGATTAAGGTTTGAGCATGATCACTCTCTCATGCAGGCTGTGGTGCTCTCAGTACTGGATTAAGGTTTGAGCATGATCACTCTCTCATGCAGGCTGTGGTGCTCTCAGTACTGGATTAAGGTTTGAGCATGATCACTCTCTCATGCAGGCTGTGGTGCTCTCAGTACTGGATTAAGGTTTGAGCATGATCACTCTCTCATGCAGGCTGTGGTGCTCTCAGTACTAGATTACGGTTTGAGCATGTTCACTCTCTCATGCAGGCTTTGGTGCTCTCAGTACTAGATTACGGTTTGAGCATGTTCACTCTCTCATGCAGGCTGTGGTGCTCTCAGTACTAGATTACGGTTTGAGCATGTTCACTCTCTCATGCAGGCTGTGGTGCTCTCAGTTCTGGATTACGGTTTGAGCATGTTCACTCTCTCATGAAGACATGGTGCTCTCAGTTCTGGATTACGGCTTGAGCATGTTCACTCTCTCATGAAGACATGGTGCTCTCAGTTCTGGATTACGGTTTGAGCATGTTCACTCTCTCATGAAGACATGGTGCTCTCAGTTCTGGATTACGGTTTGAGCATGTTCACTCTCTCGTCAACTCAGATCGGATAGTTGCCTACGGGCAATTCTCGGATGCACAAGAGATACATCTATCCGTTCGATGAGATACTTACTTGACTTATCGAAGATTAGAGTGCGGCATAGATCTGCTCACGACCGGATTTATTTGAACGTGATAAGAAACAAAGATCATCCCTTGCGTTCATAATTGGGTACAACCGATGTACCCAAGCCTACCTAAGGGCAGGGGCCTCGGGCGCGAAAAATCCTGGATGGCCGAGGCGGAAGAGTACTTAAAGAGAGTATGTGATCTGAATGACATTAAGGTTTGTAAGAATTGGATACAAGTCACAGCGGAAAAAAAGGGTCTAACCAAAATTAGCTCGGCAGGGAGTGTCGCAATTGGCCTTACGGAGCTACCGAGGTCGTAATAAGGGAATACATCGAAAATCTGTCATTAAACTCAGGATCCCGTCATATACATGTATGGTTCTGTATCTTGTGGACAGCGCAGTGGTTGAGGTTTTGTGACATACCAAGATCGCAGAGAAGTGGTTAGGGAATCTGACAAGTGGTAGCAATACGGTATCCAGCCTGAGAATGGGGATATAAGCAGCAACAGCGGCTATAACGTGGCTGGTAACACAGGACATGATTCATATAGTCTTAGTGGTTTGCTCGGAAAGCATGCTACAGAAGATTGATAAACAGTGTCTGCTGTAGTAGTGGATGAAGCTCTTGGATGACCCTAAAGTGAGCGCGTTATCCTGGGTGTACTTTCTATAGCATGCTGGTGTACATGGCAATAAAAAATAAGGCCGATAAGCTCGCTGGCAGCTCTGGCACTGAGTGTGGCCTTACACTGGACAAAGTGGACTAAGCCAAGTTTGTTCTTCACTCCTTAAAAGAAAAGAAGGAGGATTGGTGGAACAAGGATATTTACACATTGGGGAGTCTAAAGGTAGAAAAAGGGTGTGGTCGATTCGGAGTGCTTTTGGGAAAAGCCGATGTACCTATAATCAACACCTTACATGAACAGCCAGTCTATATAACTTCGAGAAATGCTGGGACGGGTGGTGGAGGGAATATGACGATGCCATGACTGCACTTAAACGGATTTCATGAATAGAATATAATAGAACAGGTTATCATGTGGATCTGGGCTGTCGATAATGATTCCTAGGTTGCAGTGTTGTCTCTGCATGAGGCGTCACCTAATTAGTATCACTCATATTTTTTTTTATAATTATCTATTTAGTTTCCTTGCTCCACGGCATGTAAGTAATACCACATTTATAGATAATACCAGTGGCACACAAAATATTATTTAATTTTGTTTCCTATGTTGTCTGTCCCTTTTTCTCCTGTCAGACACTGTTTTTTTTTTAAATTCTTACCAATGCAGGTGTCAACAATGTTTTTCAAGTATTGATTGTAACTGTGAAATCCGTGTTACTAATGCTGGTTTCTAGATATTTGAATTACTGCGCAATTTTGAATGTTGTCGTAAATATTATTTTCTTTTTCATGACGAATTTTGTTAGACAAGATTTGTGTACTGTCTGTATTATTCTGTATTCCACTTTCTTCTTTGTTCTGTCGTTATTCCTCGCTGCGTTATCTATCTTTTCGACCTCTCTTGCTCTTCTTTCCCACCGTCACCCCTATTTTCCCTCTTCTTCTCTTTTTCTCTTTTTTTACTTCTTCTTTATACTCTTTGGGACCCTCCTTTCTTCCATGTTCAAGCATTTCCCCCTGTGTTTGGCTACTTTTCGGCACTCTATATCCTATATGTTCTATTAACTTTTATTTTGTGACCAACACCTGGCCTTTGTTCTGTTTCCACCATTTCCAGATCAGTGATTAGCAGTAACCTTTAAACTTTCGCGTTTACAGTATTTGTTGATTTAGAGTAGTTCTTTCCTAAAATATTTGTTGTTTTGTATCTGATGAAAGCTGTTGCTTGTATCGTCTCTCTAGTAGTTTAGCTGATTGATACTCTTGTATGTTTATTTTATATGTTCTCAGAAGCTCTACTCGCGACCTATAGTCATATTTTGTATGTTTCATAGGTGTGCTTATCTCCGTATCCCACTGACTCAATTTATTTATACACGAAGCTATTCCTTACTAACGTCTATATTATCTGCAGATAGGATATTCGAAATGTTCTGTTCTGCAAAGTGCATTAAATAAGTGAGATCTTCAAGCGATTCGATCTTTATTTGTTCGAGAAATTTATTAAACAAGATTGATGATAACAGACACAATTGATGCATTCAAGATGATGTGCTGCACCAGTCCTCTTTCAATTAACAAATAGAATGCGCTGCTTGCATTTGTCCATTTCAATAAGTTGTTGGTGAATGGTTTGCGTTAATTACTTATCGATTTATCTCCTGAAATCCATTCTTCATTAATTGTATTTTATTATGATGGCATGTGCAATTTTTGTCATGAAATTGGTCTGCGTAGTTTGAATAATGCATCCATATTTGGAACTATTAGTTAGAACTATTAGCATTAACTTGATTGACACTATTGTACCATAGACAGTTTCGAAGGTGCTCAATTTACATTCAGTACTTAATGAAAAATAAACGTGCTAATGGTTTCAGTAGCTCACCATCAAGCACTCACATATCAATCAAGTATTTTTTGCGTTTTTTAAACTAACCAATATTGATGCCATATTCCTGTAGTATAAGAATTGTAATTACATTAATTTATATTTTCTTATTAAATCGATATTAGAAGTTAAATTAGGTTTGTCTTGTCTTCACTTTCAAGATGTAATGTCCTTTATACGAGTCCTTAGAAGGTGGCATTGATGAATTACATCATTTGGTAATTAGCGTCTGAAATGTAGTTCTTGTAACATTACCCAGGTTACTGGGTCCTATATTTTTAAATTCCTGTACAATTTTAAATTTTGTTTTATATAATTTTTGTTTTCATTGCGAATTCTGTTAGACGTTATTTTTACGTTAGACACATATCTATATTAATGAACTGGACTACAAAGGACAAGAGGTAGGGTTTGATCCCAACCGACGGCTTCCAGGTTCACCCAGCCTTAAATGGGCAGCGGATTTTTTTCTAGGGAAGTAAAGCAGCACGGCCTAATACCGACCATATTACCCCAAAAATCATGTGCTGAAGGTCTGTAAAATGTATGGTCAATAACACCATATTCTCTATACGCCACATGGCGTGAGTAGTATAGCAGGAAGGATTTGTATATTATTTGACCCATAAATTAACAAAGATATATAGCGCGGCGCGCAAGGCGTTGTAAGCACGTTGTCGAGTAGGTCGTGGTGGGTGTATGCAGGTTTGTCGAGTGTGGTATGATGGCTGTATGTAGGTCGCCTAATGTGTCAGGAAGTCTGCATGTCGGTTGTCTAGTGTGGCATGACGGCTGTATGTCGGTTGTCTAGTGTGCCGTCATGTATGTATGTACGTTGTCGAGTGTGTCGTGATGGGTGTATGTAGGTTGTCGAGTGTTTCGTGAAGGCTGTATGCCTGTCGTCTAGTGTGTCGTGATGTCTGTATGTAGGTTGTCTAGTGTCGTGATGGGTGTATGGAGGTCGTCTAGTGTGTCGTGACGGGTGTATGGAGGTCGTTTAGTGTGTCATGATGGTTGTATGTAGATTGTCTAGTGTGTCGTGATGGGTGTATGGATGTCGTCGTCTAAAGTGGCATGAAGGTTGTATGTAGGTTGTCTAGTGTCACGAAAGTTGTATGTAGGTTGTCTAGAGTGTCATGATGGTTGTTTGTACGTTGTCTACTGTTTCATGAGGGCTGTATGGAGGTTGTCGAGTGTTGTATGATGGCTGTATGTAGGTCGTCTAGTTTGTCATGAGGGCCGTATGACGCGTGTCTAGTGTGGCATGAAGGCTGTATGTCGGTTACCTAGTGTGGCATGACGGCTATATGTCTGTTGACTAGTGTGTCGTCAATTATGTATGTTCATTGTCGAGTGTGTCGTGATGGGTGTATGTAGGTTGTCGAGTGTGTCACGATGGATGTATGTAGGTTGTCGAATGTTTCATGAGGGCTGTTTGCATGTTGTGTAGTGTGTCGTGATGGATGTATGTAGGTTGTCAAGTGTGTCGTAATGGGTGTATGCAGGTTGTCTAATGTGTCGTGATGGGTTTATGTATGTTGTCTACTGTGTCAGGAGGGCTATATATAGGTTGTCCAGTGTGTCGTGATGAATGTTTGTAGGTTCTCTGGTGTGTCGTGATGGGTGTATGTAGGTTGTCTAGTGTGTCGTGATGGATGTATGTAGGTTGTCTAGTGTGTCGTGATGGGTGTATGTAGGTTGTCTAGTGTGTCGTGATGGGTGTATGTAGGTTGTCGAGTATGTCAGGAGGGTTGTATGCATGTTGTCTAGTGTGTCGTGATGGGTGTATGTAGGTTGTCTAGTGTGTCGTGATGGGTGTATGTAGGTTCTCTGGTTGTCGTGATGGTTGTATGTAGGTTGTTTAGTGTATCGTGATGGGTGTATGTAGGTTGTCTAGTGTGTCGTGATGGGTGTATGTAGGTTGTCTAGTGTGTCGTGATGGATGTACGTAGGTTGTCGAGTATGTCAGGAGGGTTGTATGCATGTTGTCTAGTGTGTCTTAATGGCTGTATGCAGGCTGTCTAGTGTGTCGTTATGGGTGTATGTAGGTTGTCTAGAGTGTCGTTATGGATGTATGTAGGTTGTCGAGTGTGTCGTGATGGTTGTATGTAGGATATCTAATCTGGCATGATGGATGTATGTAGGTTGTCGAGTGTATCGTGATGGATGTATGTAGGTTGTCGAATATGTCAAGAGGGCTGTATGCCGGTTGTCTAGTGTGTCATGATGGTTGTATGTATGTTGTCTAGTGTGTCGTGATTGTTGTTTGCATATTGTCTACTGTTTCATGAGGGCTGTATGTAAGTTGTCGAGGGTGGGATAAGGGATGAATGCCGGTTCTCTAGTATGGCGTGATGGATGTATGTTTGTTGTCTAGTGGGGCATGGTGGCTGTATGCATGTTGTCTAGTGTGTCGTAATAGGTGTATGTATGTTGTCTAGTGTGCCGTAATGGATGTATGTATGTTGTCGACTGTATTATGAGGGCTGTATGTCGGCTATCGAGTGTGTCATGAGGGATGTATGCCGGTTGTCTAATGTGTCGTGATGGTTGTCTAGTGTGTCGTGATGTGTGTATGTAGGTTGTCGAGTGTGGTATGATGGCTTTATGTAGGTTGTCTAGTGTGTCATAAGGGCTGTATGTCGGTTTTCTAGTGTGGGATGACAGCTGTACGTTGGTTGTCTAGTGTGTCGTCATTTATGTATGTACGTTGTCGAGTGTGTCGTGATGGGTGTATGTATGTTGTCGAGTGTGTCATGAGGGCTGTATCCCGGTTATCTAGTGTGTCGTGATGAGTGTATGTAGGTTGCCGAGTGTGTCATGAAGCTTTTATGCCGGTCGTCTAGTGTGTCGTGATGGCTGTATGCAGGTTGTCTAGTGTCGTGATGGGTGTATGGATTTCGTCTAGTGTATCGTGGCGGTTGTACGGAGGTCGTCTAGTCTCTCATGATGGTTGTATGTAGGTTGTCTAGTGTGTCGTAATAGGTGTATGAAGGTTGTCTAGTGTGCCGTGATGTGTGTATAGGTGTCGTCTAGTTTGTCACGAGGGCAGTATGCCAGTTGTCTATTGTGTCATGATGTGCGTATGTAGCTTGTCTAATATATCATATTTTTATCAACCAATAAGAAAAAAAGAAGGAATAATCCCTTCATCACTACTTACTACAACTACTTTAAACATATTAACATCAATAAAATTGAATAACCTTTTATCGATAAGCCTTAACATACTTTAAGAGAAAACAAAAGTATTCAAACTTATACCACAATCAAGAGTTTGCTTAAAATATAACTTTTATATTCCTTAAACCCTGTCCTTTTTTGGTGAATACGCATATGAATTCGTTAAAAAAAATTTTAACTTCAGGGCATACCCCAAACTTTATATCAGACACTCCCATATCAAGATTTTGCTTAAAATATCACTTTTATACTTTTTACCCCCAACCACTTTTTATGGCTACGCCTTTGAAATCGATAAAAAATGTAATTTAACCTCTAGGCATACCCCAAACTTTATATTAGACATCCACGTAGCAAAAATTTACTTTAAAATCCTCTTCATGATATTTAACCTCATGATCTTTTTGAGGGATACGCCCATGAAGCTGTTAAAATTGTAAATTCAAACGCTAGACTTACTCTAGACATTTTATTAGACATCCCCGTAGCAAAATTTTGCTTGAAATAACCCTTTTTATGCTTCCCCCCCTACCCCCACCACTTTTTGATAGCTACGCCTGTGAAATCAATAATAATCGTAAATTTACACTCTAGACTTACCCGAAACTTTATATTACACATCCCCGTAGCAAAAATGTACTTGAAATGTCACTTTTATACTTCTTACCCCTGCCCATTTTTGGTGGATGCGCCTATGGAATCAATAAAAATAGTAAATTTACACACTAGGCTTACTCTGAGCTTTATTTTGGACAACCCCGTATCAAGAATTTACTTTAAAATCACTTTTAAAATGGTTACACCCTTGACCAGTTTTGCTTGATACGCCTATGAAATCGATAACAATAGTAAATTTAACCTCCAGGCTTACCTCCAACTTAATTTTTGACACGCCCGTGTATCAAGTTTACATAAAAAATAAAGTAAAAATGAGTAGTGATCGTGCAGCGAAAGAAGCAACAAATCTAATGCCAGCCGAAGATTATTCCTTATGAGAAAAGTCTAGCCGGAGATTTTCTGAACAGGACGGTTTTTTTTTTTTTTTGCCTCATATGAGAGTCTACGCTAACATTTTTTTTCGGGTTGGAGTATTGGGCTCCTTTCACTGCACCATCACTACTGATTTTTAGTTGATTTTTTATGTAAATTTGATACATGCGACTTTCAAAAATAAAGTTTGAGGTAAACCTAGAGGTTAAATTAACTATTTTTAACAGTTTCATAGGCGTATCCTTCAAAAATGGTCAAGGGGTAAAAATTTTTAAAGTGATTTTAATGTAAATTTTTGCTACAGGGATTATTAATGTAAGGTATGGGGTAGGCCCTAAGGTGTAAATTTACTATTTTTATCGATTTCATAGGCGTAGCCATCAAAAAGTGGGCGAGGGTAAGAAACATAAAAGTGATATTTTAAGTAAAATCTGGATACAGGGGTGTCTAATATAACGTCTGGGGTAAGTCTAGCGGTTACATTTACTATTTTTAACAGTTTCATGTGCGTATCCCTAAACATGGTCATGGGGTTAAAAATCATAAAAGTGATTTTTAAGTACATTTTTGCAACTGGGATGTCTAATATAAAGTTTGGTGTATGCCTAGAGGTTAAATTACAATTTTTTTAATCGATTTCGTAGGCGTATCCATAAAAAAATGGTTGGGGGGTAAAAAGCAAAAAATTGATATTTTATGCAAATTCTTGATATGGAGGTGTCTGATATAAAGTTTTATGTATGCCCAGAGGCTAAATTAAATAATAAAAAAATAGATTTATTAGGCGTATCCAGCAGAAATGTGCATTGCATCAGGAACATAAAGTGATATTTTGAGCAAAATCTTGATTGTGGTTGGAATATTATTGTTTTCTCTTAAAGTATGTTACGGCTTATCGATAAAATGTTATTCAATTTTATGGATGTTAATATATTTAAAGTAGTTGTAGTAAGTAGTGTTGAATGTATTATTCCTTCGTGTTTTTTATTGGCTGATTAAAGTATGATATACTAGTCAACCTGCATACACCCATCATGACACACTAGACAACTGGCATACAGCTTTCATGACACAATAGACGGCCTCCATACACCCATCACGACACACTAGACAACCCACATACACCCCTCACGACACATTACACAACTTACATACATCCATCATGTCAGACTAGACATCCTACATACAGCCATCACGACACACTAGACAACCAAAAAACAGTCATCACGACACACTAGACAACATACAAACGTTCATCACGACATACTACAAAACCTGCATACAGCCCTCAAGACATATTCGACAACCTACATACATCCATCACGACACACTAGACATCCCACATACACCCCTCACGACACACTAGATAACCTACATACATCAATCATGCCAGACTAGACATCCTACATACAACCATCACGACATACTCGACAACCTACATACATCCATCACGATACTCTAGACAACCTACACACACCCATCACGACACACTAGACAGCCTGCATATAGACATTAAGAAACACTAGACAACATGCATACAACCCTCCTGACATACTCGACAACCTACATACATCCATCACGACACACTAGACAACCTACAAACATTCATCACGACACACTAGACAACCTGCATACATCCATCACGACATACTACACAACCTGCATACATCCATCACGACATACTACACAGCCTACATACATCCATCTCGACATACTACACAACCTACATACATCCATCACGACATACCACACAACATGCATACAGCCCTCATGAAACATTTGACAACCAGCATACATCCATCGTGACACATTCGACAATCTACATACACCCATCACGACACACTCGACAACGAACATACATACATGACGACACACTAGTCAACAGACATATAGCCGTCATGCCACACTAGACAACCGACATACAGTCTTCATGCCACACTACACACCCGACATACTGCCCTCATGACAAACTAGACTACCTACATACAGCCATCATACCACACTCGACAACCTTTCCCTCATGAAACAGTAGACAACGTACAAACAACCATTATGACACTCTAGACAACATACATACAACTTTCATGACACTAGACAACCTAAATACAGCCCTCATGACACACTAGACGACCTCGATACACCCAGCACGACACACTCGACAACGTACATACATACATGTTGACACACTTGACAACCGACATACAGCCGTCATGCCACAATAAGACAACCGACATACAGCCTTCCCGACACACTCGACAACGTGCATACAACCCTCATCACACACTAAACGACCCCCATACACCCATACATGACATACTGGACAACCGACATACAGCCGTCATGCCACACAAGACGACCTCCATACACCCAGAACGACACACTCGACAACGTACATATTTACATGACAACACACTATACAACCGACATACTGCCGTCATGCCACACTAGACAACCGACATACAGCCTTTCTGACACATTAGACGACCAACATACAGCCATCATACCACACTCGACAATCTGCATACACCCATCACGACACACTCGTCAACGTGCATACAATCCTCATCACACACTAAACGACCTCCATACACCCATCACGACATACTGGACAACCGACATACATACATGACGACACACTAAACAACTGACATACAGCCGTCATGTCACACTAGACAACCTACATACAGCCCTTACGACATACTAGACGACCTCCATACACCCAGCACGACACACTAAACAACCTACATCTAACCATCATGACACACTAGACGACCTCCAAACACCTGTCACGCACACTAGACGACCTCCATACACTCATCACGACACTAGACAACCTGCATACACCCATCATGCTAGATGTTTAACTCTTTACACTACCAGTTTAGACTAACCATCAAATCTCTAACAATTTCACCCCTTATGATTCATTTATCACATAGTGCTAAGCAGACACCCAACTACATAGCTATAAATAAATGTTTTCCTTGTACCATATATTTATTCAGTGTACTAAGTATTTTTGTAATGTTATATAATATCCACTGTGTGTTATATATCTACTGAGATAATAGAAGAATAAAATATATCTTTTGATTTCTGTTTTATATTTAATGTTATTGTTTTTCATTGATGTTGTATAATCTTCTAAACTATCACTATCAATCCGGTACTGGTACATCAAGAACGCCAAAGTTAGCACACACCAGACATAAACAGGTCACTTCCGGGGTCATCGACACGCGACGTCATGGTTAACTCCCCTGCGCCGCGCGCGTTAGGCGCCTTGCGCGCCGCGCTATATATCTTTGTTAATTTATGGATCAAATAATAAATCAAATCCTTCCTGCTATACTACTGGCGTGATGGGGGCTCTTTACTTTTTTTTACTTACATATCTCTATGCTTTATTCATTAATATCGTTAGAGCACTGGCTTGGCAATCAAATGAGCATGTGTTCAATTCCAATCTGACACTCCAATATCCCGGCGGGAAAAATCAATTGATCTCGGAAAGTAATAACATTTTGGAAGTGCACTTACCTCATCTTAAAAGTGTGCTGACGTTTGAAACCCTATACTTCACTATCATTTGGCAATATATATTTCCCGACACCTCTTGTTATAATTACCTAATATATATTACAGTTTAATACTATTTACTGTACACATTATTATATTGTGTTCATTATTACTAATAAACATACATATTTCTTTGGATATAGGTTCATGGACATTCTTTTCTTTTAATAAAGATTTCTTTATTTTCCATTATCTTTATCGATGCATCTGTAATCGATACATAAAACAAAACAACGAACGATGCAATAACTCAAGGGCTGTTTTATTCATTTTAACAAATATGTCGCTAAAATGAACATAGTCTGTGACTAAATTAGGGATCATACACTCAATAAAGATTTGACCGGCTGATGTGTGTAACAGGTTAGTTCATGTAAACATGGGCTTTCACTAATTTCATTTAAAAAACACATCTCAGTCTGTTTATCCTCAAAAACACAAAGTATAGTAAGTTAGTTATGTTAAAGGAGCTACCGATGAGTTTACTCCAAATATTATTGTTATTTATGAACATATGTGATCTGCAGTAACTAACAATGGAGACTGCCAGAAAGAGATCAAAAGAAGACTAGCAATAACAACATAAAACATGTGGCACAATACCAGCAAGACAGTGATATTAAAAATACTGAGGGCAAATATCTTCCCGATAGCAACATATGGTTGTGAATCATGGACACTCGCGAACAGAAAGAAAGAAAATCGATTCATTCGAGGGAAAAATGCTACAGAAAAATCATTGAGGCAACTTGGATAATAAAAAATAGCAATGAAGACATACCGATAAAATTTTAACATTTTAAAGATAACTGGATTATAAATATATTTTACAGAGGAAATTAACATGCATTGGCCACGTAAAAAGATACAACAGATTGGAATTTACAATAATGGAAGGTATGGTTCCTGGACGAGGCATCAGAGAAGACCACGAAGAGGGTAGTTTCCTTGCATCAAAGAGACCTTGAACATGACAACATAAGAAGTGGAAGATCTGGCTAGAGACAGGGATTCTTTCAGATGAGCTGTGGTAAATGCAACGTTCAGCAAAGGACATGCAACATGATAATAATGATGATTCCTGTTATTGGCTAGCTTTTCATTAATGTCACCTATTTTAGGCTTTAATTATTTTTACCCCATGATCGATCCTATGAGACAGTAAACTGAAGTGGTTAAGGTACTGAATTGGTTAGTCAGCTCGTCTACAGTCTGGATGGGTATTGGTTCAGTTCCCAAATGCGGCGATTACTTTTCTCACCTACAATGTTTTGGAGTTAAAATGGGCGACATTGATTTTCTCTGTTGAAAGTTGAGCGTCCCGGCGTGATGCCCACCACATAAGTATAGAGTCACTTTACAAGAGAGAGTCACAAGTGACGCATAGGGAATATGATGTTAGTGACCATAATTTTTACAGACCTTCAGCGCATGATTTTGTAGGTAATATGGTCAGTATTACGCCCGTGCCGCTTTATTTTCTCAGAAAAAAATAGTCGGTATCCATTTAAGTCTGAGTGAACCTGGAAGCCGTTGATCAGGATCGAACCCGACCTGTTGTCCTTAGTAGTCCAGTTGGTGCCGACCATATAGTCTACAAATAAACCAGTAATCATTGAAAAAAACATAAGCATTAATATCATAATCTTCATTCGCAACAAGTCGCAAGAGATAATCATTTATTATTTTCTTTTTATTCTGAGAGAAAATTTTTTATCTTATAATTGTCGATTTTTGTTTCACTTCTAATGAGTACTTTTGTCTTCACATTGTCATCACTGTGATCATCAACTTCACAATCATATCAGCAACATCTTTCCATTTTACCCGATGCACAATCTTCACTGATCTAATTTACTTTTGTCTTCACATTGTCATCACTGTGATCATCAACTTCACAATCATATCAGCAACATCTTTCCATTTTACCCGATGCACAATCTTCACTGATCTAATTTACTTTTGTCTTCACATTGTCATCACTGTGATCATCAACTTCACAATCATATCAGCAACATCTTTCCATTTTACCCGATGCACAATCTTCACTGATCTAATTTACTTTTGTCTTGAACTCCTATTTTCAGTTCTGGTAACTGTTTGTTCCTATTCTAGCTTGTGACCATTATCTCAATATAAACCCAATTTAGCTGATCAGATTCTACTTCATTAAGGATTCTAATCTCAGTTTGTTATGTATCTATGTTATGTTGATTACAATAATAATATAAGTGTTGTAATTACATTTACTTCGTTTTTTTATGTTTGTGTATACTATTAGTTGAAGGCATTTTAATTCAGCCAAAAAGGGGAAAAGACAGACCTAGACAAGCACGTTGCAATGGAATATCTGACATCTTATCTTGACGTAGTGTTTATCTTGTCATCGTTTTTATCTTGATATTGTGTTTATCTTGACATTGTGTTAATCTTGCCATCTTGTTGGTCTTGTCATCATGTTAATCTTGCCATCGTGTTGATCTTACTATCTTGTTGATTGTGCCATCATGTTAATCTTAGTATCGTGTTGATTTTGCCATCTTGTCGATTTTTACATCGTGGTGATCTTACTATCTTGTTGATATTTTCATTTTGTTAATCTTTTCACATTGTTGATCTTGCCATCTTGTTAATCTTGACATGTTGTTGATTTTGCTATCTTGTTAATCTTGACATTGTGTTGATCTTGCCATCTTGTTGATCCTGACATCGTTTTGATCTTACCATCTTGTTGATCTTGACATCTTGTTAATTTTGACATCGTGTTGAGCTTGACATCTTGTTAATCTTAACATCTTGTTGATCTTGCCATCTTGTTGACTTTGGCATTGCGTTCATCTTACCATCTTGTTGACATTTTCATTTTGTTGATCTTTTTCATCGGATTGATTTAAAATCTCGTTAATCTTGACATAATGTTGATCTTGCCATCTTGTTGATCTTGATATAATGTTGATCTTGACATCTTGTTGATCTTGACATAATGTTGATCTTGCCATCTTGTTGATCTTGACATCTTGTTGATTTTGCTATCGTGTTGATCTTGACATCTTGTTGATTTAACATCACGTTAATCTTGACATCTTGTTGATCTTGACATCTTGTTGATTTTGCTATCTTGTTGATCTTGACATCTTGTTGATCTTGACATCTTGTTGATCTTGACATCTTGTTGATCTTAACATCTTGTTGATCTTGACATCTTGTTGATCTTGACATCTTGTTAATCTTAACATCGTTAAAACACTGCAAGAGGTAAACCACGGAACTTTAAACCGTCAATTCTAACTGGCATCGTAGTGTGCATCTATAAAATATATAATATAATAATATATACATAAATATATGTAGCTATTTTTATTTATTGTAATAAGTTATTTCAGCATATAGCCAATATATAATATAATAATATATACATAAATATATGTAGCTATTTTTATTTATTGTAATAAGTCATTTCAGCATATAGCCACAGTGTTACTATATTTCTTGTTATAGTGTCCATACATCTTCCTTTCATTTCCGTGTCTTTGTTGATTGTATATTGAAATGTTTGTGTGGAGACAGGTATGTCTTTATTCTGGACTTAGCTAGTTCTTTATTGTTGATGAATTGATTTATTCACTCTCTATTTCTGCCTATCCTCCTTCTACAAGAACATCTTTTTGCCTCGCAGATTATTCCGATGTAGTAATCTCGTTCCCCATGTTGGTTTCTTTTATTAAAATCAGGTCAAATGTCCAAGCTAATTCATTGTTTGATTCAACCTTTTAATCCTGTTTTTTTTTTAAATTAACTGTCGTTTCAATTATGTTTATTTTATTCATTCCTTGTTTCTTTTTCGTATATTTTACACATCTCATTTCTCACGATGTGATTCTTCGTGTATATTTAAAAAAAAAAATAATTATCCATATCTGTCTTCGGTAAAATATTGGAGTAACAAAAACAACATCTTTTACTTTTATTTTTGCTTGTGATTTATTCACCACATCATTTATGTTAGGCCTGCATATCAACTCTCACGTTGAGACTTCTCCAGTCCATTATTTCTATTTAACTCACTAAGGCACTTGAATCTTCTCTATTGTTTACTATTTAATCTAGAGTAATTCATTTCTAGAAAACATTCAACTAATCTTGCATGAAAACGTCACTTCTTGAGCACATATTAAATTTCTTCTTCACAGAGACCTGGACGAAGGAAATAGTGGTAGGGAATGGAGAGTAAGAAAAATGTAAAAAAAAAATAAAGAAAAATTCAGAATGTAAAAGCGGTGAGATAACATATACATTATAAATGTATGCAGCACGCACGCGCGCGTGTGAGTGTATATGTGTTAGGGGTGAGTGTATGAGTGTTAGATTTAAAAAAAGAAAGAAAAAAGATTAAATGGGAAGAATGAAGACTTGAGGAAAATTGAAATAGGAGACCAGATAAAGAAAAAGAAATAACATAGAATGAAAGCGAAAGTTATGAAGGAAGAAACACAAACGATGCTCGATAGAAAGATACACGGACAAATAGTTGTATAAATATATTGGAAATGTTGAAGGCAGTTCCGTGAAACATTTTTTACTAGAACGTTAGAATTTGACAAGAGATATTTTATATCTCTGAATGCTCATTTATTAGACTACATTGAAGACTTTCATGATTCATTTCTCTACCACAAAAATAACGTCTTGACGCATTCTATCACTTTTCACAATAGTATTAGCATTATTTAGTACTAGTAGTAGTAAATATTAGCAGCAGTAGTAGTGTAACAGTTGTGAAGAAGTAGTAGTAGTAGTAGAAAGTAGTAATAGTAGTAGAACTAGTAGCAGAAGTAGTAGTAGTTCTAATAGTGGTGCTAGCAGTAGTAGTAACAATTGTAGTAGTAAAAGTAGTAATAGTAGCAGTAGCAGTAGTAGTAATAGTAGTAGTAGTATTAATAGTAATGGTAATATTAGTAGTAGTAATAGTAGTAGTAGTAGTAGTAGTAGTAATAGCTGTAGTAGTTAAAGTAATAGTAGTAATAGTATTAGTATTAGTAGTAGAAGTAGTAGTAATAGTAGTAGTAGCAGCAGCAGCATATGTAGCAGTAAGTAAAGTGATCCTAAGTCTTGAGAATTATTTCGTATTAAGGATCGTGGTTGCTTTTCCTTCTGTTGAGCACATCTGGAGTGACCAACATTTGTCTGCCCAATCTAGCGTCTACTGTCTGCCTTCAGCTGTATCTGTCTCTATTAAGATATTCAAGTCATTTTATGCTCATATCAAGAGCTGTCAAACCATGTTTACATAAATGGGTTGACAAAGATTGTGAGATTCGAAATCTGACCTAATGACCAGTTCGTTTGTGTTGATAGTTAGAAGGATAACTTCCTGTACCAAAGCTATTGAATAAAGTGACAGTACTTAAAATAGCTATTTACTATCCAATGATGGCAGACTTAGACATTACAGTAACAGATAGTCACAACAGAAGTGAACCTCTAAGATGGATGAAATGTATTCTATTATTCAGTGATTGTGTGTAATGAATAATTTACTGTTAGGAAAGATTTTGTTCCGATTTGAAAATTGCAATGATTGTTAGTAATTGAGATATGTTGACTATACCTATCTGTCCAAATGAGGTACTTACTTGACTTCCGAGCATTGCGTGCAAAAGAGATAATGTGCGAATTGGGTGCGACCAAGGGCAGGCGCTTCAAGTGCGGAAAATCCTTGATGGTTAGTCATTAGTCGAAAGATCATCCTCCTTGCACAAGGGGCATACCCATAAGTGCTCCGATTTCCTTTCGAGTAAATTCACAAGTGTGTGACGGCTGATCGTGCCGGTTCGCAGTTGGTTAACCATACACCTCTGGCGTCCTGAAAAATGTTCGCTCTTAGCTGTGCCAAGCCTCGATCTCCTATGCATTAATAATGGCAGCAACACCAGAACAGCGACTAGACCAGGTGATGAGGACAGCGCCATCGATTTAGCACTGGTTTCCTCCTATTTCTCGACATCGTGTAAGTGGGGGGTCCTTGGTCATCATGGCAGTGATCACCTCCCGTGTAGCATCTTAATAGCAATGGGTAGATCGAAGCAATGCAGGAGAAAAGTAAAAACTTTTCGTTACAGCTGTGCAGAAGATGATGTCATCAGTAAAGTTCGGCGCGCTAAGAGAAAACATCACAACAAAATAGCTACATATCAACAACCTCCATGGTGGAGCAACGAAGTGCAAAAAGTTTGGCTGGAGAAGAGACAGTCTGTCAGAGAGTGGCAAATAGCCAAAGGAAGTTTGTTTACGTCTCCTGATCATATTTTGTTTTTAAAAGGGATAGTACAGGAAAAGATTACTTCCTTTCAAGAAGTAGCCATGAAAGCAAAAAGTGATAAATGGGCTGAGTTCTGTGACAGGATAGGTCGTGATAAATCGTTAAAACTGTTCTGGAGGCTGCATAAAAGTATGAACGGTAAAGTGCAGAGTAAAGCAATCCCAGATTTCCAAGATGCTGATTCTATCTGGCATAAAACTGATGAAAGCAAGGGCAAGGCACTGTTGGCTCACTACCTACAGCAGTGCGACCACAAAAATGTAGAGGAAAGAAGAGTTGTGAGAGAACATATTTCTATGCTAGTTGGTGCTGACTTAACAGATAACAGTGATTATGTCTCGGTAGAGGAAGTAAGACTCGCTTTAAAACGATCTAAGAACAGCGCCCCAGGCCCAGATGGGTTAAGATACGCGGATATCAACAACTTATCCGATGTTGACTTAGGTGAACTGGTAAGCATGTACAATGACAGTATCAGGACTGCAATAATCAATGAAGAATGGCTACACAGCTACTTGATACCGCTGCCAAAACCAAGCAAAGACCACAGGAAAATTCAGGGCTACCTTGATGGTTGAGGCGGGGCAGTCCATAAAGAAAGTATATAATCTGAATGACATTAGGGATGGCAAGGATTGGATAGAAGTAACAAAGGAGAAAAAGCGGCTAACCAAAATAATCTTTCAGCTCGGCAGGAAGTTTCACAATTGGACATTGGAGCTACCGAGGAAATATTAAGGTAATAACATCGAAAAAGTGTCCTCAACACAGGATCCATCCATCTATACGGATAATTATGTATACTGCGGACAGCGCAGTGGTTGTGGCATACCAACATATCGGAGAACTGGCTAGGGAATCTGGCAAGTGGTAGCATTACGGTGTCCAGCATGCGAATGGAGATAGAAGCAGCAACGGCGTCGATAACATGGTTGGTTACACAGAATGTGGATCACACAGTCTTGGTAGTTGACTCGCAAAGTATGCTACATAAGACTGACAGACAGTACCTGCAGCAGGTGTGGGATGTGCGCCAGTTTATCCTTGAGGCGTTATTTGAACTGTGACGTGATCGCTCGCTCCTTTCTTAAAATGTGCTCGGTCGTTAGTGTAAACTGTCAATCTTCGTACTTCGCGGTTTGTTCTGGTTCGTCTTTTGGGTTGGAATAAGTCACACCTGTCTACATGAAATTGACTGCACACACACACAAGTCTCTTGAACAAAAGAATATCCATACTTTATTTACATAATCCACTTAACAGAGGTTATCTATACAAACAGCCCAGCAGCGTTGATTACCGCTCATGTATCAAAGTAAATGCTAAGGAGGTTCCAGTTACCCCCTAAATCTTGTAATTAATCTCCAGGCTCTCTTATCATACATTGAACCACGTATCTCTGTACACATTCCCTCACTGTCCACGTCATAAATCCATCTCATGGAACATCTCATTACAGAAACTTCCTCACTAGTCTGCTCACTGTCACTCTACAGTATGATTACAAAATATCCAGCTTCCTATACTAAAGGATTTAGTCTCACTCGTTCCTTTAACTACATTCAACTACTTAAACGATATGTCCATCTTATGGTTGTCCCTACACACGGCCTAGCTGATATGGGCATTCGCCCTGTTACCACTAAAATATATCCACTTCTCCACTAACTTAGATCGACCGTGTCTTCCTACCTACGTAGCTTACATGTCATCTCTTTTATACACTTGCTACTACTATAAAAGCGTTTGCTCGGTACCACTAAAATGGACCTTTGTCAGTCATAGCGGCGTGGGTCGACCTTGCTACCTCCTTAGCTTACATGTGATCTCCTGTCTCCTCTATGCGACGACTCATAAGTATCTCATGTTTCAACCAGTGGAAACCTACCTACGTCCTTTCCCCAGCCAGTGAAATCTTGCCACGTCATAGCCTCTATCCTAAATTTAACACTTCCCTTAACTGTAATCACCACTTTGTGATTCTAACCTTTTTCTCACAATCACGAGATTTGCCTAACTCTACTCACTGAAACAACTAGCTCATATCTATACCGTGAATGTCACTTTCCCTACATACACGATGGTTCTCTCAATTCTCCATACACTCTCCCCAAATCCATTATTTCCCTACATCCACTGATACAGATGCAGCTCTTGGGTGTCTCCCAAAGTAAACGCGTTAACATGGTTACATTGTCCAGTGCACGCTGGTGTATATGGTAATGAATTAGCCGATAGGTTCGCTGGCGGCTCTGACACTGGGTGAGGCCTTACTCTGGATAGAGAGGACATCACCAAGTTTGTTCTTCATTCCTTAAAAGAAGAGGAGGAGAATGGGTAGATTACTGGAATGGGCGATGGAGCGAATGTGAGGATGCCCTCCCTGACTGCAATGAAACTGATTCAATGAATGGAATCTGTTGAACATTGTTATGATTGTTCATAATTGAGACATGTTATACACATTGTCAAGTAAATTACGTTAGTAAGGCAGTAAATTTTTTTTTATTAAAAAAAATTACAATTTAAAAAACTTAATTATTTTCCTAAATGTTATGTAGAGCCAGTCTTAACATATGGATGTGAATCATGGACAATAGGACAACAGACAAGAAATTCACTGGAGTCTGTAGAAATGTGGTCTTGCAGAGGAATGTTGAGAATACCATGGACAGCTAAGAAGAGAAATGAAAACGTTCTGAAAGAGGCCAAAGCAAAAAGAGAGCTAATTTCTAATATTAGGAAGAAACAATCATCATTTTTTGGCCATGTAATGAGAAGAGAACAACTGGAATATATTGTAACAACTGGGAAAATTGCGCGATGAAGAGATAAAGGAAAGCAAAGAGAAAAAATACCAGACAGCTTAAGAGAATGGCTTGGTAGAAGGTCTACAACAGAAATGATAAATAACTGTCGTGATCGAAAGTTGTGGAGAGACATGATCACTTACGCCAGCAGACCCGGTATTTGATGATGATGATGAAGGCAGTAAAGATATGAAGCTATTTTTGCTATTTTAGAACCTACATATATGAATCAACCAGTTTAAAGAATATACGCCATTGGCTGTGTAGGATACCCGCACATTTGGTTTGTCAAATAGATGCCATGAAGACATTAACGCACAATTCACTTATTATTGCTCAATGCATCCGACATAAGCAAGGTATTTTTGGGTACCGGACTTGTCTTTTCTTGTCGAACCCTGCTCACTATGGCAGACTCATCATCAAGTACCGGGCCTAGTGGCGTAGGTGATCATGTCTCTCCACAACTTTCGATCTCGGCAGTTATTTATCATTTCTGTTGTTGACCTTCTGCCAAGCCATTCTCTTAAGCTGTCTGTTATTTTTTCTCTTCGCTTCCCTCTATCTCTTCGTCCCTCAATTTTTCCAGTTGTTACAATATGTTCCAGTTGTTACAATATGTTCCAGTTGTTACAATATGTTCCAGTTGTTACAATATGTTCCAGTTGTTACAATATGTTCCAGTTGTTACAATATGTTCCAGTTGTTACAATATGTTCAAGTTGTTACAATATGTTCCAGTTGTTACAATATGTTCCAGTTGTTACAATATATTCCAGTTGTTACAATATGTTCCAGTTGTTACAATATATTCCAGTTGTTACAATATGTTCCAGTTGTTACAATATATTCCAGTTGTTACAATATATTCCAGTTGTTACAATATGTTCCAGTTGTTACAATATGTTCCAGTTGTTACAATATATTCCAGTTGTTACAATATGTTCCAGTTGTTACAATATATTCAAGTTGTTACAATATGTTCCAGTTGTTACAATATATTCAAGTTGTTACAATATGTTCCAGTTGTTACAATATGTTCCAGTTGTTACAATATGTTCCAGTTGTTACAATATATTCCAGTTGTTACAATATGTTCCAGTTGTTACAATATGTTCCAGTTGTTACAATATATTCCAGTTGTTACAATAAGTTCCAGTTGTTACAATATGTTCCAGTTGTTACAATATGTTCCAGTTGTTACAATATGTTCCAGTTGTTCTCTTCTCACTACATGACAGACTAGTTCATCTGTTTCTTGAGGTGCAGTAGAATCGTGGTTTGCTCGGATTCTTCTTTCCTGACTTCACTTCTACTAGAAGTAGATGATCGTTGTAAGCGATTGCGTTCGATAGTGTTCACTCCACAACCTAATTTTGTTGACTTTTTCTGAACGTTACAAATCAAGTTATGAGGCTCGAGGAATCCCGAGTTAGGCTCAGTACATGTATGTTAAATGTGTGATTTAAAGTTACGATTAAGTATGTCGCAGTAAATAAAAAAATAACATAAAGAATCCCGTCATTCTATCTAGCATATAGGAAATATGATGTTAGTGCTCATATCGTTTTATAGACCTTAGGCAAATTATTTTGGTGTAATGTGGTCATTATAACGATGGTTCTGTTTTACTTTCCCATAAAAAAAACCAAGTACCTGTTTAAGGCAGGGTGAACCTGGAAACCGTCGATCAGGGTTGAAGTCAATCCTTTGTCATTAGTAGTCCAGGCCAATAACCACTGGTGTGTAAATAGTAATTTGTGATTCACCCATTCTTCCCGTGTTGGTAGTTCGTTTGAAATGGATGTGAGATTGCTTGTCTAACAATATTGATTTTTGCTTCAGTGGTTAATCAACAAATAAGAAATATCAGTTGATTGCTGGTTCCGGAAGAAATTTAAAATGTTAAAACTAGAAACAAAGCCAATACCAAAATTTGGAACATGGCCATACGGATCGAAAGATTTGATAGAATGTGCCATTATATGTGAAACATCTTAGGTCTATGATCTTATATTATTCAGAACATTGAGGCATGTTTGAATCAATACTTAATTGTGGTGTACATATTCTGTTGTGGATTCGCAACCGGTGTCGACTTTAACAAAACAAGAATAAAATTAAAGTGGGAGCGCTGAAACCACTGAATGTTCATGCATAATGTCCACAAACACATGTAATGATCAAATTACCTCAGAACAAAACCTATTATGAAGAGAAAAAACACCGACATTTACACACGAAAATTACACACGAAAATATTATTATAAACCAAACCATTATTATGGGAACCGCGATAGCTCAGTGAACTGGACTACAAAGGACAAGAGGTAGGGTTCGATCCCAACCAACGGCTTCCGGGTCCATCCAGCCTTAAATGGGTACCGGATTTTTTCTGGGAAAGTAGCGACACGGGGGTAACACGATCACATTACCCCAAAAATCATGTTCTGAAGGTCTGTAAAATGTATGGTCACTAACACCATTTTCCTTATACGCCACTTGGCGAGACTGAGGCTCTTTACTTACTACTTTAAACCATGATTATCATTATTTTTTTTTAAGTATTATTGATAAAGAAAAGAACTGAAATGGCATGTCTCTAAAGCTTACATGTACTTACATTTGTATTATAGTTGTCTACAATTATAATGCAGTATGAGAATGGAAATTGGCAATAATTCTAGTTCTTATTTACTCATAAAATATGTATCTTGGAACAGTTAAAGTCCAAAAGTTTATCGGAAGTTTCTATTAGTTTATGCTCTATTTTGTCCCGAGATGGTCTTGATAGTTAATCCTTTGTTAATATCTGAGTTTTATCAACTTACGTTAGACAAATATAGAAAGTTCATCTTCTGAGTGAGACGTGCGGCGAGAAGGTGAAAACAAGGACAGCAATGATGTAGATTACCAGGCCACATTGCTTATCCATTAATTATCAGTAGCCACACACTGGAGCCACACACTGGAGCCACACAATAGACTGGACGAGTGCGCTGTACTTCAGCGACCGTTGAGAGGTCCTTGAAGTTCGTTAATGAGTGATTATGCTGACTGGATAGCTGCGATAACATATAACGAGAAGTTATTTGTGGACGAGAGGGATATTTCCGATTGGTCAACTTTTGCTATGAGATATTCATTATTCAAATAATTTGGTAGTTCGCTGGTTAGTTAGTGAATTTGTTAGTTCTTTGGATGGTTGGTTATTTAGTTAGTCGGATAGTTAGTTAGATAGTTAGTTAGTTCATTAGTTAGTAGGTAAGTCAGTTAGTTAAATAGTTAGTTAATTAGTAGAATGATTAATTAGGTAGAGAATTAGATAGTTGGTTTCCTTGATTAGTTAGTTAGCTAGTTAGTTTATTAGTTAATTAGTTGGTTAGTTAATTAGATTGTTGATTAGATTGTTAATTGACTAGTTAGCTAGATAGTTGGTTAGTTAGATAATTAGTTGGTTAGCTAGCTAGTAGGTTGATTATTTATTTAACTAGTTAGTTGATTATTATAGTTTGCTAATTAATTATTATTTGTTTGGTTAGTTGGCTTGTTAGTTGGTTAGTTAACATGTTACTTGGTTGGCACTTTGGCTGGCTGGTTGTTTAGTTGATTTGTTACTTAGCAGAACACCTTTTGCTATGCACGCATGCAATGGTTAGAGTCTTTGTAGAAGTCAAAAATACGAAAGGTCACATTTGTCTACGTCCCAGGACATGCGGGAGTACGGGGAAATGAAAGAAAAGACAGGTTGGCTAGTTGCGCTATCTTTGAGGACGGTCAACCGATCGGGCGGACATCATCAATAACCTTCGAGATGTGGGAAGAGCACAGGACTTCGACAACCATGAGCCCACGTCATTCCTTTGAATGAGAGAGATGGTATATAAGATGGGCGCAGCTAGAAACGCGAAACTTAGTAGACGTATAAGAAGACTTATCAACCAACACAGAACGGGAGTCGCCAGTTGCTGGACACTGCAGGACTTGTTGAGGAGTAGACATGTTCAGTATAGTGCAATGATGATGACCGGCAGATAACTCAGTAACACCTTTTACCATTTGTTTGTTATCTATCTATCTATCTATCTATCTATCTATCTATCTATCTATCTATCTATCTATCTATCTATCTATCTATCTATCTATCTATCTATCTATCTATCTATCTATCTATCTATCTATCTATCTATCTATCTATCTATCTATCTATCTATCTATCTATCTATCTATCTATCTATCTATCTATCTATCTATCTATCTATCTATCTATCTATCTATCTGTCTGTCTGTCTGTCTGTCTGTCTGTCTGTCTGTCTGTCTGTCTATCTATCTATTTATCCATCCATCCATCCAACCGTCCGCCCGTCTGTTTGTTTGTCTGTCTGTTTGTCTGTCCGTTCCTCTTTGCTTATGCATTTTGAATATCATAACAAATTCTATGAGAAAACAACAATTGAAGAAATTAGAGTCAAGAGATTGCCGAAATTTGGAAGTTGTGTCTTGTATTGAAGAGGGGAAGGAAGTCACACTAGTTAGATGGTTAAAATGCTGATATGGAGATCAAAATGATCGTGATCCAGTCACAGCTTGATATGCTTCAAATAACTCAACGGAAGGGAGAATTCGCATTTAGTTTATTCAGTTGGAAAATGTAACAAAAAGGGGGATAATCATATTCTCCTCTAATCTCCAAATGATGTGACCAAGTAATAAAAAGTGTAATATTTCACTCTCCTTTGATGTTATATGTAAGTGCTGATATTATGATTATGAATAGGAAATCGCGATTAATGGAGCTAAGAGGGGATGTATTTGATCATCGAGCTTTAACACCTCACCATGCACCCTCATTTCAATTTTCTGAATATATTGTACGGCATGTTAATAGAAGTGAGAAAGGGAATTTGTCAGTGCTATATAGCGCCAATTCTGACCTTTGGAAGCGGGTCATGGACAGTAGACAAACAAATAAAAAGGCGATCAGAGGACATAGAGATGGGACTTTCCATACAATTTTAGAAAGTTCACTGTTTAGCTAAAAAAACCCAATAAGAATGGTCTAAAAGAGGACAACACAAAAATGAAACAATACTAAACAACGTCTGAAAGTAACAATCAACATTTTTCGGGCACACCCCATGAGAGAAGGAAAGTCGAAATATTTTGTTCATCATCATCATCAAGTGCCATACCGGTTGGCGTAGGCGATCATGTTCTTCCACAATCTTCTATCTAAAGTGTATCGTATAAATTCTGTTGTTGACCGTTTTCCATGCCATGACACCAAGCTATCCAGTATTTTCTCTCTTTGTCATTCGCGATCTCTCTTTCCTTTTATTTTGCCAGTTATAAATAAGTATTCCAACTTTCCTCTTCTCATGATGTGGCCGAAAAATATTGATTGTTTCTTTCTGGTGCTTTTTTTTAGGAGCTCCCTTTTTGTGTTGGACTCGTTGAGATTTTCCACATTTGTCTTTATAGCTGTCCAGTGAACTTTCAACATTCTTTTGGGAAATCCCATCGCTGTGGCCTCTAATTGTCTTTTCATTTGTTTGTCTGATGTCTATGATTCGCTTCCATAGGTCAGAATTGGTTCTATATAGCACCGATGAACTCTCTTTCTCATTTCTATTGAAATAGATTTGTTGTGTAAGATATTTTTCATTATCTGAATTGCTATTTTGGCCTGAGCTATTCTGCTTTTTATTTCTGTGGTGCATCCTCCATCTGATTTTATCTTTGTGTCCAAGTAATGTTGCACTTGTTTCAGATTTGTTCTCTTTATTTTTATGTTGCATAAAAAAAGTGTCCCCGTCACGCCAAGTAGCGTATAGGGAATATGGTGTTAGTGACCATAAATTTTACAGACCTTCGGCACATGATTTTTGGGGTAATGTGGTCGGTATTACGCCCGTGCCGCTTTACTCTCCCAGAAAAAAATCCGGTTCCCATTAAAGGCTGGGTGAACCCGGAAGCCGTTCATTAGGTTCGAACCCTACCTCTTGACCTTTGTAGTCCAGTTCACTAACCACTGAGCTATCGCGGCTCTTTTTTTTGCTGCATGATGGTGATAATTGTTTCTTCAGTATGACCATTCTTCTCTTTTCTTACTGTTCAGACTGAGACCTTTCTTGTTGCTTTCTTTGACTTCTATGTCATTCATTTCTTGTAGTTCATTCTATATCTCTGCTATTAAAACTGTCTCATCCGTATATCGCAAATTATTATTGTTGTGACCGTTGACTTCAATTCCTGATTTCTTTTCAATTGATCTCTTAATATTTTCGCTGTCAAGTGAAAAAAAAAAAATCCGGCGGCAGAAGACAGTCTTGTCTGACACCTTGTTGTATATATTGGAATTGTTCTGTTTGGTTGCTAATTCGTATAGCTGCTGTTTGTTGCCAGTACATTTTTTTAATATTCGCAGATCCTTGCCATCAATGTTTTTTTTTTCTCCCGTGTATTGATTATTTCCACATGCTTTACTTTGACAAATGCTTTCGTGTAGTCTATAGAACACATATATAGATCTTTCTCTACCTCTATAGCTCTTTCTATCAATGTTCTTAAGATGTATATTGCATTATTGGTACCCTTTCCTTCCACAAATCCACACTGTTCCTCACTTTTTTCTTATTTTATTTTTTCCTTACACGTCGCATGATGATTCGTGGTAGCATTTTCGCCATCTAGCTCATGAGGCTAATAATGCGATTAGCATCACAATCAGTGGCGCCTGACTTCTTCGGTAATGCTACAAAGATACATTGTAGTAGGTAATCGGTATCCCGAAGAGTAGCGGAGGAAAGGAGACGTCTTACTCCTCCTATGGTAGTGCAGAACTCTACCCTGCTAACCTGATATAATATTTCTTGACAACTGGATATAATATTTGGTTACAGCTGGCAAGATACAGGGAAAGAGAGATCGCTGACGTCATAGAGGAAGGATACAAGATAGCTTGGTGTCATGACATAGAAATCAATCAACAACAAACTGATACGATGCACAGTGGATAGAAGATTGTGGAGGGACATGATTGCCTACGTTAACAGTTTATAGCTTATAGGGCCACAAAATAGAAATAGAAATAAATGCTGATTTCCGTTGTAAAGATGGTGGATCTAGGTCACGTTCTCTTGATCAATGGAGAAAGTGCATTCGGGATCTGATTAATTTCGGTTCTCCGTTGCACTTTTCTGTGTTGGAGTAAAAATGATGATAAGCTTATTACATCTGCGCCGCTAGAGCGATGTCGTGCGCCAGCAACAGCCCCTTTTTGACAAATCAAGTGTTGTGAATGAGACCTTCCACCGTCTAGACTTGATCTGCGCTTTACGTCACATTGGTGCTGCTCATGACCGGTTGTTGGAATTCCTTGTCGCAAGTTATTTCCATGTTACTCAGTAATGTAAACTACTTCGTCAGCCGCAGTTTTATCTCTTTGAGGAATCTGCACCGTGTTTTGTTCGTCGTAGGCTGCTTTCACTAGAGTAATCAAAAATCTAAAGGGAACGAAATTGTGTGTGCGACATTGGTGTGTGCTACATCATCGTAATCGCTCATCGTAACATCCCTAGGCCGTCCGTGCGCTAGTGTTGCTGTCTGTTGTTTGATGTGCGACAAGGATAATCTGACGACTGGCTGTGTGTCTATATGTTCGGAGTTGGAGTCAACAATGATGACCTAACATCATCAAGTGCTATACATTTTTAAAAAAATACGACGATCATCATTTTCAAAAGGACCTGAACTTCCGGTATATGGTGGGTAGGCGGCGAGAACAATTGAAGGCTATGCATGAAAAGTGTTCCTTTGTTGCAATTTCCTCATATTCAAAGTCAGGCTTGTTGCAGGAGCTACTGAGTTAAGTGCTCTGTGCACACCGTGAGCTGTGTGTCTCATCCGTTTTGATCATGTTTCGATATTCCAATTGTTTACGATAAATGATGATATCGTATGATGGAGTACAGACGGCTGTGTTCACTTTCTGCGCGGTTTCGCCTTATGTCTTTTGGCGTGTGCTGAGACTGCTACGATGGGGACTACAGTTACCTTTCTTTGTTTGGGGGATGGATTAGTGATTCGGATGATTCCACTGGCACGGGCGGTTGAGCAATTATGTATTTTAATTCGTGTGCAGTGATACCGGGGTATTCCATAACCAAATAACCAAAAAAGGCTATGCCTACGTTAAACAGTATGGTGCGGACTGTTGTTATGGATAGCCCAAGTTCAGTGTGATAGAATAAGTAATCAATATATCAGTGTTGGGTTTCAAATTACACCAGAATTTTAATGAGTAACAAATACAACATCACATATTGGCTGTAATGTTGTCTGCACTTCGTTAATATTTGAATGATAAAAAAACGTTATCTTTCTCTTATTCCTCTTCTTCCTCTTCTTCTTCTTCCTCTTCATCTTCTTCAACGATTGATGCTCATCGTTATTCCTTACCGAGAGTATTCGCGTTGAATCGTGGGTTACAGCAAAGTTGCTATATCTACTTCTTTTGGCCAAACTAAAACGACTACAGTACGAATGGACCAAGCATAATTAACCGCCTAAAATATTACCATCATAACTTATACATCATCATCAAGTACGGCGCCTGCTTACGTAGGTGATTATGTCTCTCCACAACTTTCGATCTCGACAGTTATTTATCGTTTCCGTTGTTGAACTTCTGCCAAGCCATTCTCTTAAGCTGTCTGATATCTGTTCTCATTGCTTCCCTCTATCTCTTCGTCCCTCAATTTTTCCAGTTGTCACAATATGTTCCAGCTGTTCCCTACTCATTACGTGGCCAAAAAAATAATGATTGTTTCTTCCTAATATTGGATATTAGCTCTTTTTGTTTTGGCCTCTTTCATAACATTTTCATTACTCTTCTTAGCTGTCCATAGTATTCTCAACATTCTTCTGAAAAACCACATTTCTACAGCCTCCAGTGATTTTCTTGTCTGTTGTTCTATAGTCTATGATTCACATCCATATGTTAAAACTTGTTCTACTAAACATTTAACAACTCTTTTTCTTGTTTCTATTGTCAAAAATTGCATAGTATCTTCCTCATTTGACAAAAAAATGTATACCAAAATAATAGAAACAAAGTTAACAATAAATATAGAATTGCAATTGGCAGAAGAACAAGTGTGCTCCAGAAATAATGCAGAACTGTGCCAGTGAAATCACATAGGCAGTTTACAGAAAAAAAACATGTAATATATATTAACCTATTGTAGCTTTCGTAGACCAAGTGAAAGCGTCAGGATTAAACTTGAGAAGAATGGATCAATGTAAAACAAGTGCAGATTTTATATTATGTAAAAGGGTTTGATAGAACAGATGAAGAAATATTAGAATGGTCACTTAATATCCACAGTAGAACATGGCTGTATACTATCTCCGCTTCTGATAACGATGTGTCTTATTGTTTTTGTTGATGTAGAGCTGTGGCACGGTGGATTCACACTTATCGTTTGCAAATCAGGTGGACGTGGATCAGATCACAGGAAAGGCAAAGAGTTTTTTTTTTTAAATACAGCATCGTCATCATCATCAAGTATCTTATATTCCGTGGTATTCCAAATATTCTTCTGTAAAATCACAATTCTACAGACTCCAGTGATTTACTTGTCTGTTGTCCTATTATCCATTATGCATAACTATATGTTAAGACTGGTTCCAGGTAACATTTAAAAACTCTTGTTCTTGTTTCTGTTGTCAAAAATGGATTGCATAGTATCTTCCTCATTTTTTCGGAAAGCAACTTTTGCCTGAGTTATTCTGCATCTCACCTGTTGTACATCTACCATCTGAGGTTAACATTATTTCCAGATATTTAAATTCAACTGCCTGTTTTAATATTGTTCCACTTGTCTTTATTGTGCATTGCGGTGAAGTCTTTTTCTTTGTTGCTACCATTATTTTTTAGTCTTTTATAACTTTATATCTTTTATTTCTTTTACAAGTCTTTTTACTTACACATCACTGTTGTCACAAATTAGGGAGTGTGCATGTCAAACACACGAAAGTCAAGCGTATATAAAGGACAGGTAATTGAGCAATGTTTTTGTTGAAAATTATGGAAAAAAACAATGTTTTTTCTAAATAGTAAGGAGTACTCAAACATTCAAATGATATTATTGGAACTAACCAATAACTTTAAGAGCCAGGGGACAATAAAATGGTTTACCGAAACAGAGGGAAACGTAAAAATCATGCATGCACAATTCAATTCGTGACCCTTACTGGTTTTGATGTATATTAATAGTTGACCACTAAAGAAGCAGAAAAATGAAAATGAAGAAGAATAAGAACAAAAAGAATAGAAGTAAGAAGAAGAAGTGCAAGAAGAAAGAAAACAAGATACACAATGAGAAAGAAGCAGATCATGAAAAAGTAGAAGAAGAAAACGAGGATTTAAAAAAAATAGAGGCAAGAAGAATATAAAAAATAGAAGCAGAAAATAAGAAAACAAGAAGAATGCGGATTACTGGTAATTATAATTATACCCCCCATCTGTTAACAATATTAAGAGTAGATTCTTTTAAAAGTGTTAAAAAAGCTAATTAAATAAAGCCAAGAAGAGGAAAATAAATTGAGTGCTTGAGAAAGATATCAAAATTACAAGAATGGGCGGAATGAGAAATGATGACTTTGGAAAATCGTTTCTGAAAAATCGAATTGATCCAGACACTGAGATTAAATCAGCGGTCCCCAAAGCTGAGCGATAAGATTACCCAATGAGACACTGAGAACAAGGAAGGAAAAATCGACTGGATTGGATTTCTGGGAAATGGAATTACTGTTGTTTGGGGTTGATAAGTACATCGTGTTTATTGCCTTTGATGGACACGTGAGTTAGTCGTGATGATTTATCTGCCATTGTTTCTATCCTTGTTGTCCATAACTTAACAACAGAACAAAATTGAAGCTCTAAATATTTTCTATTTCTGAGGTGACTGGATAATAATATTCAAGTGGTGTGACGAGAAACAGCCGTTTATCATTGATGTCTTAGCTGTTTTGCATATTTAGTTTCTCTCTCTCTCTCTCTCTCTCTCTCTCTCTCTCTCTGCGATCAAGACTCAATCAGAGTAGGATTCCAGACTCTCTCATGAAGTCAGCTGTCTGTTTGAGTGATTCGATTATCCCATATAATTGAATACCTGTTAAAACGTTGCACTGTGTTCTGCGCCAGTGGCCCAGTGCATCCGATTTCAGCCAGCATTTTATTCAGGTTTGCTTTCCTAAGCCTTTAATTGTCCCCAATTTTCCTGCAAGGCAGCAGATTGTCTTTTCTGTAGGGGGATTCTGTCCTTAGATGGTTGGCCCTCCCAGACTTACGAGCACCATCTGCCCAAGCTTGATGTAGTTATTACGGACTTCCGTTTCCAAACATGGTGGAATGAGGTCACGTTCGATGGACCGCTGCAGAAGTTACATTAGGGAACTGATTAGCATCGGCTCTACGGTGTAATTTTCTGCGTCTGAGACAATCAACTGATCCAGTTAGCAGAGTTGGCCGATGGTGATAGATTGTACTCACCTCATTGTTCCTCATTGTCAAGTCAAATGTTTATGAATGCGACCTTCCCCTGCCTAGCGTTATATGTGAATTTTCTAGGTGGTCTGATAAAGAACAGTAACGAATCCCCCGTTTTTTCTCTGTACAGAAACAATGATAAATCTTCCTCGCATTAATATATTGAGTGCACAATTTCATCCTAAGACTCATGGCAATTACTCTAAGTCAACATCAAATTTGCAAAACGTCCAGTTCATGAAATGTAACGAACACGACGTTTTTTAAAATGAAAACACGATGAAGTTCATGACTAATTGCTTGAGATCTTTTTGGCAGCACTATCATACGATGTTCTCAATTTGGCTTGTTTTCCATCGTTGCATTTACTTCCAGTGATGCTTCCACATACATGACAATCGATCCCGTCATTAATAGCCCACCTTGTTAATAAACAAGAGCCGTCACAACAGCGTATTCCATTACAGTCACCAAATGCCATTTTCTTCATTCAGAAACACACATCAACGAAATTACATTTCATTGCCAAGGAACCGGCGAAAAGACACCGCCATTTTGACTATTTAATTTTATATATATTTAATTTTAGAAATATATTATGTATATGATTTATTAGATCCGCGATAATTCAGTGGTTAGTGAACTGGACTACAAAGGACAAAAGTAGGGTTCGATCCTAATCGTCGGCTTCACCCAGCCTTAAATTTGTACCGGATTTTTTCAGGGAAAGTAATACGGCACGGGTGTAATACCGACTACATTACTCCAAAAATCTTGTGCTGAAGGTCTATACAAATTATGGGCACTAACACCATATTCCCTATATGCTACATGTCGTGACGGGACTCTTTACTTTTATGATTTATTTATTCTACATGTAAGACAGTTTAACAAAATAGTCGGGTCATTAACAGAATATCAATGTCATTAACAGACGTGATAACCAGATGTAGGGATATCAAGTTGTGGAAAGCCTTATTCCTGCAGACACGGTACATAACGTTGACGACATACAAGATGATTAAATAAAACTATATCTGAACATTTTAAAAACAGGCGATATTTAGATTTCAATTTTTTTACACCAGAACATGGTAAATTGCCATCATTGAAGTGCTTAATCTCATAAGCATTCATGTAAGTAAAAAAAAGTAAAGAGCTTCCTCACGCCAAGTGGTGTATAGGAAATGTGGACTTTCAGCACATACTCATACTTTTTGGGGTAATAGGGTCGGTATTACGCCCGTGCCGCTTTACTTTCCCACGCACAAAAATATGTCTCTAGTGCTCGCTTTGTTATATTCATATCTTGTATCATTAAATAACGTCTTTGTAGTGTAAGAGATGTCTTTGTTTGCTTGTTTTGCAAAGATTGTCTATCCAGCTATGATGCCTTCGATTCATCCTGCTTTCAGCACAGTTGGTTCAGTTATCTTTCATTACGTTGGAGCAGGATAATGAACAGTGGCGTCTACTGATCCCTGATACTAGATGAACACAATGTGAAAGTCCAATATTATTTAAACAAATAATTTTTTCTAGAATACCTTTCCACAGTATATGTTCATTTGTATGTACTAATATTGTTACAATGAATGTGGAATATTAACAAATATTATACGCATTCTGTTAAATTTTGTTTTGTTTTAAACAAAATGGTTATAGTAAGGAAAAATACATCATCTTAAACAACTCATACATCTGATGTTGGTGTGCTTCCATATCTGAACACTGTGTGCATTGTTCTCATTTGTATAATAATTACAGTGTGTCCATTCTTTACTCAAAAACTTTCTAATTATTATTTTTAAAATATCAATCTTTCAATTTAAGTCTCGTAACATTTCATTTTCTATAAAAATAAGACTTAAGCCACTCAAAAGATCTTGACTCTGAGTGTATCTATATCAACTAAGTATCAGTTTGAAAGCAGCAAATAAGCGCTCGATGTTCTTGCTGTGTAAGGAATAGTCAAATTAATTTCAATTAATTTGTACACTTTCTTCAATTACCATTTTTATCTTTCATAAGCTTTGAACCTTTGAAGCTCAAGACTTACATAAATGAAGGCTAGTTAACTTTTAAGACGAATGTGATCAAATGTGGTTCAATGAGCCAACCTTAATTTACAGAAGACTTTTTTTCAGAAAACCTTTCGTAATTGTCAAATGTATTTGTCAGAAGATCTTCCAATATACAGACATTGTATGCTTCCATAATTTCATCAAATAAACGACATTTAACATAAATTTATACGAAAAAAACATATTACAACACTGTATCATTTATATACATTAATCGACCTGTCTCAAAATAGGTAATAGTGATACGCTAGTACATGGACGCTTCTTTTCAAGAAGTGTGTGCTATCCCATTATCGCATACACAGCTTCCTCTTCGGCCGTTCTAAATTTAGCAGCAATATCCGGTTCACTATCAAATTTAACTATGGAACCACTGGGTGCGAAATTTAATACAGCACAGCAAACAAAGGGACGCAACTTTACCTTATGTTAACAATAAAACAGAAGGCCATCTGATTATGCCTAGAGAAAGCTTTGACGTTTGTTTATATAGACAGCCAAACATCAGTAAATATAAACAATATAAGCACTGCTGTATTTAACATTTTACTCAACTAAAGCATACAATTAAAAATAAATTTTAGTAGTTTCATTTGAAACGAGTAGCACACAAAGCGATCCGCCACTAGAATATACATATCAATTAGTTATACATTCGAAAAAAAACAACAAAACAAATTTACATATCAATTACTTATACATTCGAACAAAAACGACAACAAAAAACGAATATATATATATTGGTTTTTTTGGTCCTGTAACTATATTGCAGAATGTAAAAACATTTTTTTTTCAAAATCTGAAAGAAAATAATTATTTGATACAAGATGTGGCAGTGAACCACTTGTGTGTATCCGTATCTCCATTGTGCCTTATGTAGTGTGAATATTGCTGAGCCATGACTAGTGAATTTTGATTCTAGTTATTTCAGTTACGAATTCGTTAAAAGCTCTACATCAGTGTCTGTATTGGATTGTCGTTTGGGACTGATACGAGTGTATTTATTTTTATTTAAATTGTAGAATAATTTCTTTCACAACTTTTTTTTTAGCGACCCCCACCAAAGCTAAGGATATCCGTAATTGTATTCATATCTTTCTGTGTTATCAGCCAAGAGCTTGAAGGAATATACGGACATTAACCTGGTACACCTGATGATGAATCTGAAAGATACAATTTTTACCATTTTGAGACATCAGCATATAAAGTTTTAAACTTAAAATAGGACGTTTTCATTTATATTTTCTTTAATATTTTAGTCATTCAAGTGCATCATACAGAAAAGACTGCCATCAAAATACTGCCATCAAAAGACTGCCATAAAAAAACTGCTGAAAATAGTATGGGACCTATTTTATGTAATTGGAAATAAGAAGAAAAAAATATCCTCGATGTATATAATCAGCCAGTATTAACATATGAATATTGGATAATCGAACAACAGACAAGAAACTTGGAGGTCACAGAAGTGCGCTTTTACAGATGTATATTGAGATTGAATATCATGGACAGCTAAAAAGAGTCAAGAAGAGGTCACATTAAAAAAATAGATATTTAATTTCTAAAACCAAAAGAAAACAATCATCATTTATTATTATTACAGAATTAATAAACAATAGCAGAGACAGGATGTTGTAGAGAACAGGATCACTTACGCCAGCAGGAGCGGTACTTGGTAACAATGAATCATGTACGTATTTTTTGCGGTAGTTTGTTGTGATATGTTTATAGTATCTCTGTACAGCTGCTCCGATAAAACGTTGGAACCGCTGAGTTAAACAGGTTGGCTTTGGAATCGACTGGGACGCAATCAACAGCCAGGTTGAGAGCAAGGCAGAAAGAAATTTGGTTTTAGAGATTGAGTCCAATTAAGGCGGATCGAGGTAAATCTGATTAACGGAAGTGATTGGACAAGAAACAGTGTTCTTGCGTTGTAAGATAAATGTCAGTGATGTCGCTGGGGCACATGCCACCCAAGGGGAGTGAAGCAAAAGTTACCATACTAGATTTCAACATTTGAGGTTGGGAAGAACAGATATATTCCTCGCTGTACCTTCACCCGAACTCAGAGAGTCACGGGATTAATCCTTTTTTCTTCAACAACTTTGATTGGATAATTTCTGGCTGTGATTTATCATCAGCTGTTGAACATTGAATAACCGACAGGTCTATGTTGAAATATATCAAGAGGACAAGATAACGACTGGTATAGATTGGGGAAAGAAACACGAATAGATGGGACTAAAAGATCATCCGTCACAATGTACAAATAATGCAAGCAACGAACGAAGTTAGAACTCGAACACGGTTTTAAAGCTGAGACGTTATCTGACGATATAAACCATGAGATTAAATAATGAAAGGAAACCTGGGACTGAGTTTTGCAGCAGGAAACAATCTGATCATCATAGGTTGTGTCCAACTAAAGTCAATTTACTGTAGCTTCTTAACACTTTAAATGAGGGGGCAGGTCCACCTGGGTCATGAATTCCATGGGTCAAGCTTCCTGCTGTACTTCGAACCTGATACCTCGAATAACGTCGAGACTGAACATATTGTCAGACTAAATACCAGCATATGATGGTTGAAATTATAGCCTGCTAGAAACAGCAAAATATACTAATATAAGTAGATTGTTTGATGTACCGAATACATAGTTCCTGGAAATAAATCCAAAACTAATCAAACACTTCCGCAATCTTTTTTTTTTACAAAGTTTAATCTTTATTTCTGTTACAGTATTTCTATTTGTTCAAATGTAATTACCTAAACAACGTAATCTTTGCTCCTCTCTGCCTCAATTGTCTTAATATGTTGAGGGAAATAGTGTTTGGACAATAATAATTATTATTATAAATATATAATAGATACTAAAATTACAAGATGTGGACAAAGCCAAGGCTGACACTTTTCGAAATAAAATTATTGTAACAACAACTGATTCGTATAGTTAATTGTAATAGTTTAACTCTGGTTTCGTCGTTGAAATGTTTCTCAATCTTTCAACCACAAAAGTTATTCCAAACGCACTGTGTCAATATGTACAGCATTATTTCTATTATTTTTTCATTGTTAATGTCTTGGTATTTATTACAGAACTAATCTAAATACTTGTTTACTTATTTCCGTTGATTATTTATATTTCGCTAGTAAGTGAATTCCAAGAAACTGTAATTCAATTTCTTTTGAGAAGATATTGTTTTGGCTGCAAAAGTTGATGAAGTGAGATTTATGTGGGAAGACAGATTTGATATATATATATATATATATATATATATATATATATATATATATATATATATATATATTGCGTTCACCAGTCATCTCTGACTAAAAGACTAGGAACTGAATTTTGCGTGTTAATCGGTTTTTCCCAGCAAACGCGTGCACAGGCGCTCCTCGCTGAACAGGCAGATAACTTCGGCTTCGGAGGTACTCATATTTTTTTCCGATCATGACTAATTGACGTTTCAAGCCGGGCCTCACTGTTGAGATCAGGGGTGGTTGCCGCAGAGAGAAATCATAAAAATATCCCAACTGGTTCAGCCGGGATTTGAACTCACAACCTCTCTGTCTCGAGACCGTCGTCTTGCCTCGAGACCAACCAATCCCCATACATATATTAGATGAGTCCTGCATAAAAGGTTGAAGATTAGACAGCTAGGATATTATTTTATATAATAGACATTTATTTTCCAGACCAATTTATTTGTTATTTGTTGCTATGATCCAACGCATATTTATATACAGCTCGCAATTATCAATCATTGAAATGAAACCTACCTGTTGTTAATGTCATTACTTTTTGTTTATGAAAACCACTCGCTCTATATAAATATGAATTTAAACGCATTTTTATGAAGAAATAAAATAACTCCTGCAAGTTAAGAGAGCAAATTATAAAGTAACTTCATTATACACTTCCACTCTGTCGTGAATTTTCTTTTCCAGGAAGTTCATTTTGAATTCACCAATTGGAGCATTTCCCCGAAGATAATGAGCTAAAGGCAGTGTGTATAACTTTGTCTTATTTGGCAGCTACATCCGCAGAGAATTTTGAAAATTGTGCCATGCAAAATGGTGAAAGAAATTACTTTTGCCCATTCGGCATCGAATGTCAGCTTAGAGTGTTAGGCAAGTGCACATTGAAATCGGTTTTCCCTGGAAGGGTTAAATGAGCCAGCAGATATAATTGATTTAAACGTGCAGAAGAGGAAGCCAGCTATTCATAATGGAAAATGACGCTCATCAGGGACTATGAACCTAGATGTCCATGGGGAAGGCTGAGACTTAATGCCGAACCCAATGAAAATTGAGTAACGTTTAATCAGGATATTAGCAGAACAAAATTTAGCTGAAAACAAAAATGAAATGGAATCGAAGAGTTTTAATGAAGGTTATAAACTTCACTGAGGTTGTTCTTGATAGGTATCTAGTTTTCTGTTTGTGGCTGTTGTGGCTGGTATTGGTTTTGGGTATTTATATTTCACTTCTGGTTTCATGTAGTTGTAGCAAGCACAGCAGTCACGCGCCAGAAAAATTATTAGACCAAATTGATAAAGCAGGTACTTTTCGATGGCTTTACTCAATCATCTGTGAGATCAAATTAAAATACCAATGAATCTAAAGCTTAGACGGGGTGGACATTGCTAGAGAAAATTTATTTTAAATGACTTTAATAAAGAGAAAAATACAATTTCTAACCAAATTGGGATCTTCTTCCAAAATCCTCTTCTTTCTCTTCGCACTTCTCATAGACTTCTTCATCCATCTCCACGTATCTCTATTTTTAGTCATTTGAGCTCTTCGGAGTCGAGACCTGACTATTCTTTGATGTTATCTTCCCTTGTCTTTCTCTGCCTATCTTTTATTACCCCTCCTGCTACAGCTCCTCGCAGAGTGGTCTTTGTCAGGCAGTTGATGAAGATACGTGGCCAAGTCATTTAAATGTATATTTCTTCACAATAGTCACAAGAAATCATGTACTTCGATTGCTCGTGACACAATCTAAAGGAAAGATGCCCAAAGTCTTACGATAACATTTCAGCTACATATCATGTATTTTATTTTGTAGCTCCTCTGTTAGGGTTGATGTCCATAACCAAAGGAGATGCAACTAACACATCGAGACATTCAACAAAGTCCCGTTGTGCAACAAGCCTGTGCTCAATCAATATTACCACACTATGCCATTTGAAATACTGATCTGTAGAAGAATGGATAGAACTGGGTGGACACAAAAGGATACACATAACAAGGTTTTGAAATACTTGTGAACATCAAGAAAGAACTCTTGAAAACAATTCGAACGAGACAAATACACGTTAATAGATATATAAAGAGATACAATGACTTAATGAACGTCATCTTCGAGGAGAAAATAGAAGGACTTCTACTTCAGCTCTTTTGATGATCAGATTACTCCCAGATGCAAAGATCTATATGAAGAGTTTTCTATCATTATTGAATGTCATTGTTATATGAGAGTAAAATATTCCTCTAGTTTTATCTAATCGCAGAGCTCATAACTGACAGTTATTTAGTAGCTGAACTAGGCATGAATATTTGTGAACTGATTGATCGTGTACAAAAGCTGTTCCAAACGCACTGTGCCCAGATGTTCAGCACCATTTCTTTTAATTTCTTCATTGTTAATGTCTGGGTATTTATCACATAACTAATCTAAATACTTGTTTACTTATTTGTTTCCGTTGATTATTTATGTTTCGCTAGTCAGTGAATTCCAAGAAACTGTAATTCATTTTCTTCTGAGAAGATATTGTTTTGCCCGCAAAAGTTGATGAATTGAGATTTGCATAGGAAGACATTTTTATATTAAAACAAACAAGGAATAGGTAAATATATTCGATGAGTACTGGACTAAAGGTTGAAGATTAGACAGTTGGGATATTAGTTTATTTTTCTTTGACAAAAACACACAATTCTTATTGATCTTAAACGTGAGTTATTTCCCGTATTGAAAGTAAGTCTCTGAAAGATAACGTTGTAGACTGGATTTAACTTGGACGGAAGTCAAGAAGGCATTATATTTTAGCGCCCTCTCTTTGGCAAATCGTCAAACCTCACAGTATAATGAAGGAGAAAGTGACTATAAAAGTGTTTTTAGAGAAACTAGAAAATAAACTGAAGTAGTTGAAGCGTTTTGGAAAGTAACAAGATTCTTGACCTACACTATACTAGCAATTATGAATGTAAATCTATATATACAATTGTTGTTTCAATTTTTTATATTCCGCCTCGGCTGCCATGAATAGTTTCCTTTATTTTGTCGTGTCGCATTTTACACCGAAACACTGACATTTGATACTTACGTTATTCACGTGTTATTTTGACTATTTTGTCGAGTAACATTCATGACATGTTTCTATTGCATTCTCTTCTTTCATTGATATTCTTTTGACAAAACTCAGTACTCTATTTCCAAATGGAGATGATTGACGCCTTCGTTAAACATGGTTCCCTGACACTTGCAGACACTTTTAGTTCCCTAACTCCATTAGATCTTTTGTCCAGGTATACTTTTAGACCTGCAATGACACTTTAAGATCTACAATGATACTTTTAGATCTACAATGATATTTTTAGATCTACAATGATTTTGTTCTTATCCTAAATAATTCTCGTTATGGGATAAAACAATAACATTCAGTCGTGTGTTCCAGCTGTAGAAAAAAATGGTACAACACAAAATAACGAAATCGTTCAGCTTCAAAGCGTACATGAGCAGAACAAAACACTAGACCAACACAGGGTTCACGGAGACTGCTAGGAAAAGAAAATAATGTCTTTGTCTATTGAAGAAAACTTTGTAGTCAAAACGTTTGGTAACTTTTGTTTTGTAACATTTTCGTTAGACTGTAACCTACAATTTTTTTTATTTATTTATTTTTATTTTTTTATTTTTTTACTAATCTCTAGGATCGTGATAAAATATTAATTCAAACACGCAGTTTGAAAGGTCCAAATAAGATACGAAAAGGTATTAAAGATATTTAAGATGATATGAAAAGAGTAAACTCATGTCATTGAAGTGATGTAAATACGCTCCTCGTGGAAAATAATTGATTTTTGCTTTTCAACATAAAATTGAACATATTTTTTATCGTTGTAGTAAAAAAATAAATAAATAAAGAGCCCTGTCACGCCAAGTGGCGTATAAGGAATATGGTGTTAGTGACCATAAATTTTACAGACCTTCGACGCATGATTTTTGGTGTAACGTGGTCTGTATTACGCCCGTGCTGCTTTACTTCCCAGAAAAAATCCGGTACCCATTAAAGGCTGGGTGAACCCGGAAGCCGTCTGTTGGGATCAAACCCTATCTCTTGTCCTTTGCAGTCCAGTTCACTAACCACTGAGCTATCGCAGCTCCCTTGTTATTGTTGTGCTTTTGTTAATCTTGTTGTTTTATTCATCTGAAATAGTCATGACTTCTAGATATATATTATCGTATATACTTTTAAAATACTTTTTAACAGTCTTCATTATCTATAAAAGAAACTTCTTTGTTTGTATATGTTGTCTATGGTATGATAAAACATTTCATATTGGTTTTACCCAAACATTCAACATATCTGTATCCCATTACTTGCCACTATTATTTTTTTCTTTGGGCTGAAATTCATTTACGACTCATTTAAATTCCACCTCTAATTTATATTTTAATGTTTCTTTAGATTGCAGTGTCATATTTATCATTTATCCCAGATGTTTATCATTTCAAACTACATTTGGATATGTTATTGTATCTCTGACAAAAATATTCAGACTCTGAACAGATGACTGTGACCTGAAAACACCCCTACACAAGATAGGACTCGGTAACTTTGCAACATGTGACTACAGACATACAGGACTGCAGCACTCTAGGAAAACATGTATGTTTCACAGAAACAACACTGCATGAGATGTTATGGGGAATAGAGAAGACCTCAAACCTACCGTCCTGTTCATGACAAATGCTGGTATTATATGTATTGCTAAACGCATAATAGAAGCTGATTGCGATAGAAGAGGAAGATTTGCATCACTACCAAACCTCATAGTTCTAGCTGTGCCGAACACCACATCTATACAAGAATACGTATTTAAGAACACGCATTTATACTTTAATATACTGCTGCATATATAACGTTTAATGTCTGATGCATTTATAATGTTAGACATTATAGTGAAAGAAAGCAAAAATAAATGACTCAGCCTTAATAGCAAAAAGACAGAAGTAATGGTAGCAGCAAATAAAAAGTCTTCACCGCAGTGCGCAATAAAGACAAGTGCAACATTGAAAACAGGTTATTACATGAATTTTAAAACAGGTAAATGAAGTTAATTATCTGGGAACATTGTTAACCTCAGATGGTAGATGTACAACAGAGGTGAGTTGTAGAATGGATCAGACAAAACCAGCTTTCCAAAAAATGAGGAAGATATTGTTAAATCCATTTTTGACAATAGAAACAAGAAAAAGAGTTCTTAAACGTTATGTAGAGCCAGTCTCAACATATGGATGTGAATCATGGACAATAGATCAAACCAAAACGTTGTTTACAAAGAAGAATAATGAAAACATCTTCAAAGAGACTAAGCAAAAACAGAGCTAATTTTCAATATTAGGAATAAACAATTTTGGCCATGTAATGAGAAGAGAACAGCTGGAATATATTGTGACAACTTGAAAAATTGAGGGACGAAGAGATAAAGGGAAGCAAAGAGAAAAGATACCAGGCAGCTTAAGAGAATGGATTGGCAGAAGGTTAAGAACGAAAATGATAAATAACTGTTGAGATCGAAAGTTGTGGAGAGACATGATCACATACGCCAGCAGGCATGGTGCCTGATGATGCTGCTGCTGCTGCGTTGCAATCCAAATACATTTTATAAAATGCTGTCATTCTACTTACAGTGTTTCAATATTTATTCAATATAATCAACAAAACAACAAGTTAGCATTCAAAATTAACAAACACAGGTTTTAAAAAATATGAAGGTATGCGTGAAGACAACAATAATAAAGAAAGAAAATATGTTTTAAAGATGAAAACGTAAACTAAATAGAGACACAGAGAAACGTTATATCAAGAAATGTAAAAGTGTCCATTGCATTACAGCTGTATCGAGACGATAATTGGATGGATTTCCCTGGTTACATTTACTGAGTGAGGTTGTCCATTACGCTTTCTTTCTCTGGCCAATCCTCAGTCCTACATTGTTTTATTTGTTCTCCTGGGTTGGTTAGTGGGGATGCTTCCAACTTTAGTGTTTGACATTACACGTTTTCCCTCAATGACTTTGTACATTGTTGGTTATATTTTGCTATGGTAGGATAGGACCATCAACACTGCACTCTGGATAAACCCATAGGTGCTGTGATATTCTCCTGAAAATGTTCATCAGCACACAATGACTAACAGTGGCAGTCCGATGTTGGTTTACAGTTCTTTTATTTGTTCACAATATTGTTCTGATCTAACAATTACCATATTCACCAAAGTTCACACAGTCTAGATAGTGATGTGGCTTCACGCCTTTCTTTCCTTCATTCCACCCATATCTCTGAGGTTGATTATGATATCTGCTCCACCAATTAGATGCCTATCTACTATAATCGCCGAATAGCCAAATCATTATTGATGTGTTGAGTTAGCAGCAGAATAAATTCACAGCAATCATTAGACATAATCATAACATAAATGCGTAACATAAACTATTCTTTTACACATCGACTGATTAACCAAAGTGTTACAGTGGTTTTTACATAGACTACAATTTACAGGGTTTAATAAACCCAAATGAGTAATATTTGTATCTCTTTTGTCTATTGTTTCAATTATTATTATTTTTTTATTTTACAGATATGATGGCGGAGATTTGACATGCTTTTATGAGAAATGAGAGGTAATTTGCTTTTATGAGAAATGAGAAGTGACTACCATTTCGCCAGGAAGCTTATGTGATGTGACTTGTATTAAGCAATGAGAGCATATCTTATGTGCTAAAAATCGAACGAACTTTAAGTTGAAGTGAAAAATCGCAGATTCGCACTATAAATATTGGGTGTTTCAATATGATCTATCATCACCTTCATACGAAGATATTTCCATTGTTAATAGTGGATTCATCTGAAGAAGTCATCACTGATATTATTATTCGTAAGTAAAAGTAAATTTAATTGGTTATGACTGGAGACAGGATAGAAACTGTGTTAACTGACAGCACTGCAAATAACACAAGCGGTGGGAATAACGTCATAAGCGAGATGGAGTGCCAGGGAGTCAAACATATTTCAGGAATTGCCAGCAACGAGACGGTACGAGGGCTTGATGAATTCTACAACACGTACAGCCGTATCCACGGCTACGTCGCTGTGGCTGTTTGTCTGTTCGGAGTCTTATCAAATTCGGCGAACATTATCGTTCTGACGAGAAGAAACATGGCTTCTAGCACGAACACGATCTTGCTATGGCTAGCGGTTGCGGATTTGTTGACAATGCTTGATTACCTCCCTTTCGCTATTCACTTCTACATCATGAAGTCGGTCAGTGATGCACAAGGGCCTGCATTCAGCACACCAGCATTCTCATGGATCTGCTTTTTACTCTTTCATGCTAGCTTCAGCATCGTTTGTCACACGGTAGCTATCTGGCTAACTATCGCCTTGGCTATATTCAGATACATCTACATCTGCAAACCAACCAGCGGAGCAATATACTGCAGCCAACAGCGAGCCTGCTTAGTTGTGGTAGTTGTTTGTATTTTAACAGTTATCCTTTGTATTCCAAACTACGCGGTGAATACATTTAACTATAACCCTGGAGCGGCTGTGTTGAATAGTATAGATAACTATACAGATAATACTTCTAAGGTAGCCACAATGAAAGCAAGCTCAGATTCATTTTATTTTCCTGATGTGAAAACAGCAACTCACGTCAACAAAATAACCATCCTAGTTAACGGCTGGGTACAAGCTATTCTCATTAAGCTGGTTCCATGCTTTATGCTAGTGACCTTGACAATACTGCTCGTACACGCCATGCACAAGGCCTACAGGAAGCGGCTGAAGCTGAAATCTCAAGGTCGGAGGGCGGAGTCAGATAAGCACGGTGAACACAACAGGACGACGGGAATGCTTCTCGCAATCGTGGTCCTGTTCACGCTGACAGAACTGCCGCAAGGAATCCTCACGCTAATGAACATTTTCGTGAAATGTTTCACCTACGTGGTGTACAACAAACTCGGCGATCTCCTCGACATTATGGCGTTGTTCAACAACTCCGTCAACTTTGTTCTCTATTGCACCATGAGTAAGCAATTCAGGACGACATTCACCGCCATCTTCTGTCCCCAGCGAGCGTCGCCTACTGATTGGATGAAAATGAGACTTACCAAATCTCAGCACGGAACCAAGAGTTCTATCGAGGTCGCCGACGGCACCGCTGAAAATGCTCCTGGCAAGGTCAATTCTAACGATACACATATCAATAATGATACAGCCCCAATTCCTATAACCAGCAGCAATGGACTGTCTTCCCATACACACGGTTACTCGCCAAATCACAGTCATCTGTAGGACATTAATGCCATCAACAGTTTCACTTAAATAGTTATGTGACAATCGATGTTTATGCTAATGACACAATCAATAACAATACCTGACAATTACAGTGATCATCACTTTTAGTTATATATAGTGGTACCCTGTAAAGCTACAAGCATCAGTGAATCTCAGTTCTTTAATAACACATAACAGAACTGGTGGTCAGTGTGTTGTACCTGTTTTTTGTTTTCAGGTTTGAGAATGTGGGTTTAATACACAGCAGGATCAATTATTTATGTCCCGGGTTAGGTAAATTCTCTGACCTGTTCATGTTGAGAATGGAAATGACCTAAATACTACGAGCAGCGCTCTCTCAGGAGATGTTTAACAACAAGCTTGTATGCCATGTATAATGGATACTCCGCAGGACTGAGCAGGCTGCTATAAGAGCTCACAACATTTACTGTAATGACGTTCTTTCTTTACCAACGCTGTATTGAGTCGCCAGAGAATAAACATCTTTTATATAATATATTGATTACATCGGGAAAATAATAAAAATAGATAATAAATTCATAAATTCTCCTAAAGAAGACGGCATGGGAAGAATAAAATACTAGGCCTTTGTATAGATGCGTATGTAGTGTGGTGGCTAAAATGCTGACTTAGTGTTAAAGTGCACATGGGGTCAATCCCATAATCGACTCACCTGAAAATAATAATTTGCTAGACTTTCTTACCTTTGGAGGGTAATAACAGAGAGACACAGAACTACATCCCCTGCCCTCAAACAACTAAATGGTCTAGCCGAGCACGGTAAAGGTTAGTATTTCAGTCCACAAGTAACTTTAACTGTTTAGCTTATATAAACTGCATCAACACTACAGGCAAAGACCAATAATGTATCATTGGTAGAAGTAATCTTATTTTTCTATCCTTCCTCCTATAGCGTTGGCGTCGAGGGGAGATGCAATCTGTGATTCTTTGCTCTTCTGTTGGCCTCTTCTGGTGTTAACCCTCCTAGAGTTTCTAGTATTCCCTTTATCCATCTCTTTCTCGGTCTTCCTCTTACTCTGGCGTTTTCGTAACGTTTGTTTATGGCTCTTTGAGTCATTGTTAGTTCTTTTTGTCTTGTTATGTTACAGAACCATTTTATCTGTTGTTTCTTTATGTATTCGATGGCTGGTTCAATTTAAAGCTTCATCCTCAGGTCAGTGTTTCTTACTCTGTTCCTTAAACTGTTTTCTGTCATTCTTCTGACACATTTAATTTAGAAATAATAAAAGTAATGCGTATATAATATAAATAGCTTTTATTGTCCTAAAAACGTGTATTTGAAGAGTCAAAACAGACATATTGGTATGGAAACTATTATTAACACATCAAACGATCATAAAAAAAGATTACCACTAAAATAGCTGCACTATGTATGTAATAAGGAGATCAAATTTTTAATATGAAAAATATAAAGTGGCAGATACTTTGTGTAGGATCTATGATACATTAAACCAAAGCCCAGTCAAAAAAAAGAAGTAAAATGCATTTTGAAAATACTAACATCGTAATTCGTCCAAGCTAACCTTACCCTATGGTCCATGCAACGACAATAACAGCGAAGAAGGTTGAAAAAACATTGTAAATAAAATACCTAGAAGACATACTATCGATTGTCCTTTCGAGCCGAAGACGGCACATAGGGCAGAACCACAATCTCAAAAACAGAAACCTTGCATGCCAAAATGGCACATATTGCAGAGATCACTGCTTACTAAAATCTATGGTTCTGTTTCCGTAAAAATGTTTTTTACAATAATAGCTTGTCAAGCCTTCGATCAACCTCCTTAGTCGCCTCTTACGACATGCCTGGAAGGTCACAGTGTCACTATTCTTTACTTCCTACATAATGAGGCCCCGGTAACACACAGAAGACATACTGCATACGATTAATAAAAACGAACTGTTTTGCGAAAGTTAAGACAGGTTTTGTGCAGTCCATATCTGGAAATTGAAACAAGATGAGTTCTTCATTGTTAGGTTCAGGCAGTTTTGGCTTGGACAGCTAAGAAGAACAGCGAGGCATATCTTGAAGAAGCCAAATAAAATATTTTAAAAAAACCAGCTGCTAACAACAGAAAGAAGTAGTCATCATATTTAGTGTCATTTTATGAGAAGGGAGCAACTGTAGTATATTGTAACAATATGAAAGATTGATTTAATACGAGACAGAGGAAAACAGACAGACAATATAATAGATAGTTTTAACAAAGTTTCGTATAAAGTTAACAGTAGAACTGATAAACTAATGTAGATATTAAAAGTTGTGGAGTGACATGATCACTTTAACCAACAGGCACTGTACTTGATGATGATGCTGGATAGACCCCTGGCCTTTCATTTAAAGAAAAAACTGCAGCTTTCCATAATGCCTCACATACCACATAGTTAGGTTAACTAAACAAAGTAAAGGTTCTGTCTACGGCCTGATAGTCGTACGGGGAATATGGTGTTAGTGACCGTATATCTCCATAACCAACAGCACATTTTTAGGTTATGTGGTTGGTATTATGTCAGGCCGTCCTAACCTTAAAGAGAAATCCCGGGTATCCATTTTAGAGGTTGGTGAAGTCAGAAGCCTTGTCGGTCCAAAAAAAAAAAATAAAGAATTGACTACATCTAGAAACTGAACCCAGTTCCTATCTGAATAGCAGCGATCGCCATACCACTCAGCCACCTAGTCTCTTATAATATAATAAAGAATTAATGCAAATACTTCTTAATGCCTTTTTTGCGGGGTGGGTGGAGATACACTTGTATGAACTGTCTTTTCTCAAAGTGTTTGTCGTCTGCTCTGCTTAAATAAGTCCGCTATAAACGAAACATTACACTACGTAAGAGCAGAAGCAAAGGAAATCGAAACTTCGTTTTAAAGTCTATAAGATTAAAATAGTAACATTCGTTGACAAATCACTTTGGTAAAAATAGAAACATTCGTTGACAAATGTCAGTGATAAAAAATGGCAAAATTCATTGGCATTTATAATAATTAAGGAAAGCGTTTGCCGAAACGTTGTTTGTCTTGTCTTTCTGTTAGTTTAGCTGTTCCATACCGTTTTATGATGATGTTACATGTTCTCTGCAGCTCTAAACGCGGCCCCGCAAATATTTAATATTTTGTATATTTTGTATATTTGATATCTGTCTTATCTCCACTCATTGACAAATCTCTTTTATACAAAATGATAACACTCATTGATGAATATTGGTAAGAACGAAAGCATTCATTGATAAGTTTCAGAGTGACTTATTCTTTATGGAGTCAGAAAAGGGAATACATTTAATATACGGGAAAAAAAAACAAGAAATCATCAGAACATCAGCATTTCTAATTCTTATAATCCGTCCAAAAAAAAACAGTTACAATATACACTGGTTAAATGAAATGTGGAGGCCTCGGTAGCAGTTTGGGAAAACAACCCACTAGGCCACCGACGTTCGGACAACCCGTGTTCATCCCGCTGGAAGCAATTAAGTTTTACTCGTGGTTGGAAAACAAAATACCCATGCGATAGCCCAAGCGGCTGGCAGAAATGGGTATCAGGGTAGTCCTCAGGGACGGTGAGGAATGCCGTCTCGCATCATGAGTTTCGCCGCTTGAAGCGACACTGTCTAGAAGTCTTTCCTCTTCTTCTTTCCTCTTTTCTCTTTTCACTGATACTAAAAGGTGTCGTGGTGTATATCATTTGTCGTTCTTGAGCTGCTCGAACTGTCTGAATTAGTGATTTTCCTTTGTTGTTACATGTCTCTGTTACTGCATCTATCCATCTTCTTCTGGGTCTTCCTCTTGGTTTAGAAGTCTTTAAACACTTTTAAAATGTCGGCCGAGGATATATGTGTGAAAATTCGCGTGCTAAGACCCCGACTCAAGTCTCGTTACAAAAAAAACTCTCTAAGTGAAAGGTCGAACGAATAATTATGGGGGACAGATATGTTTATAACATTCGTGAAAAATAATGAAACAATATTCGTGATGTTGTCGTCTGATAACTGTGTGTCTACAGCAGAAGTATAGGTGTGTCTGGTAAAACAACAAACTGACAATTAAAACAAAAGCCACGGTGTACAATGCCAGAATAATTAGTATCCTCCTGTATGGCAGCGAATCTTGGACAACCTATGTAAAGCAGGAGAGAAGGCTAAATGCATTCCATATGCGATGTCTGCGCCGTATTCTTGGTATCACCTGGAAGGATAAAGTGACAAACGTGGAGGTCATGACTTGCACAGGCCTACCGAATATCTACACGCTGCTGAAACAACGATGGTTACGCTGTGCTTGGCCATGTAGACCGTATAAAAATGGCCGCATACCGAAAGATATACTCTACGGACAACTGGCAGATGATAAAAGAACTAGGGGGCGCCCAAAACTTCGATTTGTAGATGTTTGTAAACGCGACATGAAGACTCTGAACATAAACCCTGCAGCATGGGAAGACATAGCTGCAGACCGCAATCTCTGGAAACACACTCTAAAGGTTCACCTCAAAGAAGAAGCAGACAGATTCATGGAGAAAGAGAATACACGACGAAAGAAAAGAAAAGAAAAGAAAAGAAAAGAAAAGAAAAGAAAAAATAACATTTCTAGGGGCGCTAAGAAATCCATAGTCAACTATGACTGAACAGAGGCTACTATAGTCAACTATGACTGAACAGTGGCTACTATAGTCAACTATGTCTGAACAGGGGCTACTACTACAGCAGAAGTTTTTCATGCGCATTCTGTCAGGGCGAAGCTTGTTTCAATAGGAAATAGATACACAGTTTATTCCCGGGTTGTGTTTGTAACCCTATGTGATAGTTACGAGTACATATACGTAAACGATCTCGCAAAAGAGAATTTTTTAGGATTCTAGTCTTAGCTGACAGTGCAATGCAAGTCTTTTGGCTTGACCATGTGTCGAGGAGTAAGCGTTCGATCTTCGGGCTGTTGTCATTTGTGTTTTCTGCAGTTTATATGTAGATTTTCCCGAATGTTGTAAACATGCTTGTCCACAATTATTCGTTATGCCAATTTGTCGACAGCTAAACAACCTACGACTTATTTTAATAGCAGTCAAGAACCGACACCCCACTTTTATTAAAGCCAACAGGAACGTTAATTTCAAGTGTTGAAATTATAGGTAGTAAAACTTCCAGTTAAAATATTTGTCATAGAAATTAACATTCGATATCTGCACCCCTATGTCGCCGCCACCACCACCGCCACAGAATGATAAAAAAGAAACCACTAGAAGAATTGTTTTGAACGTGGCGATCCATAGTAAGTTAAAACCGTAGGTAAAGCATAGAACTATGGAGTCCAGCTTAAGAATGAATTAAAAAGCCAGTGCTGGGGAGTGTTAGACACCCCAAAGTATGGTTTACCGCAGCATTGCAATTATTTGCCTGTTCCCTAAGAATGAATTAAAAAGCCAGTGGTGGGGAGTGTTAGACACCCCAAAGTATGGTTTACCGCAGCATTGCAATTATTTGCCTGTTCCCTAAGAATGAATTACTTTAGCAAGAGACGTAAAATGGCGCTCTATGGTTGCGTTTCCACAGTGAATACAACACATTTAAAATAAAAATGTGTATAAACAATGTGTATCTAATGTCTCAGTATTTGTGTTAATCCCGCTTTCAAATATGACATGTCAAGTGCTTGTACAAAATATTATTGGCATCAAATGTCGCAATGAATGTGCAATCATGTTGCTATAATGGCCGAATTTGTTGTTAAATCAACAACATTGAATGCCTACTGTCTGTGCACATTACATATAATATGCATTGATTTAATACACTTACTGTGTATTCACAAATATAAATGTCTGGAAATCAACTTTATTTGCAAACTCTTCATCTTCGCTTTCACATCATAATCTATACTGCCTCTTCTAGTGTCTAATTGATGTCAATTTGTAGCTCACACTCTCCTGACAGCCTTTGTCATTTGATGCTGTTGTAAAGTTTCCTTGTTGTCACTGCATTTCACTTGGGTCAGCCTCAAACTTTGCGCTCTTCGCAATTCATTATATATATTTTTTCACTCTATTAATATAACACACGGCATTCTCTTCAAATGGACTAGTCATTATAATATTTGCTGGAATAAGTTCTGAGCCAATTCATTGCATTATGATCTTGTTTATAAATGTATTTCTTCTGCTCATTCAAATAGTTTTTCTTAAACGTTTAGTTTCTGTGATGACCAACCTCCCTTCTGACTTGTCATGACTGATTATATTTTGTTTAAAACAAATATGGTATGAATGATAATACTTTTACACAATTCTCTCTGCCGATATCGCTGTTATTAACATATTCAACAATGTAAATTGTTACAAAATCAATCTTCATTGAAGGCATGCGCTTATTCCATGTGCAATAAATATATAACTGATATTTCAAGACACAAATACAGTGGAAAATACTGTAAAATGACGATAGTTTGGTATCCAAACCACTCGAATGAAACTCATTATTGTGTTCACTTCATTGACATGAAAATACAAATGTAAATAATCAAATATATAATTCGTTGTCGTGAAGTAGCATATTTGCTCATTATAGTTCATTTACAACGTAGTGGTGAGCATTTCACTTTATGTTATCATGAAAAGTCTACTTTATCTGCTTTGACAATTTCGCACTTTATTTTCTCAAAGTGTTTTATGTCCTCATGCCATAGACCTTGTGTAGTAAATTGTTTGTTGGTGTTGACCATTGTCTTACATCAAGTTTGTTAAAGACATTTAGTGGATATTTACAAACTGTTTTGGATAAAAGCGTCTGATTGCAAATAACTGTTTACAAGAGTACGTTTGTTGTAAACGTTTGATGGTAAGGAAGAACTGTTCAAACTAAGATATTGTGATGTCACTGTTGAACTATTGAAAGGGAAACGTTTTATCGTCAATCATCTGACTAGATGAACCACGTGTCACAAATAATTTATCTTTAGCAATAAAATCTACATGAGAGCTGGCACCATCGTTCAGACACTTTTCGACTGGAATTATACTTTATCACTGTTTGTAAATCTGTTACAGGACTATACTTTATCACTGTTTGTAAATCTGTTACAGGACTATACTTTATCATTGTTTGTAAATCTGTTACAGGACTATACTTTATCACTGTTTGTAAATATGTTACAGGACTATACTTTAACGCTGCTTGTAAATCTGTTACATGACTATACTTTATCATTGTTTGTAAATCTGTTACAGGACTATACTTTATCACTGTTTGTAATTCTGTTACATGACTATACTTTATCACTGTTTGTAAATCTGTTACAGGACTATACTTTATCACTGTTTGTAATTCTGCTACATGACTATACTTTATCACTGTTTGTAAATCTGTTACATGACTATACTTTATCACTGTTTGTAAATCTGTTACAGGACTATACTTTATCACTGTTTGTAAATCTGTTACAGGACTATACTTTATCACTGTTTGTAATTCTGTTACATGACTATACTTTATCACTGTTTGTAAATCTGTTACATGACTATACTTTATCACTGTTTGTAAATCTGTTACATGACTATACTTTATCACTGTTTGTAATTCTGTTACATGACTATACGTTATCACTGTTTGTAATTCTGTTACAAGAATATCAAGTACATGAACCCGCCGTGAATATCTAAATAATCGTGGCACTAATAATTGTGGAGTTCCGACAAGAAAGGAGGAAATAAAACAACGTAAAGAAATGGATGGCAATTCAATGGAAGAATCTCTCATATAAAAAAGGAGAGAAATTTAATAGAAGAATTGAATTTCTCTCATAAAAAAAGGAGAGAAATTCAATGGAAGAACCTCTCTGATAAAAAAAAAATAGCAACTGAATTAAAGAATCTTTCAAATAAGAAAATATAACAATTCAATGGAGCCCTCAATTAGCCATTGACTTTTGTCCTCTTAAGTTTTCAAAATGACATTAATTATAAATAAACGATGGCCTATTACATAGAATATCATTAAAGGGGAAGGTAATAAACTTCACGGTACCACAGTATATGACAGTGAGGGGCTTAGTGCCCATCCTTGCCGTTATACCTTTCTCAAACCCAGCGATTTAAATTCATATAATCAAATATGCTCATTTTTATTTTAGCTGAAGCTGATGACAGCCGTACAGATCCCTGCTTAATTACTATTTACAGCCAAGTCTGTGTGGATGTTGCAGATTCCTAGTTTTTTCTTCAAAATAAAAGCTCAACGATCTGAGTTAGCGTGTAAGTAGTCACAGGATATATTTTGTTTATACAAACACTAGCTTTGTCAGATGACGTTCTCATGATCTGAATGTCCTCAGTTTAGAATGAACTTTAATCGAACAATATCAATGGCTCTGATTATAGTAAATTAAACGTGACTCCTCTTCTTCAGCGATCAGCTACTGCTATACATTTAGACCGACATTGGTCGCCCTCAAGACGGCACATTTGATGTCTTCACCGGTTCCTTTATCATCATCGGGAGAATGGAAAACGTTCGAACTCAAGTTGATTAGTGAAGTTGATTATATATTCCGTCAACACATTACTACTACTCACTACCAGGTTACTGAGGTGACGTTGTGAAATGATGGCTGGGAAATTAACCTGCAGAATTTTTTTTTAAGCATATTCTCTTTTTAAAAAAAAAGCGCTTAAATTTGCTTTTTTTTATTGAAAGTACCAATTTCCGCAATTTTTTTCTTCGTCTTCTGCCCTTCCTCATTTACCTTTCAGCGTCGAGGGGAGATATAATTTGGGGTCTTTTGCTCTTCTGATCGCCTCTGCTGCTGTTATGTTTCCTAGTGCTTCTAATATTCCATCCATCCATCTTTTTCGTGGTCGACCCTTGGGTCTGGTTTTCTCACAACGTTTGCTGAAGGCTCGTTGTGTTGTGTTTCGTTCTTTCTGCCTTGTCACATGGCCAAACCATTTTATCTGTTGTTTACTTATATATTCTATGGCGGGGGCTATTCCTAGCTTTTTTCTCAGTTCTTCATTTCTAATCTTAAATCTCAGACTGTTTCTTGTCATTAGCCTAACACATTTAATCTCTGTGGAGGTTATTTTTTCTTATTGTTCTTGCATCTAGAATCTGCCGTAATTACAATAGATAAATGTGTTAATTAGACCATAATGGAAAGAATAGGAATAAAATCCATTTTTAATTATGTGCAGAATTAAAGAATAAAATTATTTGATTGGAGAGAAGACTTCGTGCTTCTGTGTCGTTCTATTTGTATAGAAAGAGGGAAGAGCCGGTGCTGGTGTAAAAAAAACAACAGAGAAATAAGCTGGGAAATAATTCCTGCATCAGCATCACCGACAATAATGGAGACTGAACGAAAATGAGAATTGGAACTTTGCATCTCCGACCACACCCACATTGGTGTAAGCGAAATAGAAAGATATGACAGTGGAGAGGAAATAACGTGTACAGAAATATAAAGGGCTTAAGGAGCAGTTCTGGCCAGAGTGGAGTATGCTCATGTATTGCTTCACTGCATGAAAACTATTGAAGATATCTATATGAAATTTGGTGAAGTTATTCAGAAGTGGTTGCTCTATATACTACACATTTCATTTCATGGAATATATGAAAGAATTTTTTTTTAAGTATTTTTGATTAAAAGACATTTTTTTTTCTCTTAACAAATGTATATGCTGATTTGGGCACAAAATCTGACATAAGAATCATAATTTTCACTGCAAATTTGGCCATTAGACTTATTTTATGTTAAAGTGGGTCCTCAAGCAGCAGCAAGGTCATATATATGTTTTTCATAAAAATAGTTTTAACTTTTTGGTAACCAAAATATATAGACACAATTCCTGAAAATGAAACAGTATAAAATGTGTTACATTAAGAAGATCCAAGTAAAAATGCTTCAGGGCCCAGATATACATAACACCTTCATCCATGCAAAATTTCATGCCTCTAGCTTTATAAATGTAAAAGTTACAACATACAAACCAAAAAAATATGGCGTTTTTCGGAGAAAATCGCACCGCTAAAAATGAAATTTACTTACATAAAAAAATTCAGTGGCCTCCTGCTAGGTAAGGGAAACCTTCCAGTTCTTGTTGCTGCTCATTCCTCTGAAGTCTCTTCAATCTCCTCTTTTGTCTAGATTCTTTTGTAGCTTGTTTAACTTGTTTTTGGGCTGTCAGGATCCGGTAAGTGTCTTTGTTTCAAATAAAACTTTGTGTAAATTCACCTACCTCAATCTTCAACTCTTTCAGCATTGACCCAAGCACAGTGGCACCATCATTAAAAATGCAAACTGCAATTGCTACTGCTGTATTGACAGTTATCAACCCATGGTTTTTTCTTTTAGGACAAAATGTCCACACAAGATTGTTTATACTCTCATTAGCATTCTGTGTGTATCCTTCTACACATTTTTTAAGTAATTCTGTTCTTGCAAGGTCCTTCACAATTGGCTTTATCTCTAGCATAACTGATTCTGGAAGATTACTCTTGTGCTTGTAATCAGCCAATGTTCCTGCAGCTTCTGCTTGCTTATAAGGACACCATTCAAGTGAACAGAAGTTGTGTGTTGGACTTCGGTCACTGGACAGTTTGTGAAAATATATTGCCCAGACTGCTTCCCTCATCCGTACTAAATTATTTTTGTTTCCCCGAATAGCATTTCCATAGAAAGCTTGTAATTTGTTAATCTCTACATCTGTGAGTCTTCCTTTTCCTCCAATTGGTTTTCCATCAGTTAATTTTTTTCCTTTTAGGTTCTTTTTCAGATTACGAAGTATGGTTCCCATTCGCTTTTGAACATGACCAACGCATTCAATTTTCTCAATCCGCATATCAGGTCCATATGGCTTGGAATCAAATACTTTTTTAAAACTGCTAGTATCACCATCACCAATGAATCTAGCATATCTGAGGCTATACAGATCTACAGAACGTGAAAATATCTCAGTTGCAATACCTGCTTCCATAGACCCTGATGATCCTTCATGTGAGATTGTGCATATATTTGTGTGTGATGCTTGCCACTGTCTATATCTCTCACTCATAATGTCTTGTTTCCTCCAATAGTCACAAGATTTACACACTTTGCTCTTTGCTCCACAATCTAACACTTTACCTGTCTGTAAGCCTATTGCTGTAACAACACCTATGTTTGATAAATGACCCCTGGTCATATATGTTCCATCTATTGAAACATCAATATCTCTCACAATGTTTTCTGTTTTCTCAGCAAGACTATACTCTATTCTGGAAGCTGCTGTCATACACTGCTTCTGAACAGTAACACTTGCCTTTTCCAATGTTCTGTTTATAATATTGAATGTACTTTTGCTCACAGGATTAGGTAAATTCATTATTCCACAGAATGTCTGCAGTTCCGAGCGATCACCACCAATGCAACGCATGGCAAAGGCAGACTGGCGGTTGACAGAATAAACAGAAGCATTATTTACAGGAATCATGGAGCAAGAGAAAAATGGCACTTGTCCATGACATGTCTATTACTACAACAGAAAATAAATTTGCTGCCTAAACCTTTTCTCTCCTATTCAAGTAATGTCACTGTCCCATGACAATATTGGCACACAACTTGTGACTTGATGTTTTGATTCAGAATAGCTAAATCAATCAATCTGCGACCACTGACATTCAAATCTCTGTTATTGTTATCCAGTTCATCATCACCATAGCTGTCAATATCATTAGAATCACTACTGTTACTATCGTTATCATCAGTATCAGAAGAGCTGGAGAGCAATTCATAAAGATTATGAAGTTTTAACTCTGTCTTAGACGGTGTATAAGTGGGCGTGGCACTCTCAGCAATATTTTGGATCTTATCATTTGTTGTTTGAGTAAGACCACACACTGCACCATGAGAATTAGCATCATTATTATTACACAATGAAGTATCAGTATCAGCACATTCACGATGTGTTTTGTTAGCTTTTGTAAACTGATTTCCACAAAAACGTCGCTTTTTTCTCCGATTACCACATAATTTTTTATCAGAAGGCATTTTCAACAAAAACACAATTCAAAATACTTCACAAACTATGAACAAAATTAAATATTTTACTAATTATCCACACAATTCAACATGGCATATGAATACAAACACATTGATTGACCGGACGGAAGTACTAGTATTTAAATGGCTATTTGCAAGGTAGCTGTAAACAAAGGAGAGAAACATCAATAGCCTTACGTTCACAATTTCGAACATTTTTAATTTTTTTTTATAGAAATTGGTTTCATACCAGGCATACAAAAAGTGTCATAACTTCAAAACTACTTATCACAAACACAAAATTTAAACAGCATTAGAAAATATAATGTTTGAACTATATTAAAATTATAATATAAAGTTAACGTTTAAAAAAACGTTATCCGACAAAATAGTGGGGTAGAACTGGTCCCTTAACTTATATACATATCTTTTTTTTCCGTTCGCCAGCTTTTACCTCTGACGAAGTCCCTAGAGACTCGGAACTGAATTTTGCGTGTTAATCCATTTTTCCCTGGCAACCGTGTGCACAGGGGTCCCTCGCCGCACAGGCAGATAACTCCGACTTTGGAGGTACTCATATTTCGTCCATGAGTAATGGACGTTTCAAGCTGGGCCTCGCTGCTGAGACCAGGGGTGGTTGCCGCATAGAGAGATCATAAATAAAAATTCCAACTGGTGCAGCCGGGATTTGAACCCACAGCCTCTCTGTCTCGAGGCCGGCGTCTTGCCTCGAGACCAACCAGTCCCCTATCATATCATATGAAACTGTCAGATAACATCAGTTCCTCTGTTTACTTTCTGTCAGCATCAGTAGGATTTAGCAACTACTACCTCTACAATAGATGAGCAATAGTGACACAGAATTAAACATCATGAAGAACATGTGGCACAGTACAAGCCAGTGAGTAAAATTAAAATTACTGAGCACATTGTCTTCCCGATAGCAGCATGTATGGCTGTGAATCTTGGACAATCTCGCAAACAGCAAAGAAGAAAATCGATTAATTCGAAACAAAATATTACATAATAATCATAAAATATTATGGCCCCGTTATAAGGCGCAGCGGGCTAAAAAGAGCAATAATGAAAGGCATGGTTACTGGGCAACGCATCAGGTACAGACCAAGTAGAAGGTTGTTTCAAGACATCAAGGAGACCTTGGACATGACAACAGAAGAGGTGGGAGAGCTGGCTAGACAGATTCTTTCAAATGGGGTGTTGTGTATGCAGATTTCTGCAAAGGACATGTGAGCTGATGATGATGATGATGACCTCTACAATGTTAGTTTTGGTTTACTTGACTTTCTGTCGTTTAACAACTTATTTCAAACTATTTTCCATTGAATTCATTTGATGACGGCAACGTGCCCATTAATGTTTGACTGATTTCCACTACAAACAAATTAAAACATAGTTTTTCACCGTTGCATTGATATATTTCATGGATGCCGAAATTATATTTCAGGTAAAGAGATACATTAATCATTAAACCTACAACAGTTAATATAGTCTCATTGCTTTCATTATTGTAGGATTTATAAAAACTATTGGCATTTGATTTGAAGATGGGTTATAAATATACCTGTGTATACCTATCTACCTACCTACCTGCCTACCTACCTGCTTACATACCAGCCTACATACCTACCTGTCTGTCTGTCTGTCAGATACTTTTTCTGTATTTCAGCCTATATATGTCTGTCTTCCTGTCTGTCTATCTGCCTGTCAGATTGAATGATAATCTATACAAGCAGTGTCATGGTTACAAACCACATCCATTTATGCAAAGATCCGTTGCGCTTACTTGCACATATCCCGGATCCCTGAAGAACAACTTACCAGCTCAAAAAGTGGCATTTTAGTTACACAATTTTTTCAGCATTTTGGAGCGCAGATGTCCTGAGTTTAGTACATTCCACTCATTCTTAAAATCGATATTTTATGGAAGTGGTTTCTATTTGTAACACTATACTCAAAATGTAAACTTGTTTTGGGTAGAAATAATACTTGTTACAACAAAAAAATTAATGATTGACAAATTGGCAGAGTTTCTGGAGTGCAACGTGCAATTTTTAGCCACAAATGTTTTTACATTTTTAGACACTGTTTCTTTTAATCAGAGAGAGAGACATAGCCCGGTTTGCCTTGGAGAATCGCCTTATTGTCCAACTGGGTTCTCTTACCCCACGAGGCATTAATGTATCACACTCATGCACATAGTTCCCCTGTGGCTTTCCTTTGCTTATCTCATATTCTCTGTTGCTCATGTTTGAGCACATTAGTATATGCACATGCTATGCTATTCACATCTCTCCTCTACTAGACCACACGACAATACTTCGGCTGTCCCCTTTATCTCTTGTTTCTGGGCTGCTTACTTGTGTGCAAGACGAAACTCATTCCACCGACACTACACGGTACTTTACCTTTTAAATATTCTTAGTGAACCCCACTCTGCGACATCTCACTTTATACCTTCCTCTTGGACATCCTGTATTTTTCTAGTCTATTCTTTGCGTTCTGTGTATACACACGGACCTGTGTGTGGGAACATCTGTTGATGCGTGCTGTGTGCGCACATTTTCACTTGGGTGCACGCACACGTACCCGTGCGCACTAACGTTCATTTTCCTTCTGGCCACAGCGCAGTATACAGGGCGACCATTTTATTTTTATTTCTCATTCTAGTTCAAAATTATCCTTTTTATTATTTTATTTTATTTTAAATACTCCATTATCTGTGTGTGTATTGTATGTTTGTTCCTGCTGAAGGCCTATTGAGCCGAAACGTCGTTCTAGTTCGTGTCGTCTATTTATTACGTAAAGCTTTAACTATACCTTTTTTCCTATATTTTTTTTCATTTCTCCTTACAATTAGCTTTACTGCAGCTCCGCAGTTTATGCATTTATATGCATTTCTTTGTCTTGATCTCTCTTTTAATCACCTTGAATATACACCAGAATAGGCATGTGCCTTTTATATTTCTGGAAAGCAAATCCACGAAAATATCAGTAACAAACCGTTGTATATGGCTGTACGTACCCGGAAACTATCTGTACATACAACTGTATACCTCCCGGTATGGTTATCGGGGGTCAGAATTTCACCGGGCATGCCCTGCTTTTAATGGGTGTGTCCTGCCAGGTATTTAACTTATTATATACGAGATATAAGACATACGATTTCTAAAAGAAGCATCATATTATCACTTCGCACTGTTGTGTGAAGAATTGTGCTTTTATAAATAGAATGTCCTGTTTGTTTATATAAATGTTCTGTTTGTTTATATAAATGTTCTGTTTGTTCAGTAATTTCCTGGTTTCTTTTTCGATAGACTGTTCAGCTTTGTCAGATAGAATTTCCTGTCTTTTTACCTTTGGCAGCCAAATTTCTTTGATCGTCTGCCTACCTGTCAGTTATTCTGTTTTCTGTTTTTAATGTCTACTTCTAAATGTTTATAAATACGTAGTTTCTTTCCTCGTTATTTCTATAATTCTCTAATTTTTGCTTTCTCGCCATCCATATCTCTCTCTCTCTCTCTCTCTCTCTCTCTCTCTCTAAATTTACATCAAGTCCATCAAATAAAGCACTAATAAAATTAGTTTTACATTGTCACATGTCAGAGACGTGAGAGATTTCCAAACCGGCCTTTCTCTTCGGGAGAATGATGACCAGCAACTCGGTCTAGTTCAAACATACTTCAGTAAATATTAATCCATATTGTCCAATGGTTACCTTCTAATTATTGATTAGTCTTGTCCAAATCTCTTTCTTCACTTAATGACTATTACTGTTTTAAAAAAAAATACATTGGCGTGAAAAAAATACTTAAGGTATCGACTAACATTTTCCTTTTCAAACACATTTCCTAAATACTGACAAATATGTTAGACAAATACTGACCAAGTTATGCTTATTTCCTGGAAAAAAATCTTGCTCTACATGTGTTCCTTTTACTATTGACAAACCTTACTTAAAACAGTCCCCTAATAACTTACAAACCACAGGAAAGGCTTCCCAATGATTACCGACAAATCATGTCCAAAAATACCTTCTTGTTACCGGCCAATCAGGTAAATAATTGATTCTCGGGTTTGTCGAGAAAATTGTCTTCAGGTAAATGTCAACAATAATAGACACATGGTTTAAAGAGGTTTTAGTTTGTGGTTTTTATTTGTCGATACGTTTTTCTATAATTATATGAAAATATGTATCCAAGTGTACATACTTGTTTTACTGCACCTATACAAACATATTGCTTAATTGTTAAATAGCTAGATTGCATATTAAACATGTCATTTATTTCACTTAGAAATTTCGTATCGAACAAGTATCATAGTAGAATTATTACATTATAGGTAGCATATCATATCATATCAGGTCTCATGAAGTTGACATATTCATATTTAAATAATTCATTATACAATTGTTACTGTTTGTTTTATGTACAATAAATATGGTCATTTGTTTCCCACATTATTTTGTGTTTGGATCGCACATTTAGGGTTTGTTTTAAATGCGTTCTGTTTCGTTAGAGCATAACCATGGCAGTTCAAAAGAAATTATTTGGACTCTTACTGTCACTATAAGACAACTAATTTAGAGGCTTAGTGAAATGATCTACTTTAGATGTCGAGTTTGATTTCCATTCGACGGTTTTTAAGCACACAATTAACTGACGACGAGTTTTTTTCTGGGTAAGAAAGACGACACCGAAAAGACGACACCGAAATTACGACACTGAAGTAGTTCTGGCCACTTGACCACAAAAATGCATCGATTGTGAACAAAGAAGTGAGCACCTCACCATATACCCTATACCGCAAGAGGTGTGACTAAATTATCTCTTTCTTTCTTGTAATTTAAAGCGAAATTTGTGGAATCCCTCAACATCCCGATAGATTGAACAGACAACTCTTGACAACATATATGTTCTTTTATGTATTTAATGTTTCCTCATCCATACATTGTAATCTCTCTTTGCCCTTATTTAATTAAATGAGGTACCATAAATTGAGCACAAAAACTAATAACTTGGACTCGGATTTTTATGACATGTCATATTTTTTTTTCTGACATGTCATTTTTAAATCCAAATTAATTTCAGCACTTGTCTCGACTTTCTAAACACTCTGACGCTGTTTTTATTGATCACATAAATGCGTACTTTTACCATAATTTAGGTTTGCGTCGTAATTTGACCGGGGTGGGGGGAGTAGGCATAAATGCATATTTTTGCTTATATTTAGTGTCATTTTAGGTACAATCAACTTTAATGTAGACAATCCGTTACGCGTGAATAATAAATAGGCTTTGTAATTTTATTGTTAAGAAACATGTAAATTTGTCTGAATAAATACAACGTGTCTATAACTCAGAAAATGTAATTCAAAATAAATATTTTGTTTGAAAATTAAAGACCACTTACAATTGATTTACCATGTATCAGGATAACCGTTTGAAGTTCAAATATAAAAGAGAACTTTGGCCTAAACACCGCACCCAGCAGCAGCGCACAGGAATGACATTACTGTCAAGAAAGTTTGATCTGAAGCGAGACGTCAAACATGAATACTATTGTAAGCGGCTTCATTTTTTTAAGTAGAGACAATGGATTTAGTCTTTCCTTTGGTGTGAATGTAATTGCGGAGACTGAGAGAGAATAAATGTGTCCAAAATTTTAAAAAGTCAATAAAATGCGCCGCTTCAGAAATTGCTCGTCAGCAAAGACAGAGACAAACGATGTAGACGCCTAAGCGAATAACTTGACAGATCATCTGAACAAAGTAAAACTGAAAAATGAGGCCAAATGAAAGAAAAAATGGACAGACAAACGAGCTAACTCTATTTATTACACGGCCAATACTATAATTTAACGTCATTTTTTAATAGCAAATGAGAATTACATTTATATCATATTTCAATATATTGTGCATATTTAGAAGATATTTTGCATTTTTGAATCATAAATAAAAACATATAATAATAAGGTCATAATTGACATTTTCTTAAGGTCATTAAAATCTTAGCCTTACTAATCACTGATTGTATTTCTTAGTCTTACAACCATGGCAAATTATTTAATGCATTGCTGCATAATATAAAAGAACAAACCTTATCAACGAGTCCTAAAAACCTTCACAACTTATCCAATCACACAATTTAGTGTTCTAATTCTATCAGCATATTATAGATTTCCATATCGTTGCAAAGTGTAAAAGGACAAACAAAACTAAAATCAATTCGGAGGTGGAAATAGCAAACAATAAGCTATAAACTGTCAACAAATTTTAATATCAAGAACAACCCATCACCAATGACAGACACTGATTAGTAGAGATTATTAAAAAGGTATTAGCAACTGCTATATAGAGGCTTATTAAAAGAAGCTACCTCTAAAAAATTACTATTTTACCAAGCGAAGGCTGATCTTGTATATTCTAAAAAAATTGTTATTTATTTGTGCGAGGCCTGAACATTACTATTGATGCAGTTGAAAAGAGTTTCTTTCATCTCTCTCTCATTCACCCAATGACTACTAGAGGAATTGATTCTTCTCTCTGTCATTCACCCAATGACTACTAGAGGAATTGATTCTTCTCTCTGTCATTCACCCAATGACTGCTAGAGGAATTGATTCTTCTCTCTCTCTCATTCACCCAATGACTACTAGAGGAATTGATTCTTCTCTCTGTCATTCACCCAATGACTACTAGAGGAATTGATTCTTCTCTCTGTCATTCACCCAATGACTACTAGAGGAATTGATTCTTCTCTCTCTCTCATTCACCCAATGACTACTAGAGGAATTGATTGTTCTCTTTGTCATCCGTCCTTAGAAGGGTGTTAAGTGGGCAAAGATACATTGTGTTGTAGTTTGGAGTAGAACTGTGATATTTGTACCTTTCGGCCCAACACATCCGACTTCAGCATGTTATTTTTCAGTACTGGATTGTATCCCCTCTTCGATCCCTACTCACTTGGCCAGACTAGACCGGTTAATCTGTTTCTAGAGGCACCACAAAGTGATGGATTAGGGTCTGAACGGTTCTGGTTCACCGATCCTGGCGCAAGTCATCAGCTGTGGATCGCTGACAATTCCCAGCTCTGCTGCTGTGAAGCGCCTTTGCCTCCTGAGAAGAATTTGAGATGACAAATGATTTGTAAATATCCTGGACAGACAAAGTTACCAACAATAGCACCATAAGAGAACTGAAAACAAACGAAACTGGCGAATTTGTTGTAAAATAAAGCCGATGTATCTGAACATCTTAAATATAATAATGACCTTGAAAAAACTATAATAGAAAGCACGTTTTCTAGGAATATAGAGAAGGGACGACTTTAAAGATGATTGAACTGTCAAGGACTGTTTACATCTTACACTAGCTGAAACAGACGACATTGTTTAACAGTGAGAGACATTCAGATTGACAGTTATAAGAGCAACGCACTCTCCTGGACAGCCATATTGATGACGGTTATGAAGATAATGATCATGGTTCTGATCATGATTGATGATGATTGATAATGGTTGATAATGATGATTGATAATGATGATAATTATGACGATGATAAGTAAATCATAATAGCCGTAAGCCCTAAAAGGGTATTATTGTTAAGGCTTAATGACTGTTCGACAATACAATCTGGCCTTCAGACCAAATACTACCTTACAGCAGCAACAAAAACTCACCACGTTTGTCAACCAATTATCATCCTTCAAAATACACCTCTAACATGGTCAATGCTTTACATTTCTTAACCTAATCTTTTCCGTGACCCTGAGTGATTTTGTTTCTACATTTCTATCTGTCTGACTTCAGTGATATGCGACCACAACTGGCATTATTTAACAACCCAATGAATTACAACATATTAGAACAGCAAGCCACTGTTCAGTTGGAGTTATGTAACCTTCAAAGTGATCATTTTTTTCCTATTGAGGATGGAGAAAGGCATTGACTTTTGGAAACGTAGCATGGGATAAACATCCTGCATTGAGTGAGTTCAGCTTGAAAATTGCTTCTATGTTTGGAAGGACATACATATGGGAATGCTCTTTCTTAACTTTAAAGGTGATTAAACCGTCACGAAGAAACCCAATCCCTATGTCAACCTTCAGGATTTATTATAAATATCATCACCTTTTAAACATTGACCTTGATGAATCTGTTGCTGCGCATTGAAGGCCCACAATGCTCTTATTATGTTGTGTTATATGTAAAGTAACTAGAAATATGTTCAACAATATAATTACCAACTTGTAATTGAATAAATTAAGTTTTTATATTGTTCTTAGGAAATAAAATGATTTACCAAAGCAAAGATATTAGATAGAAACGTACATTATTGTATTGATCAAATAAGTTTATTTTTATTGATGCCTTTAAATGTGTGCCCAGCGACACTCTAATCGTAACAAAGTGGTCTTTCTCTTGAAAGAGATTGACCACCTGTGCTAGAACATTGTTATGCCAGCTCTAACAACAGTTCCCAATGAACTGTAAATTTACCCTAAAAATTTACGACATGTAGTCTGTAATGGGCTTCGATTTACAAAACTGCAGGGCAATGTCAAATGTCAATATTAAATGCTTGGCTAACATGTCATTGCATTAACAGCCTAATTAGATTGCTAAAAATGTGTGCAATCAATTCTTATCCTGAAAATAGGAAGCCTTACAAAATGTGCCCGTCTTAATACGTCCCGGGTATTTATATTGCAATAACATTCAACATAATAGTTGTGGGTTATCCTTGTTTTCTCATTTGTGATCAGTATCGTTCATGTTATCACACTAGTTTTCACTCTGTAACGCTTTCAAAAGTAACGTTAATAAACAAAGGGATACTAAAATAAGTAGAAAATACTATATAGGTATAAAATAACACACGTTAAATGTGAATCATGGGTCAATACTAGAACATCAATAATTTTAAGATAAATCTAAAACTTAAAGAAATGAATTAATTTCGTATTATATTCATATTATATTATTATATATTATATATATATTATATTCGTATTATTACAAATTAATTAATTTCGTAAATATAATTCATTACAGCCTGATGGTTCGGATTAGAGACACCTGGACAAATGTATGGATATTTGGCTGACTGAGTTAGGGAAATCTAGAGGGCGATAATCTTTCTGTTCAAACCCATGGCTAAATGCGTCTGAGTTACAACATGTCATAAGTGAGCCGCGATAGCTCAGTAGTTAGTGAACTGGACTACTAAGGACAACATGTCAGGATCGATCCTGATCGACGGCTTCCAGGTTCACCCAGCCTTTAATGGGTACCGGATTTTTTTGTGGGAAAGTAAAGCGGCACGGGAGGAATACAGACCACATTAGCCCAAAAATCATGTGCCGAAGGTCTGTAAAAATTATGGTCACTGACATTATATTCCCTATACGCCACTTGGCGAGACGTGGCTCTTTACTCTTTCCTTTTTTCTACATGTCATTAGCTTGAAGATTAAACATTTGAACGATTTAAAAGTTTACTCTTCAAACGGACCATTCCCAGGTTGTCCTTCCAAGGATAATGGTTGGTTATTTGGTTATGGAAGGTCCGGTATCACTGCAAACGAATTAAAATGCATAATTGCTCAACCACCCGTGCCAGTGGAATCATCCGAATTACTAACTCATTTCCCAAACAAAGAAAGGTAGCTGTAGTCCCCATCATAGCAGTCTCAGCACACGCCAAAGGACATAAGGCGAAACCTCACAGAAAGTGAACACAGCCAACTGTTCCCTGACATGCAATATCATCATTCATCGTAAACAATTGGAATATCGAAACATGATCAAACGGATGAAACACACAGCTCACGGTGTACACAGAGCACCTAACTCAGTAGCTCCTTCAACAAGCCGGACTTGGAATATGAGGAAACTGCAACAATGAACACTTTCATACATAGCCTTCAAAGGTTCCTGCCGCCTATCCACCATATCGACCGGAAGTTCACGTCCTCCTGAAAATGATGATCGTCATATTTTTTTTTTTTTAATTATATCGCTTGATGATGTTAGGACATCGTTTTTGACTCCAATTCCGAACATATAAAACACAGCTAGGCGTCAGATTATCCCCGTCGCACATCAAACAACAGACCGTAAGATTAGCGTATGATCGGTCTAGAGATATACGATGGGTAACGGTTACTTCCTGGGGCTAACCAAATTACTTTGATTACACCAGTTGCCTGGTGATTTCTCAGCCTGTTCAATCCACAACATGCTGATTAATCAGCATACGTTCTATCGAAGTGTATGTCTTTGTCAACAGATAAAGTGACAAAAGATGTTGCTAACAACAACACCTGCAAGTATGAAGATACTTCCATATCCAAGCATGCATCTAATCTCAACGATAGTCTTATTTCTAGCACCACTGCTTGAGCTCTAAGTTACCAAACGAACACGGTTTCAACCCAAGTTACCATACCCTAGTTTAAATATTCTACATTAAAAACAAGCCTGTTCTTCATTCTTTAAGAGAGGAGGGGGAGAATGGTTTTAACAATGATGCATACTTTGCGAGACTGAGGACTCTAAAAACGGAAAAGGAGTCTGATGGATCCGGAGTGCTTAGTGTGAAAAGCAAATGCATCTGCAATTAACACCTTACAGGAACAATCACTCTGTAGACGCTTCGAGAAAATCTGGGGCCAGCGGTGGAGCGGGTATGGGGATGTATCGACTGCAGTAAAACTGATTCCATAAATAAATCGAATAGAACATTAAAAATAATGAATAGGTACCTGACTGGCAGAGTAAAGGAAAATGTTAACGAGCACGAGCGCTGACCCTTTCACTTCCATATCATATTTTCTAGCCTGATGAGCGTCATGCTACCCTACAACGTTTTATATTATACCTTTCGGACATTTTTAGTGATTTAGTTTCACAAAATTAATGTCTTCCATTATTTAATTCTCTTTCATGTTCAGATATTATTATTTACATGGAAATGATTTTAACACAGGGTATAGTAACAGATTTACGTATGAGGGCAACACAAAACTATTGACGTTTCGGCCTACATGGGATCTTCCTAAGAAAACAATGACAACAAAAATAAGCGGACATAAGAGAAATATATAATCTAACTACATTAAAGAAAGTAACTAAACCTAATACTACCTAAAAGTAATCAAACTAAGGAAGAAAAAATATACTGAAAAAACGTAGCTTGTTGTAAGGTTCCTATCATTATTTACGAAACTGATGAAAGAAATTGTCGATTTTTTCTAATGATAGATAAATATATAGTGTAACATGGCTCATACTAAGGTGATAGAAAAGGGGAGTAAATGAAGCATATTTAAAAAGAGCAACTTTCAGTAATTCCACAACAATTCAAATCCTGGCATCCATCAGCAATAACAACGGTTGCAAAATGTAAATCAATACTAGTATAGGAGATGCATGTAGCAAATGCATTTAACAACTTTGACACTATGAAACGGTCTATTTAGATTACATGATAAGACTATTTCGCACACTGGTAATTACATTATTTATATATACCTAAAACATGTCCATAAATGCATAAATTAAAAGGAATATGCAAGCATTTCATCCAAGAGAAAAAAAAACGTCAATGACATCGATCCAACTGGCCGTCTTCTTACATCGGTAAAGATACAAATTATGGTTGAACAGACAATGACGTCAGCTTGTGTTTGAAAATCTGTCAGAGAGAGATCATCTTACAGGGACAATGACGTCAGTTTGTGTTTGAAGATCTGTCAGAGAGAGATCATCTTACAGGGACAATGACGTCAGTTTGTGTTTGAAGATCTGTCAGAAAGAGATCATCTTACAGGGACAATGACGTCAGCTTGTGTTCGAAGATCTGTCAGAGAGAGATCATCTTACAGGGACAATGACGTCAGTTTGTGTTTGAAGATCTGTCAGAAAGAGATCATCTTACAGGGACAATGACGTCAGCTTGTGTTTGAAAATCTGTTAGAGAGAGACCAATCTTACAGGGACAATGACGTCAGCTTGTGTTTGAAAATCTGTTAGAGAGAGACCAATCTTACAGGGGCAATGACGTCAGCTTGTGTTTGAAGATCTGTCGGAGAGAGATCATCTTACAGGGACAATGACGTCAGCTTGTGTTTGAAGATCTGTCAGAGAGAGAGATCATCTTACAGGGACAATGACGTCAGTCTGTGTTAGAAGATCTGTCAGAAAAAGATCATCTTACAGGGACATTGACGTCAGCTTGTGTTTGAAGATCTGTCAGAGAGAAACCCTTTTACAGGAACAATGACGTCAGCTTATGTTTGAAGATCTGTCAGAGAGAAACTCTCTTACAGGGACAATGACGTCAGCCTGTGTTTGAAGATCTGTCAGAAAAAGACCATCTTATGGGGACAATGACGTCAGCTTGTGTTTGAAGATATGTCAGAGAGAAACTCACTGACAGGGACAATGACGTCAGCCTGTGTTTGAAGATCTGTCAGAGAGAAACTATCTTACAGGGACATTGACGTCAGCCTGTGTTTGAAGATCTGTCAGAGAGAAACTCTCTTACAGGGTCAGTGACGTCAGCTTGTGTTTGAAGATCTGTCAGAGAGAAACTCTCTTACGGGGACAATTAAAGATAGAAAGGTCAACAGATAAGAAAACGAATAAATGTTCTAACGTGCTATTTATGTTTATGGAAATCATTCGAGCAAAGCCTTAAACGGGTACACACCGGTTTGGAGGTGTGGGGGCGGGGGGAAACATGTCATAATATTGGTGCCCCTAAGACTCTCAAGGGATCTAAGGCATCAGGCAAACAGGCATAGATAACGAGCAAAGTTGTGTGCTACAGAGAAGATATTATATGAACCAACAGTAGGTGGTCAGAATGCATCAGTTGCGCACATGATAGGTAACTCCACAGGAATAGTTTGTTTTTTGGTGAGCATGATAAATGAAGCTTAATTATATTGAATAGATGTGTGTTCATTTTCCCAGAACATATTTATTACCTTATTCAGAACGTGAAATTGCTTCAAATTATGTTATTATGAAGCGTATCTGGAGCAATGAATAAATAAACAAAGGAATCATTGCTCCCCGCTGCCGCTGTGTCAAGTTAAATGGGTGTCTGCGTTCATTGCTGGCAGCAATATATATATATATATATATATATATATATATATATATATATATATATATATCAAATTGTTTCTATTTAGTTGCAAGTCATCATAATTTATTATACAAAACGTATTGCTAGTTCTCCATCCCTTACGGTAACAATATTGTATTTTCATATAGTTTTACGGTCTATTTGTTTTAAATATCTCTCTCCTTTTTTTTTAGACTGTCATGTAATCTCATGAAGGAAGAAACTGTCATCAAAACTAGTTAAGATCAGTGTTAAATTCATTTTAAAAGATACCTGAAGACATGTGTGAGGTTGTACGTTTTCGATAGATTGAGTTTTAATCAGAACTATAAAGCTTACAACCCGTGATATGAACCATTTTTGTCAAAATCAAGCGTGGATGTTAAATAATTGATTAACTAGTTTGTAGTTATAAACATTTATACAAACAATTGATTTCCTCCACGAAACCAAATACACTTGAAGATGATAACATATTTTTTGAAGAACAATATGCACTCAATGGCTTTATATAATTTGATAATTAATAGTTTTGTATTGTCACACAACTGTCTGTATGTGTGCATCATTGTTTGTGTACGAGCATATTGATTGGTTACTTGTTTAGTATTATTAATGTATTTATCTATTTATCTATTATTACTATTAATAGTAATAGTACTTACAGTTGTATTAATAGAAATAGTATTTGTTGTTGTATAGTTCTATCAGTAATAATAATGTTAATTATTAAAAAAATTGTTTGCATTATGGTTATTCTAAGGCTGCATGCAAAAAAATCACTTCAAAATAACAGGTAGTTTTCAGGGAAATCTAAAGCAAACGTTTTCGTGAATTTATGAACGAAATATACCATTGCTCTTATCGTCTGCTACAACAAATGTTAATTATACACCGAATCGGAACTATAATATTCTCGATTGTCTGTCTCGTTAGTTTCGCTCAGCCCTAAATGTCTTTGTTACTTTAACCCTTTAACCTTAAGCACTGTCTCGCTATTAACCTTTTATTTCGCCAGTCAGTTATCTTCAACGTCCAGCTGTGTGATGTCTGGTTGACCTTTCACTGATTTATCGTTTACCTATAGCTTGTTTCAAAACATTTGCCCAACTTCAAAACGCTATTACTCTCTAACCGTTTGTTAAATACTTTTGAAATTTTCCAAATGTTATTAGAATGCAAAAGACCCTTTAAATGTATATTTAACAAATATCTTGCAGCTGCAGTTTTCTTAAAGCGGCGATATTTCTTTGATGTTTGTCAAAATTGTAAATTGTGAAGCCCTAAAGAATAGAAATTACCGTAGTTGCTGGTCTACGATTAATTTTCACTAGGTAAAGGCGTAGCCGTAATGGGGAAATAACTGGATAAAACAAAACACCAGGAGAATTATTGTCTGCTCAGTTCGAGGACGGACGATAATAATATCAAGGTATACCTGTATGTCCAATTTTCATAGTTGTGTGGTCCTGAAAAGGACCGTTTGTTGAAATAATTTAAGGTAATATAGGGGCCAACATTGTGGGGGATATATACTTTCATTCTGAATCAGACTCTAAGAGATTAATAGATTCAGAGTCTAAAAGATTAATAACTGTTTGGGGTTGAACATTCCACAAACCATCATTTTTCCAATATTCCTCTTCCTGTTTTAAGACGTGGTCTTCACATTTAGCCCAATAATCTTTGTCTATATTTAATAAAGCGAGATTAGCAAGAGTCTTTACATCGCATATTTTGAATGTTGTATTTTCATCTGCCACTTGTCCTTTTAATTTTGCACAGATTAGTTCTATTGGATTTAAATGAGCATGGTAAGGTGGCAGCCTCAAACTTATATGACCGTGCTCTTGGATAATCTTATCTATTTGAAAAATCTTTGTCCTCTGTTTTTGCTTTACTAGAGATAGTAATTCAGGTTTTAAGTACATGTTATTAAATTGTATGTGTTCCTTTGTGAGCCATATCTTAATAGCATCTTTTGTACTGGATGACGTCGGGACTTTATCTTCAAGTGCAACAATGTTGTGGTACGCTGCATTGTCCATTATTAGGCAAGAAGGTCGATCTAGTGCTGGGAGAACAGAATTTTCAATCCAATGTCTAAATATGTGACCATTCATCTCAGAGTGATAATCCCGATTGTCTATGGATTTTGAAAGAAAAATGAGCTCTGCATTCTGTATTAGTCCATGTTGTCGACTACCTGCATGAGCAATTATCAAGCGCTGTCCTTTGCTGCTAGGTATTAATCTCTTAATCTTTCCATCTGATGACTGCCATTCCCTTTGGTTAGTGTGGTGAGCATTGATCCATGTTTCATCCAAGTACACAATATCATAACCTTGCTTGCGCACCTCTTTTACTTCACGTAAGTACTTGCTTCTCATGACTACTATATGTGGCTTCTCCCAGATGATGTTTCGTCCATTGGAATACTTTCTGAATGTAAAGCCTGCAGCTCTCACATTCCTCCATAATGTAGACTTTGATATTTCAATACTGTTGTTCTTTTTCAGCGATACTTTTAATTTTCTTATTGTAACAGTTTCATTCATACCCAACATTTTGCGAATTTCACTTCTAATAAGTTCACTGTCGAAATTATCCAACATTTTTGCTCTTCCTTGTGATGTTGTATATTTGGAACATTGACGGTCACGTTCTTGAATCCAGCGATTAAATGACCGTTTAGATAAATCCAAAATGTGTCTTGTCCTATTCTCAGGGTTTTCTAAAGAATGAAATAATCTTCCTCGTTTAGCCTCTTTGCAAAAATAGTCATACATTTTTATTGCGATGTTTAGTAAACTGCAGAATTTCATTTTAAGACTCATGATAAATGTTATTGTTCCACGTTACGCCGCTGAATTAACGGAAATGGAACACACAATGTCTCGTGTTTACTACAAGTGTCTAATTGTGTCAGACAACTCACGCGGAAAGCGTGCAAAATCGTAAATTTGAGCGTGTATAGATTTGTAATCGCTATTTAACTTAAATACTGTAAACACTAAGTTTTGACTACATCAATGGGTCGTTATAAATTTATATAAATCAAATAAGCAATAATAATAACCAAATGTTTGTTTTTAATGAAATTAATTCCCTGTTGGGTTCTAATCATTATAACTATACATGCAAATTTTGAAAAAAATTACAAAAAGCGGTTTAAAAGATATTGATTGTTAAAGTTGGGCACGACTTATGAAACAAGCTATAGTTTTGACTTTTTCTTCTCAGCGTTCACTAGTTAGATGGCGATAGTTTTACTAACCCATTGTTCTTTAGTTATTATATTTTACCTTTCTCTACTTAATACTCGTCAATTTTTGTCTCACCCTTATTACTGTAAACTCTTCGTTCGCATTCCTAACTACTGTTGTGCTTTCATTTATGTTTTCTTCCTTCTTAAACTATTACAGCGGCACTTCGAGAACCACGTCTTGCCGATAATGGGTGACATAGAGAAAAATGTAGCACTTTATTTTAGCAGAGCAAATGTGCAGAAGAACCAAGGCTATTTGGAGGAGCAGGCTTTACTATTAAAAATGAATTACTAACCCATGTTAGAACCACAAAAGAATGGCACTGACCATTTCTTGCCCATTCATCTATACAATATTACATTTCCAACAAACATTTTCAGTGTCTATGCTCCTACCTTCTGTGACAAACCAGATATAAAATACCGGCTCTGTGAAGATCTTAACTTCACTACAGTAATGTTCACTCAGACATCACAGTAACAACACCACCAATATTTTAACATGTGTCATCGACAGCACATCTCAGAGTTTCGACTAGCTCTTTTATGTTGGAGTCACACTGATCCCGAACACATCTGGGAATCCACTATTGAAAAGATTCCAGTTCGGCAACAACTGTCCGTCAGAGAAATAACACTTAGAGGTAGAAAGTCACTTGTGATGGTAACAACTTCCATTACGAGCCATATTTCTTCCATGTGCATATGTGTAATGCAACTAAAATGTCATTGATAAACATTTGAATAGGTGAAACTACATTTCCAGTTACCTGAGACGAAAAGGGGCGAGGGTTACAGAACTAGGGGAACACATACATTGGAAGTGAGACGTTAGTTACAATTAGACGCAACATTCTAAGTAAAAAATATGCTCTTCAATACGCTAAAATATAACGTCATCTACGAAATAACACAGGGCATGGATCATTCACTTAACATTTCATCTAATTATATGTTACAAACTATAGTAGTAAAGCCACTGGTTAGAATGGAATTACGCAATGCTATTGATGTTATTAGTTTTGTGAGGATGGTTGTTTGTTGTTAGAATGATGCCAGCCTTGTATAGCTTATGTGAGTGTAGAACCTAGTGTACGCTTGTTTTGGAATTGACTTGTTAAAATATTTAAATATTAAAAAGATCTGACTTATTAACAGTATCTTACCGAGGAAGTTCAAATACTATAAGTGCTTCACGGGACACAGCTTCTTGCAAAGAACGTTAATGGAAGGTATTGGTTGTGGGGATTGCTTCCTTCTGGAAACGTGCTGCGTTTTGTAGATGCTGTTGATACCTAGTGTATTCGGCCATGTTCCTATTAAGATTGCTTGAGTGTGATTGTTTTAAAAATAATTTAATTGAAAGGCACAAAAAAACGTGATGCGATCACAATTTAGTCACATAAAATCAGCGATGCTGGCTTATTTCACATATGCAACATCCCTTACCAAGAAACCACAAGATAATAAACAGCATGACGTGTTAGTAGTTATACCGTTTTCTCAATGGCAGAACTATTTAAGAAGAATTAGCAATTCAAGCATATAAGTTGTCAGCAATCGGCTAGTGTTTTATGAGTGCAAATATTTAGGAAGAGACCCTTATATTTTTAACAATAAACTACAATCGCTGAAATATTTTTTTCATTCCATCGCATTTGATATAGAGATAAATTTCTTACTCGGAAATGCAGCTCGGACATTCAGTAAACTTAAACATAGGGCTGGGTCAGCACTATGCTAACATTTAGGCCTAGGATTCTACTTTACCAGAGTTGTGTGCTCACTTCATATGGATCATAAACTTGGAATACATATGTCGGAAATTATAATACATTAAACAGTTTGTATGAGCGTTGCCTTCACGAGCTAATGAACATGATATGGCAGGACAAAATAACCAACTCTAACATTTCCAACGATCCACCCTCAATCCATGAGCCACGATTGCGCAGTGGTTAGTGAATTGGACTACAAATGACAAGGGGAAGGGTTCGATCCCAACCGTCAGTTTCCGGGTTCACCCAGCCTTAAATTGGTACCGGATTTTTTTCTGGGAAAGTAAAGCGGCACGGGCATAATACCGACCATATTACCCCAAAAATAATGTGCTGAAGGTCTGTAAAATTTAAGGTCACTAACACCATATTCCCTATACGCCACTTGGCGTGACGGGGGTTCTTTACATTTTTTTTTACTACCCTCCATCCATCACTTAGAAGTCGAAGACTACAGTAGCTGGGTCATGTAAGAATACTACAAACAATTATATTCCCAAACAATTAATGTATTGAGAACTTAGATATGGAAAGAGACCAACGAGGCAGATCAGTGCCGTGATATAAAAATGTTTGCAGGGCTTCCCTGAGTGAATTCTCTATCATTGAAAGAAATTGAGAAAATCTGGCTGTAGATTGTAGCACAAGGAGAACAGAAATATCATACGACACTGCAACATTAGAGGAAGAGGTGATGTCACACTGAAACGACTAAGGTGCAGGAGAATGGAGATAAGACCAGGCACCAGAAATACATCTTGTTCATTCTGCGGTCGGATTTGTCTATCTATTATTGGTACATTCAGCCACGAGAGAGCTGTTCAGTGAAACAACATCCAACATAAGACACTAATAAGCTACGACACTACTGACTAATCATAATTACTTGATGCTACCCGGCTTTCAAGATGCCAATAGCTATATATATGTATATATATGTGTTATTTTCATAAGCTCACTTTCTATTACAATTAATTACCTAGGACGTCCAGTAAGACATGAGATCTCACCAGTAACCGAAATAGACGCATGATGCAGCTAAATAATTCACAGCATAGAACGCCAAAATAATTCACAGCATAGAACGTCTAAATAATGCACAGCATAAAACACTTAAATAATTCACAACATAGAACGCCTAAATAATTCACAGTATAAAACACTTAAATAATTCACAGCATAAAATACTAAAATAATTCACAGCACA
>JAVIAB010000051.1:124521955-124759455 GCA_032433765.1 Megaustenia siamemsis | reverse complement strand
AGATAGGAGCAAAAAAGGGAGATAATGTCAGAAGAATGTGAGCCATAGTAGATAGAATGAGTGGAAGGTGCGTCAGATGAAAGTGTGAGAGATAGGAGCAAAAAAGGGAGATAATGTCAGAAGAATGTGAGCCATAGTAGATAGAATGAGTGGAAGGTGTGTCAGATGAAAGTGTGAGAGATAGGAGCAAAAAAGGGAGATAATGTCAGAAGAATGTGAGCCATAGTAGATAGAATGAGTGGAAGGTGCGTCAGATGAAAGTGTGAGAGATAGGAGCAAAAAAGGGAGATGTCAGAAGAATGTGAGCCATAGTAGATAGAATGAGTGGAAGGTGTGTCAGATGAAAGTGTGAGAGATAGGAGCAAAAAAGGGAGATAATGTCAGAAGAATGTGAGCCATAGTAGATAGAATGAGTGGAAGGTGTGTCAGATGAAAGTGTGAGAGATAGGAGCAAAAAAGGGAGATAATGTCAGAAGAATGTGAGCCATAGTAGATAGAATCAGTGGAAGGTGTGTCAGATGAAAGTGTGAGAGATAGGAGCAAAAAAGGGAGATAATGTCAGAAGAATGTGAGCCATAGTAGATAGAATGAGTGGAAGGTGCGTCAGATGAAAGTGTGAGAGATAGGAGCAAAAAAGGGAGATAATGTCAGAAGAATGTGAGCCATAGTAGATAGAATGAGTGGAAGGTGCGTCAGATGAAAGTGTGAGAGATAGGAGCAAAAAAGGGAGATGTCAGAAGAATGTGAGCCATAGTAGATAGAATGAGTGGAAGGTGCGCCAGATGAAAGTGTGAGAGATAGGAGCAAAAAAGGGAGATGTCAGAAGAATGTGAACCATAGTAGATAGAATGAGTGGAAGGTGCGTCAGATGAAAGTGTGAGAGATAGGAGCAAAAAAGGGAGATAATGTCAGAAGAATGTGAACCATAGTAGATATAATGAGTGGAAGGTGCGTCAGATGAAAGTGTGAGAGATAGGAGCAAAAAAGGGAGATAATGTCAGAAGAATGTGAGCCATAGTAGATAGAATGAGTGGAAGGTGCGTCAGATGAAAGTGTGAGAGATAGGAGCAAAAAAGGGAGATAATGTCAGAAGAATGTGAGCCATAGTAGATAGAATGAGTGGAAGGTGCGTCAGATGAAAGTGTGAGAGATAGGAGCAAAAAAGGGAGATAATGTCAGAAGAATGTGAACCATAGTAGATAGAATGAGTGGAAGGTGCGTCAGATGAAAGTGTGAGAGATAGGAGCAAAAAAGGGAGATAATGTCAGAAGAATGTGAACCATAGTAGATAGAATGAGTGGAAGGTGCGTCAGATGAAAGTGTGAGAGATAGGAGCAAAAAAGGGAGATAATGTCAGAAGAATGTGAACCATAGTAGATAGAATGAGTGGAAGGTGCGTCAGATGAAAGTGTGAGAGATAGGAGCAAAAAAGGGAGATAATGTCAGAAGAATGTGAGCCATAGTAGATAGAATGAGTGGAAGGTGCGTCAGATGAAAGTGTGAGAGATAGGAGCAAAAAAGGGAGATAATGTCAGAAGAATGTGAGCCATAGTAGATAGAATGAGTGGAAGGTGCGTCAGATGAAAGTGTGAGAGATAGGAGCAAAAAAGGGAGATAATGTCAGAAGAATGTGAGCCATAGTAGATAGAATGAGTGGAAGGTGCGTCAGATGAAAGTGTGAGAGATAGGAGCAAAAAAGGGAGATAATGTCAGAAGAATGTGAACCATAGTAGATAGAATGAGTGGAAGGTGCGTCAGATGAAAGTGTGAGAGATAGGAGCAAAAAAGGGAGATAATGTCAGAAGAATGTGAACCATAGTAGATAGAATGAGTGGAAGGTGCGTCAGATGAAAGTGTGAGAGATAGGAGCAAAAAAGGGAGATAATGTCAGAAGAATGTGAGCCATAGTAGATAGAATGAGTGGAAGGTGCGTCAGATGAAAGTGTGAGAGATAGGAGCAAAAAAGGGAGATGTCAGAAGAATGTGAGCCATAGTAGATAGAATGAGTGGAAGGTGCGTCAGATGAAAGTGTGAGAGATAGGAGCAAAAAAGGGAGATAATGTCAGAAGAATGTGAGCCATAGTAGATAGAATCAGTGGAAGGTGTGTCAGATGAAAGTGTGAGAGATAGGAGCAAAAAAGGGAGATAATGTCAGAAGAATGTGAGCCATAGTAGATAGAATCAGTGGAAGGTGTGTCAGATGAAAGTGTGAGAGATAGGAGCAAAAAAGGGAGATAATGTCAGAAGAATGTGAACCATAGTAGATAGAATGAGTGGAAGGTGCGTCAGATGAAAGTGTGAGAGATAGGAGCAAAAAAGGGAGATAATGTCAGAAGAATGTGAACCATAGTAGATAGAATGAGTGGAAGGTGCGTCAGATGAAAGTGTGAGAGATAGGAGCAAAAAAGGGAGATAATGTCAGAAGAATGTGAACCATAGTAGATAGAATGAGTGGAAGGTGCGTCAGATGAAAGTGTGAGAGATAGGAGCAAAAAAGGGAGATAATGTCAGAAGAATGTGAGCCATAGTAGATAGAATGAGTGGAAGGTGCGTCAGATGAAAGTGTGAGAGATAGGAGCAAAAAAGGGAGATAATGTCAGAAGAATGTGAACCATAGTAGATAGAATGAGTGGAAGGTGCGTCAGATGAAAGTGTGAGAGATAGGAGCAAAAAAGGGAGATAATGTCAGAAGAATGTGAACCATAGTAGATAGAATGAGTGGAAGGTGCGTCAGATGAAAGTGTGAGAGATAGGAGCAAAAAAGGGAGATAATGTCAGAAGAATGTGAACCATAGTAGATAGAATGAGTGGAAGGTGCGTCAGATGAAAGTGTGAGAGATAGGAGCAAAAAAGGGAGATAATGTCAGAAGAATGTGAGCCATAGTAGATAGAATGAGTGGAAGGTGCGCCAGATGAAAGTGTGAGAGATAGATCCATAGGATGGAAAGACAGGGAAGAGATTCAGTTCAGATGATTTGTATTTGTGAGAATAAAAGTTAGAGAGAGAGACAAAGAGAGAGAGCGAGAGAGAGAGAGAACCGAAAGAAAGAACGAGTAAATAAAGAAAAATCACGATAACGAGGTAAAAGACACTGGAGATAAACGAGGTAAAAGACACTGGAGATAAACGAGGTAAAAGACAGTGGAGATAAACGAGGTAAAAGCCAGTGGAGATAAACGAGGTAAAAGACACTGGAGATAAACGAGGTAAAAGACACTGGAGATAAACGAGGTAAAAGACACTGGAGATAAACGAGGTAAAAGCCAGTGGAGATAAACGAGGTAAAAGACACTGGAGATAAACGAGGTAAAAGACACTGGAGATAAACGAGGTAAAAGCCAGTGGAGATAAACGAGGTAAAAGACACTGGAGATAAACGAGGTAAAAGACACTGGAGATAAACGAGGTAAAAGACACTGGAGATAAACGAGGTAAAAGCCAGTGGAGATAAACGAGGTAAAAGACACTGGAGATAAACGAGGTAAAAGACACTGGAGATAAACGAGGTAAAAGCCAGTGGAGATAAACGAGGTAAAAGACACTGGAGATAAACGAGGTAAAAGACAGTGGAGAAAAACTCAATGAAAGAGAGAGAGAGAGAGAGAGAGAGAGAGAGAATCGAAAGAAAGAACGAGTAAAAAAAAAAATTCACGATAACGAGGTAAAAGACAGTGGAGATAAACGAGGTAAAAGACAGTGGAGATAAACGAGGTAAAAGACAGTGGAGATAAACGAGGTAAAAGACAGTGGAGAAAAACTCAATGAAAGAGAGAGAGAGGGAGAGAGCGAGAGAGAAAGAAAGAGATACACGTGATACAGTTATATGAGAAGTGTGAGCGAGCCCGAAGAAAAAGTGACAGAGAAAGAAAGATAGATATAAAGATATAAAGAGAAGAGGTCATGTGAAGAGAAAAGTCAAAGAGAGAGAAAGACAAGATATTGTCAAAAAGAGAATAAGAAGGTGGTTATTTTAGCAGAGCAACCAGGGCCAGAAGACACAGAGAGAGAGAGAGAGAGAGAGAGAGAGAGAGAGAGAGAGAGAGAGAGAGAGAGATTAGAAAAGAAAAAGTGGAGTGGAGAAAGACGTCAAAGAAATAGAAAGGGAAATAGAGGATACGATCAAAAGAGAGAAAGGCGGAAAGGTGAGAAAGGTGATCGAGCCAGAAGCTTGAGAGAGATATATAGATTAACCATAGGGTCTCACGCGGATTGATTCTCAGATATGTATAAAAATAATGGTTATGCAAGAGAATGACTCCCCACTTTGTGGTTATGCAAATGAATGACTCCCCGCTTTGTGGTTATGCAATTGAATGACTCCCCGCTTTGTGGTTATGCAATTGAATAACTCCCCGCTTTGTGGTTATGCAAGAGAATGACTCCCCGCTTTGTGGTTATGCAATTGAATGACTCCCCGCTTTGTGGTTATGCAAGAGAATGACTCCCCGCTTTGTGGTTATGCAAGAGAATGACTCCCCGCTTTGTGGTTATGCAATTGAATGACTCCCGGCTTTGTGGTTATGCAAGAGAATTACTCCCCGCTTTGTGGTTATGCAATTGAATGACTCCCCACTTTGTGGTTATTCAAGAGAATGACTCCCCGCTTTGTGGTTATGCAACTGAATGACTCCCCGCTTTGTGTAAAATAGAATACGATGGTGGTTGGTTCGGATGGTTTCCTTATGTAGTAGAACCTGCCATATCGCGCCTCCCTTCTTTTCCTGCACTCTTTTAGTGCTGGTGAGCCTATGAGCCGCCAATAGACTCCTAGTGTGGACAGCTTGACATAGTATTTCAGAGAACTACCTGTTGCTCTACTGTTGTCATACACCACATCACACAAGATAACTATTTTTAAAAATCATGGAATCGCGTGAGACATCAATATTTCCAGCACAATTGCATAGCCTCGAGACGAGCCGACTAAAACCAAGCCATAATTACCAGCGGTGTGTCACCATTATAAATTTGTACTGAGCTTCCTCGTGTCAGATTCTGCGTTATGAGTGCAGGAGTCTGTTGCATGTGTCTGATTGTGTCTCTGGGTACACATTATATTTTGGCGATAGATTTATGTTTTCCTTTAGACCACACCAGAAATCATTAGATGAATGCGGGATGATCATCGATCCTGTCTATGAGACTGTAACGGTCGCTGTGTTCCTTATATACAACATTTAAGGAAGTCATCGTTATATAACACTCACGGCACCTTAATTATCTAGAGTATAGACCTTTTACGATCATAAATATTATATACCTGGCTTTTTTATGGTGGAATGTTTGTACTAATGTGGGATAAGTATTTTTATGCAAATCATTTCCGGTTGTGGGTGGGGCTATATAATTACAACGAGTAGAAAAAAAACCCGCAACTATAAAAAAAATTTTTAATTTGGTGGGAGACAGATCCCGCGTTAGTTTATAATATCATCAACATCATCAACATATACCATACCGGTTGGCGTAGGCTATCATGTCCTTCCACAATCTTCTATCTACAGTGCATCGTATCAGTTCTGTTGTTGACTGCTTTCCATGCCATGACACCAAGCTATCCAGTATTTTCTCTCTTTGTCGTCCGCGATCTCTCTTTCCTTTTATTTTGCCAGTTGTAACCAAGTATTCCAACTTTCCTCTTCTCATGATGTGCCTGAAAAATGTTGATTGTTTCTTTCTGATTTTATTTAGGAGCTGCCTTTTTGTGTTGGCCTCTTTGAGAACTTCTTCATTGGTCTTTTTAGCTGTCCAGGGAACTTGCAATATTCTTCTGAGAAATCCCATCTCTGTGGCCTATAATCGTCATTTGTTTGTCTACTGTCCATGATTCGCTTCCATAGATCAGAATTGGTTCTATATAGCACCGATGAACTCTCTTTCTCACTTCTATTGACATAGATTTGTCGCATAAGATATTTTTCATTTTCTGAAATGCTATTTTAGCCTGAGCTATTCTACTTTTTATTTCCGTTGTGCATCTTCCATCCGATGTTATTATTGTGCCCAAGTATTTGGCGCGTTGCACTTGTTTCAAATTTGTCTTGTTTATTTGTATGCTGCATGCTGGTGGTGATTGTTTCTTCGATATGACCATTACTTCTGTTTTCTTACTATTCAGACTGGTACCTTTCTTGATTCTTTCTTTTACTATTATGTCTATCGTTTCTTGTAGTTCATTCTCTGTCTCTGCTATTAAGACTGTGTCATCCGCATAGCGTAAATTATTAATGTTGTGACCGTTTACTTCAATTCCTTTCTTGTCTACTATTGATCTCATATGTTCGCTGTAAAGTGAAAACAAATCCGGGCTGAATATTTTTTTAATGATTAAAAATATGTGGCAGCTATTTTATAAATCATTTCTTTTTGGTCACCTCAGGGACTTAGAGTGTAATGTAATGTTCAATCAATCCTTCGGGCCGCTTAAAATTTATTGGCGGGCTGGTTCTGTTCCGCTGACCGTAGGTTAACCTCCTTGCTTATAACAATAGATTTTGCGTATTGCTTATCCAGTAGCACATAACCTTCGTTCCAAAAGCGACATAGATGTTCGTGGTGACAGTATTGGTGATTTAATACATTTAAATACTTCTGAATGAGTATCATTATTTCACTGGCTCTATAGACTTTCCCGCTGGCAAATGAGTCAATAGCGTTAGTGAATTCGATGTCAGTTTATGGTTCACCCAATTCACATGTAACCGGCAAGGAAATTAGCCCTGCACCAGTGACAACACTCACTGTGGAACAGAACTGCCAATAATGCTCGGCCAAGCGATCCATTTGTCTACTTTGATAAGGTGACCATTCGTCCCGGATTGTCCGGGACAGTCCCGGAATTTGACATTTTTTGAACCTTTGTCCCGGATTAGCTGCCGTACCGGTTTTGTCCCGATTTTGGCATATTTTTTAGCTTTTGTCCCGGATTTGATAAAAAATAATTGGGACACAAACGTTTACCAATTTTGCCATTTTGGTATACGGCGTACATTTCTTCAATTAAAAAAAATATTATTCCGTTGCTGTGTAGACAATTTTGTTTAATATAAAAACAGTAGAATGCGCTCCTAGTTTTAAATCTCGTATATATTCATTGTGTTACTAACTTTCACTTTCACTTTCGCAAAAAATGGCACCGAAGCGTAATTGTAGTTTTAATCAAGATTTACAAAAGGAATACCCTTTTATAAAAAAGTCTACATCGTCATCAGACTTCACTGTAAGATGTAATATATGTTCATCCGGGTTTACTATTAACCATAGTGGACGTGGTGATATTAAGAGCCACATAAATAGTGATAAACATAAGAGAGCCGTCGCTACTGCTGCATCAAGCTCGTCGTTGACAAATTTTTTTCGAGCTGAACAGGTTGGTGACAAAGAAGAACAGTTAGCTGCTACAGAAGGTGCCTTTGCATATTATACAGTGATGCACAATCACACGTTTAGATCTATGGACTGCACATCAAAATTGCTTCAGGTAACTTTAGAACCAAAATTTGCTTGTGCACGTACGAAAACAGAAGCTATTATTCGGAAAGTGTTCACACCCCATGCTCTAAACGAGTTGAGATGTGACCTAGAAAACGTAACATTTATCTCCATACTGACAGATGCCTCCAACCACAAAGAAATCAAGATTTTTCTTTTGCTTGTCAGATACTTTGATCGCAATAAGGGACTGAAAGTTAAAATATTAGAGTTGAAGTCATTGCCGGGTGAAACATCTGATATAGTAAGTAGTTTTCTTATTGACTGTCTAACTGAAAATGGTTTAGAACTGAAAGTAGTTGGATTATGTGCAGACAACACAAATTCTAATTTTGGGGGCGCTGAAAGAAAAGGACAGAACAATGTTTTCACAAAACTGAAAGAAAACCTTGGACATAGTTTGATAGGTGTTGGGTGTGCTTACCATATTTTCCACAACACTGTTCGAGCAGCTGCAGACGTATTGCCTGTTGATGTTGAAATGACTATTGCAAAAATTTATCTGTACTTCAAATCATACACAGTTAGAGTTGAAAGTCTCAAGGAGTTTTGTCAGTTTGTCGACACAGACTTCCAGATGATTTTAGGTTATGCACAAACTAGGTGGCTTGCGCTCTTGCCTGCTGTTGAAAGGGTTCTTTACATGTTCCTGCCTCTAAAATCATATTTGCAATCTCAAGACAGATGCCCAGTTTTTATACAGGAATTCTTTGAAAACCCACTGTCTGAGGCATGGCTTATTTTGGTTCACAGTCAGGCATCCTCTTTCCACGAAGCAGTGCAGAAAGTAGAGGGACAGATGGTCACTATATTTGAAGTCATTGACAACATCAATAGGTTGAAAGCTATCTTGGAGTCCAAGCTGGAAGACGGCTTCTTGCCATCAAGAGTTCAGATAATCCTTAAAATGCTGGAAATGGAAGGATTTCCACGTGATGATGTGAAAAAGTTTAACGCCAGTGTTTCTTCATTTTATGAAACAGCTTTAAGTTATTTGAAGAAATGGGCTGCAAATAATTTTCAAAACCTAGAGTCTTACAGCTGGGTAATGCTGAACAGAACACCAAATTGGGAAGATATTGAGAAGTCTTCATCATTAGTGAGTCAAACAGTGCCTTCAGTCGACTTTCCAGAAAATGAAATGTATGACGAATATGTCTACATGAAACAGTTCGTTACTTCACAAAAAATTAGTGAGTGGAGTCTTAATAAATCATTACCAGGGCAGCGTTGGGTTGAACTAGCTTCCCACTTCAGAAACAATCGTGTGCCCGTTTCACATATTCTGAAGTTGGCAGTTCTTTTTGTGTCTATATGGAACAAATGCTGCAACAGAACGAGTGTTTTCTCTGATGAACAGTTTGTGGACAAATGATAAAACACAACTAGGTGTTGAAACTTTAAAAGCCATGTTGAATCACCAAAGTGACTATGAGGGAACATGTGTCGAATTTTATAAGATGCTGCATACAAAGAAGGACATTTTACAGAAAATTCACTCATCTGAAAAGTACAGCATCTCTGTTTCACCTTCAATTTAAGTGAGTATCACTGTTTTTTTTTTATCTCCTGATTATCCTGATAGCTTATTGTAGGTCTATATTATTAGATGTTTTAAAATGTATGTATTATTCACTTGAAAATGACAGCAACAAGAAATGTAATTTTATTGGTGGAAAATTGAAGTAAAATTATTCCGTCCCGAAATGGGATTTCCAAAATATGGTCACTTTAACTTTGAGCTCTTTCTTCCTTGAGTTCACCCGATGCTGCTATTTGCTGTCAAATTGATTTTTGCAAATTTCCTTTTAATGTACCTATCTTCGGCGTGGCGTTTTTGAGTAGAGGGTTGCCCTCCATCTCAATCACTGCGTGGCCAGTTAGACACATTAGTCTCTTACTAGGGGTACCACGAAGAGGTGGAGTAGGGCCTGGATCTCCAACAGCTGTTTTCTGTTTGTTTTCACGGTCGAATGCTTTTTCCTAGTTAATGAAAGCTATGTACACATTTTGATTGTGTTCTGTAGTCTTTTCTTCGAGATATTTTAAGGTGAATAGAGCATCAGTACAACTTTTTTTCGGAACCCCATTTTGTTATAATATTACTTTAAAAAAAAAACATAGATCTAAAAAGAGCACGACAGCAGCAGAGCTGAAAGCTGCCGACGACTGAAAGATGATGGCTTGCAGCAGGATCGTGAACCAGATCAATCCAGGCCCTACTCCACCTCATCGTGGTACCCCTTGTAAGAGACTAATGTGTCAAACTGGCCACGTAGTCATTGAGATGGAGGGCAACCCTCTTCACAAAAACGCCATGCCGAAGATAGGTACATTAAGAGGAAATTTGTGAAAATCAATTTGACAGCAATTAGCAGCATCGGGTGAACTCAAGGAAGAAAGAGCTCAAAGTAGATGGATCGCTTGGCCGAGCATTATTGGCAGTTCTGTTCCACAGTGAGTGTTGTCACTGGTGCAGCGCTAATGTCCTTGCCGGTTACATGTGTATTGGGTGAACCATAAACTGACATCGAATTCATTAACGCTATTGACTCATTTGCCAGCGGGAAAGTCTATAGAGCCAGGAAATAATGATACTCATTCAGAAGTATTTAAATGTATTAAATCACCAGTACTGTCACCACGAACAGCTATTTCGCTGTTGGAACGAAGGTTATGTGCTACTGGATAAGCAATACGCAAAAGCTATTGTTATATGCAACGAGGGCAACCTGCGGTCAGCGGAACAGAACCGGCCCGCCAATAAATTTTAAGCGGCCCGAAGGTTTGAGTGAATATTACATTACACTTCCAGTCCCTGAGCTGAGCAAAAAAATGATTTATAAAATAGCTGCCACATATTTTTAATCATTAAAAAAATTATTGATTTGCTTCACAGTGTCACTAAACGGTAAATTATTATGTCAAATCTTTGATCGTTGACGACTGCAATGATCAGTTCCTTTATTATTGAAGCACTTAGACGACAGCAGTCTTTTATATTTTCGGTTACCCTGCGAGATAGAAAGTTGTGTCTTGAGTATTGGTATACGTGAAGGCTCGTGTTGGCGAGAGTGAGTGTGTGTACATTCCAATAAAGTAGGCCTTTAAAATTAAACGCTTAGTATCATCAGTTTTTTTTCTAGCTTTGACAATTAATTCTGCGAATTTCGTGACCATGGTAGCCTAGTTGGGAAAACCACCCGACTGGACTACCGACGTTCGGACAACCCGTGTTCGATTCCCGCTGGAAGCAGTGTGAGTTGTACTAGTGGTAGAAAAAAATAATAATATCCCTGCTGTCGACCCAGCCGCTGGCAGAAATGGGTACCAGGCTAGTACTCTGGGAAGGTGAGGAATGCCGCCTCGCATCGGGAGTTTCGATGGTTGAAGCGACACAATCCAGAAGTCTCCAAATACTTCTGGATAGGCGGCCGAGCATATATGGTTGAAAACTCGCGTGCTAAGACGGCGATTTAAGACTTGTACTTTACCTTTACCTTAATCTGCGAGAAATGGTATGAAAATGTGAGATGTAAATAGATCATAAATATGGAGGAAAAAAGAAAACAAGTAAAAACGAAGTTACAGCAAAATCTTCTACGCCCCGTCAGTCTGTTCATCCAAGGACATCTATTCGTAATTGCGGACGCTGCTATCATTCTAGAGTAGGACTATTCAGTAACAACAAACGCTGCCTTTGCTCTAGATAACCTAATATGACACATCGATTTATCTCAGAGATGGAATGTTTAGCATAGTATATGAAGATTGATAACAGTGGCAATAGGAGAGGTAATGGTAATATCTACATTTTGAGTAGTAGTAGTGGAAGTAGTAGTAATAGTAGTAATAGTAGTAGTAGTAGTAATAGTAGTAGTAGTAGTAGTAGTAGGTGCTATTAGAAGTAATATTAGTTAATATAGAATTAACAATAGCAGTAGTAGTAGTAGTAGTAGTAATAGTAATAAAAGAAGTAAAAATAAAAGTAATAAAAACAGTGGTAGCGACAGTTGTATTAACATCCTTGTAGTATTAATTGTTAAAGTCGTAATAGTTGTCATCATCATCAAGTACCGGGCCTGCTGACGTAGGTGATCATGTCTCTCCACAACTTTCGATCTCGGCAGCTATTTATCATTTCTGTTGTTGACCTTCTGCTAAGACATTATCTTAATTAAGCTGTCTGCTATATTTTCTCTTTGCTTCCCTCTATCTCTTCGTCCCTCACTTTTTCCAGTTGTTACAATATATTCCAGTTGTTCTCTTCTCATTACATGGCCAAAAAATGATGATTGTTTCTTCCTAATATTGGAAATTAGCTCTCTTTATGCTTTGACCTCTCTCAGAACATCTTCATTACTCTTCTTAGCTGTCCATGGTACTCTCAACATTCTTCTATAAAACCACATTTCTACAGACTCCAGTGATTTTCTTGTCTATTGTCCCATTGTCCATGATTCGCATCCATATGTTAAGACTGGCTCTACGTAACATTTAAGAACTCTTTTTCTTGCTTCTATTGTCAAAAATGGATAGCATAGTATCCTCCTCATTTTTTTGGTAAGCTGCTTTTGCCTGAGCCATTCTTCATCTCACCTCTTTTGTACATCTTCCGTCTGAGGTTAACAAAGTTCCCAAATATTTAAATTCATTTACCTGTTTTAATATTGTTCCACCTGTCTTTATTTTGCACTGAGGTGATGTCTTTTTCTTTGGTGTTACCATTACTTCTGTCTTTTTTGCTATTAAGACCGAGTCCTTTATTTTTGCTTTCTTTCACTATAATGTCCAACATTTCTTGTAACTCATTTTCACTCTTAGCCATTAAGACTGTATCATCAGCATACCTTAGATTATTTATATTATGACCTCCAATTGTTATTCCAGGCATGTCCATTATGGATCTTATAATAATTTCACTATAAATATTAAACAAATCTGGTGACAGCACATAACCTTGCCTAACCCGTTTTATTTGTTGAAACATTCCCAATTGGTTTCCAGTTCTTATGGCCACTGTTTGTTGCCAGTACATGTTCTTTATTATTCTTAGATCTTTGCTGTCTACGGTTATGCTTTCTAATAGTAGTAATAGTAGTAATAGTAGTAGTAAAAGAAGTTTTAGAATCCACAGTAATAAATGTAGACAACACAGATTGTTTGGACGGTATCAATGGCAGTATGTATTAGAATATTATTATAATCCATCTTTTATTTTAATGGATTGTAAAACATATAGACACGTATATAATATTTCATCTTTTGAAAAGTCTCGAAACGTGCGTGTTCTGCCTTATTGTAAATAAAATTCACCTTATTAATGTAGATGCTTAGTTCATATACTGTTTTAATGTAAATTACTAATACTTGTTAGCACATTATGTACCAGGAAGCAGCGATAACTCAGTGGTTAGTGAACTGGACTACAAAGGACAAGAGGTTGGGTTCGATTCCAATCGACGACTTCCGGTTCACCCAGCCTTAAATGGGGTACCGGATTTTTTTCTGGGAAAGTAAGGTGGCACGGACGAAATAACTACCACATTACCCCAAAAATCATGTGCCGAGGTTCTGTAAAATTTATGGTCACTAACACCATATTCCCTATACGCCACTTGGCGTGATGGGGGTACTTTACTTTTTTACTTTTACATTATGTACCGGTACATACACACATTGTGAAAATACAACATTATATACACAAATTGGGCACACGAAAATAACAACCCATGGGAGATTTGGTGCAAACCTTCGGTGAACGAGGATAAATTAGAATAGTTACGTGGAGATAATGGTGAGGTCAGTGAGTGGACCGACATTTGACATTTCTAGTCGGTCTAAGATACGTCACATTGGCTCGAAAAATGAAATTGGGAAGTTGAGGAAACTGAGAAGGAGATAATAGAAAGAGATATCGAGCAGAGAGATGATGGATACCTTGACTGGGAAGGTGGAAGCCAGAATGGGTGAGAGCGCAGGCAATGTTTACTGATATTGTCGGGAATGAAAGTTTGGGTTTGCTCTTTTTTTTTAGCTTGAGAAGGTCATGAAGAGGTGAAGAACGAGGTTCTCAGGGGACACCATTGACGTAAATTGGCAGCTCAATGTTGAATCCACTGTCTAGTCAACCAGGGGGTCAGTGACCGTAATTTATCAAGGTTTGGAGCAGAAGCGATGAAATGAAATAGATGGTAAGGATAATAGGGAAACAAATAGAGAATGATATATTGTATCATATGTCATTATATATTATGTGTACACAATGCAGACACACCGATCAATGCGGCTGTTGTCTTGTTTCTTGAAACCAGCCTGGATGAGTTTTAAACTGACCTCGACTTTGTAGAGTCCGAATGAATGAGTGAAGATAGAGAGAAGCGGAGAAGGTTGACAAAGTCTACCAGTGGTGCCCCAGCGATCCCCAAGGTTATAGGGTGAAGAAGAAGAAACACAAATAAGAAGAAAAGTTTCTAAAATAGCACTTTAATTCTTATAAACATTTTTTTTTCAGTGCCTATATTTTGAATGATTAATGATTGCAATGGCAATAATTTAATTGATTTCAATGACAAAATTTAAAGAATTTTGGCCGAACATTTAATTGCCGATATGAAGTCGGCCTGTGGAAGGTCGAGGAGTGTTAATCAGACGGGAAACAACACCAGTGTTGTCATTGTGTTATGCGCAGGTTAGGAGTCTTCACCCTAATCATCCACCATAGAAAATCATGCCCGACCATGTCAGACTTTCGGCAGGTGTCCACCAGTACAGACAAGACTCGTAAATTGTTAATGCTTTATTTTTTCAATTAATAGCGCTCACGTGTTTTGGTTACTGTGGTCATCACGACGCCAGTGCCGTCTTTTACAGCCGAAAAAATGTACTCCTCATTTAAGGCTTGGTAAACCGAGAAACCATTAATGGATGCTTAAGCAGAATAAAAGGATGGAAATAGCAGGACAAAATCACTAACATAGAATTATGGAAATGTACCAGTCAAATACCAGTGGATAATGAGATGCAGCGAAGACGATGACGCTGGATAGGACACACACTGCGGAAGCCAACTGAGAGATTATACAACAGACCCTTTATTGGAATCTCCATGGAGAAAGACACAAAGAAAAAGACCAAAATATTCTTGGAGAAGACAGATGGAAGCAAAGATTAAGATGATGGGAAAGACATGGAATGAACTTAAAAGAATGACGAGAAAAAGAATGTCTTGGAAAGTGTTTGTTGAAGACCTATGCTCCTCAGTGAGCTGAAAGGTAGAAGAAGAAGAAACCGTGAAACTATCGATCGAGATTTAACCATAACTATGACTAGTTCGTAACCACTGCTCTACCGCTGTTCTTCTGTATCAAACAAATGTAGTTATTCTTATCTCTTTTGATACATTTTGTATTAATAAGATACATTTCTGAAACTTATTTATTTTGTTTAATTATCTTGGGCGTCATCCGATTGTTGAAATATTGTTACGTGAAAACTTACGTTCAATCCAAAAAAATGAATATCGACACCTGCTCTATGTGCGCACGACCCCTTTGTTGAAGTCAGAAACTGTGCCAGTGGCAAATCAAAATTATAATCACTCATTTTTTCCTCCAACATCCTTGTAGATACCTACATTATGCAAAGTTGAAGCACTTACGTTGTTACTGTAACTGTGTTTGTTACTCATCAAATCACTCTCATTGTGTGTAGTTCAAAACTTTAAGTGCTGACATCCTTTTTTCTGTATATGCCTCGCTCAGTGTATTATGGTTATGGTCATGGTTATGGAAGGCCCCGGTATGCCTCGCTCAGTGTATTATGGTTATGGTCATGGTTATGGAAGGCCCCGGTATCACTGCAAACGAATTAAAATACATAATTGCTCAACCGCCCGTGCCAGTGGAATCATCCGAAATAATATATCATCTCCTGAACAAAGAAAGGTAGCTGTCCATCATAGCAGTCCCAGCATACGCCAAAGGACGAAACCACACAGAAAAGTGAACACAGCCAACTGTTCCCTGTCATACAATATCATCAACCATCGTAAGCAATCGGAATATCGAAACATGATCAAAACGGATGAAACGCACAGCTCACAGTGTCCACAGAACACTAAACCCAGTAGCTCCTGCAACAAGCCGGACTTGGAATATGAGGAAACTGCAACAAGGAACACTTTTCAGACACAGCCTATAATGGTTCCTGCCTCATACCGCCATATTGACAGGAAGTTCACGTCCTCCCGAAAATGTTGCTCGTCCTATTTTTTTAAAATGTATAGCGCTTGAAGATGTTAGGAAATTGTTTTTGTCTCCAAATCCGAACATATGAAGCACAGTTATGCGTCGGATTATTTACATCGAACAACAGTCCGTAAGCGCTGAGATCTCCACTGCTATGTGAATCTGTGAAATGATAATCCAATCCACAAGTCTACCCTCGATCTCACAGTCTTTAATCTAGACAACATCCCTCCTGACCAACATGATACTCATTGAGCCACACTGGGGCTGCTAAGTCATGAACAAAATTCCATCATTTCGCCCTTCATTATAAACGTAAGACCGGTTTAGAGATAAACGATCGGCCAGCATGATGACGTACCACACACAACAATGGACGCGTCCACAAACAACCGATCCGATTAATATAGTGAATGCAGCCAACAAAATACGAAAATGGTAACGATGGTGCAAAATCCCTAAAGTGAAACCTTCGATTGACTTGGCTCAGGGTAATACTTATGACTAGCAACATCAACTCTACACGTACAATTCTTGGTTTACTAATTTTCTTTGGCTCGCTGCGCTGATCTCTTGTGTTGCTTCGTCCTATCTGTCTTGCTGTTCACTCGCAGAAATGCAATCAGTACTTGAACCTGTTGACTCGTCCAGTCTCCATGAGGGCATATCGTCACTCTCTATTTGTTACCCGTTCTTCACATTTCTGAGACGCTTGCCAGTCTCATTTACTCATAATAACATCACCATAGACATAAATCAATTGTGTTTTTATAATTATTGCATTTTACGTCTTTCCTCAAGCAGTGAGTTACATTAGTTTTTTCAACTTTTAACAAATTACCTATTTTATGTTCTTAACATGAACACTGGCAGTTAATGTTTTAATTGTTTGACTTACATTTAGAATTAGAACCACTTCATGGACGGAAGGAGAGGGAGGTGACAAAGAGAAGAGCTGAGCTTTGGCTATAAGAAAATTGACGATAAGAGTCATGGAAATCTCTAATAAGAGTCGTGAAAATCTCTAATAAGAGTCATGGAAATCTCTAATAAGAGTCATGGAAATCTCTAATAAGAGTCATGGAAATCTCTAATAAGAGTCATGGAAATCTCTAAATGAACAGCTTGGTTAAGACACAAACCCTTTACTATTGTGTACTTTCTCAACAGCTCAATGAGCATGGACAGAAATTGTAAAATGTGCTTGACTCAAAGGCAGTGGTTGAAATTCTTGAAGAAGTCAAGGCTGACAAGAATGCGTTACACTTGTTGTCCCAGGGCATGCATTATCATTAGTCCACTCTTCACTGCAGCTTCACAATTCTTCTCAAACAGTCAACATTAAAAGATGCGTTCTGCACTACGATGAACGTTAATCACGTTCATTTTCTGATGCCTTCCCACATTTTCCGCTGACTGCCTACGATGCAAGTGTTACAGAAGAATACTCTGAATATTTGGATGAGAAAAGTGGGCAATGTCAATACATGGAAATTTTACAAGAACTTAAAATACCATTAAACTGGTTGATACTGAACATAAAAACATGGAAAACAGAATATATTTGATATGTAAGGTAAACGAGAGAGAGAGAGAAAGATGGAGAGAGAGAGAGAGATAGATAGATAGATAGATAGATAGATAGATAGATAGATAGATAGATAGATAGATAGATAGATAGATAGATAGATAGATAGATAGATAGATAGATAGATAGATAGATAGATAGATAGATAGATAGATAGATAGATAGATAGATAGATAGATAGATAGATAGATAGATAGATAGATAGATAGATAGATAGATAGATAGATAGATAGATAGATAGATAGATAGATAGATAGATAGATAGATAGATAGATAGATAGATAGATAGATAGATAGATAGATAGATAGATAGATAGATAGAGAGAGAGAGAGATAGATAGATAGATAGATAGATAGATAGATAGATAGATAGATAGATAGATAGATAGATAGATAGATAGATAGATAGATAGATAGATAGATAGATAGATAGATAGATAGATAGATAGATAGATAGATAGATAGATAGATAGATAGATAGATAGATAGATAGATAGATAGATAGATAGATAGATAGATAGATAGATAGATAGATATATAGATAGATAGATAGATAGATAGATAGATAGATAGATAGATAGATAGATAGATAGATAGATAGAGAGAGAGAGAGAGAGAGAGAGATAGATAGATAGATAGATAGATAGATAGATAGATAGATAGACAGATAGATAGATAGATAGATAGATAGATAGATAGATAGATAGATAGATAGATAGATAGATAGATAGATAGATAGATAGATAGATAGATAGATAGATAGATAGATAGATAGATAGATAGATAGATAGATAGATAGATAGATAGATAGATAGATAGATAGATAGATAGATAGATAGATAGATAGATAGATAGATAGATAGATTGAAAGATAGATAGATAGATAGATAGATAGATAGATAGATAGATAGATAGATAGATAGATAGATAGATAGATAGATAGATAGATAGATAGATAGATAGATAGATAGATAGATAGATAGATAGATAGAGAGAGAGAGAGAGAGAGAGAGAGAAAGTCCCAGAAGAAGGTGGGTACAGTATGTCATAGACGAGCTGGGATTGTCTGCTATTGACGCTGGAAATTTGCACAAGACAGATAAATCTTACAGGTCGTCGTTATGCATGTTCTAACAAGGACAATCTAAATGGTAACTATGATAACATGTTATTTTCTATAGGGTTATTGGAAGCATTCATCTCATATGTCCATCTCCTCTCATCTGTCCATGTCCTCTCATTTGTCCGTCTCCTTTCATATGTCCGTCTCCTCTCATATTTCCGTCTTTTTTCCCATACATTTATTTCCGCCTCCATCTCTACTAGCCTAGAATATTCGTAAATGCATGGCTACATAAGAGACCCTTTTAGACTTACATTTATTTCAGCAGTATCATCATCTTCTTTATTATCAAGTGCCATGCTTGTTGACGCAGGTGGCCATGACCCTTCACAACATTCCGTCCCAAAGTTTTTTGTTTTTTTATGAATGCTTTTTTATTATGTTGGTGAGGTACAATCAACCCATTCTCTTAAACTTTCTGGAAACGTTCTTCTCTTCTTCTTTCTTCTTCTTTTCTCTTTCACTGATACCTAAAAGGTGTCGTGATTTATATCATTTGTCGTTCTTGTGCTGCTCGAATTGTCTGAATTAGTGATTTTCCTTTGTTGTTACATGTCTCTGTCACTGCATCTATCCATCTTCTTCTGGGTCTTCCTCTTGGTCTTTTCCCATGCATTCTCGAGAAGAACGCCCTTGATGGTGATTGGTGAGGATTCATTCTGACCAGGTGGCCGAACCATTTAAGTTGTTGTTGTTCTATATATATTCTTGGCAGGGTTTTGTTCCTACCATTTTTTTTATGGTTTCATTTGGTATTCTATCTCTTCTTGTGTTGTTTGTTACTTTTCTCAAGCATCGCATCTCACATGTATTGATCTTTCTTAAATGGGATTTAGAAAGGGTCCATGTTTGACTTTCATAGCACAAAGTTGGTATGAAGATGCTATTTATCATTTGTTGTTTAGCTGGCATAGAAATGTTTGGATGTCTTAACAATGGTGAAAGCTGGTATGTGACAGCATTTGCTTTTTGTATTCTCATGTCAATTTCTCTGTCTAGTTTTCCATCTTCTGTGAACATTGCGCCTAAATACTTGAATTCCTCTACTTGTTTTATTTCTTTGTCTTTGATCTTGATAGACAATTAGTCTCAATTTGCTTATTCTTATAGCCTCTGTTTTTGCTGTGTTAATTTTCATACTGTAGTTTGTGCAGCTTTTATCTAGAGATGTTAAATGCTGTTGTAGCAGGTTTTCATCCTCATATATTAGGCTTTGGTCATCTGCGAAGAGTAGCTCATTGATGTTGGAGTTTTCTACCTCTATGTTATTATTTGATTTGTCCTTGTTGTTGGCTGTTTCCTGATTTATTTTGTCCATATATATGATGAAGAGGAGTGGTGAGAGGACACATCCTTGTCTTACTCCTGTTGTAACCTGAAACCATTCTGACAGACCTTCCGATGTTCTGACGGCACTTTGACTGTTTTTATATAGTGCTATTATATTTTCTAGTAGTTCCTAAGATTTTTATATTCCTTTTCTTCATAAATTCAACTATTTCTGTACTTTTATCCCCTAATCCGCAGATGTTCCAAGTACCTATTAAACGTTCTGATTTTTTTCTTTGTGTTGTTGTAGATTTCCCGCTTTTTGACATTTTCGTTCGTGATCGTAATATCGTAATAGCACAATGATGTAAGGTACTATTCGCACAAACTATATAAATCACATATAAAATCCATTTGAAATAGCACAAGAACGCTTGAATTTCTGTTTCTACGGGCATTGAAATTCACTTATAACTTAAATTTGACTCCCATCGAAAATTGTGTCGTGTTGCCAGCACAGTCACACACCGGAAGTTCTTCTCTATTCACCTCAAAACTCTTACTTCAGTCCTTACAGTTCTTACAATATATTCTAGCAGTTCCGAGTCCTCTTCGCATTACATTATCAAAGAAAGCGATGATTACTCCCTTCTATATTTGGTAACAAGCGTTCTATTTGCTTCATTTTTAACATCCTCGTTACTGTTTTTAGCTGTCCATGATTTTTTTCCATTTTTTTTTATGCTCTCAAACAGTATTTTTTTCTCAATTGATCCTTGAATCACGTCCAATGCCAAGACTGGCTTTGCCTGAAATTGAAAATATATTTTGTTAATTTCACTGACAAAAATAGGTTATGCAATTTTTAAAAGATTCTTTATAAAGCAACATTTAACTTTGCTATTACACTTAAATATAATTAGACGTATTCGCAATTTAAATTGACTATCTGGCTCTCCACGAAAGTGAAGGATTTTGGTGTTGAGCACTGTTCCTTTATCAAGTTTGTTCCCTGAGGTGACATTATACTCTTACTCAAAATTCTCTTTACTCTACATCAGAGATTAAAATGTAAAGTGTGAGTGACAATAAAGCTAGAACATACCAGTAGCCATTTAAATACTGTGTTGGCCTGGTCGTTTATTATTATAATAAAATACGTCCCAAAAGACTCTGCGACTGTAAAACGTAATCACTTCTTGGCTTAAAGTGGTCCTGAAAAGTACTTTCCGTTGGAAAGAACATTACTCAGAGGTAGAGATTCCCAGCGGCTTGATAGGATCAGATTAAGACTATTAACGATTTAGTGATATAAAGTGCTTTCTTGCTAACGTTTCTATCGTTCATGATCACATTAATCGATATCATGAGAAAGTATATTATTTCCATTTAATTATGTCTGTATGTCTATCTATCTATCTATCTATCTATCTATCTATCTATCTATCTATCTATCTATCTATCTATCTATCTATCTATCTATCTATCTATCTATCTATCTATCTATCTATCTATCTATCTATCTATCTATCTATCTATCTATCTATCTATCTATCTATCTATCTATCTATCTATCCATCCATCCATCCATCCATCCATCCATCCATCCATCCATCCATCCATCCATCCATCCATCCATCCATCCATCCATCCATCCATCCATCCATCCATCCATCCATCCATCCATCCATCCATCCATCCATCCATCCATCCATCCATCCATCCATCTATCTATCTATCTATCTATCTATCTATCTATCTATCTATCTATCTATCTATCTATCTATCTATCTACCTATCTATCTATCTATCTATCTATCTATATACATATATATATATATATATATATTTCTAGAGGAGACACGCTTTGTACCTCGTTACACGTCACTGTTCCGGATCAGCCTCTCAATCTTTGTATCTCGCCACACGTCACTGTTCCGGACCAGCCTCTCAATCTTTGTATCTCGCCACACGTCACTGTTCCGGACCAGCCTCTCAATCTTTGTACCTCGCCACACGTCACTGTTCCGGACCAGCCTCTCAATCTTGGCAAGGGAGCTGATGCCTGATGTTGTTTCCTCTCGCCTCAATGTTCTTTTTAGTGTGTCTCTAGATCGGTACAATTATCTATGCTGACTACTAGTGGTTACTGAAAGTAGTCTTTAAATTACAATTAATACAATCATATTTCTTCATTGTCTTCTACTTTTCCTTTTCTACTTTCTCCTTCTCTTCTTCTCTAACTACATTGTATTCATTCACTTTACTTTATGTTACTAACTATTGTTTTAAATATTATGGTACAGTACATCCGTGTTCAACACTCATTTACACAAAAATTGCCATTCTAGAATCTGATTTTCATTGATCCTCTTGCAAGCTCTCAAATAAATGCAGCCAGAGTTCTGTATCTAAGGATATGTTCACAAGAAGCAATCATTCATAAAACAGTCTTACATTTTATATTGTAGTGTAGACAAAGTAAATATAGATATTATAACGACTATAATAAGTTAACTTCATATTGCAAAAATGATGTGAATGTGACAAAGGCAATGGATGGACACTTGGATCTCAATTGGAAAACCTTGATTCTGAGGACGGCTTAGTTCTTATCAATAGCATTGTGAACATGAGACAACATGAGAATTTACAAGCAGGTCCATAAAAGGGAACAAGAGGGTAAAATAAAAAGAGGTCAATCTAGAGAATTCCTGTGTGTTACCGGGGTCTCATTATGAGTAAAGAATAGTGACACTGTGACCTTCCAAGCATGTCGTAAGAGACAACTAAGGATGTTGATCGATGGCTTGACAAGCTGTCATTGTAAAAAGTATTGTTATGGAAACAGAGCCATAGATTTTAGAGGCAGTGATCGCTGCAATATGTGCCACTTTGGCATGCAAAGTCTCTGTTTTTGAGATTGTGGTTCTGCCCTGTGTGCCGTCTTCGGCTCGAAAGGACAATAGATAGAATCTAGAGAAACCCTAAAAGGAACACTAAGGGGAGAGGCAACAACAGCAAGCATCAAATCACTCGCCAAGATTGAACAACCCGCCCAGAACAGAGTCATGTGGGGAGAAACAATATGGGTCCTGCGCAAGGTTTGATGCTAGATCGTCGGACACAACGTGTCTAGAATTTCTGTGCTGTGCGTTTCTTCGGCTCGAAAGGACAATAGATAGATAACGACTGCCTGGAGGAAAGCGATGGTTAAAATCGTAGGCCTCAAAATAGAATTTTGGATGTTGAAGATGTAAACAAATATTTACATTTCTCATCCAGATTACTGTGTTCGCTTTGATCATTTTACGTTGCCAGCTATCGTTCTCTCGATGTCACGTGAGACAATAAATCGGTGCTGTCGACATGGCGATTGAATGGGCGTTTTCAATCTCCGACAGGAGTGTGTGGTCACATTCAAGAGGTTTGATATAATATATCGACGTCTGACATTATTCATAGTTTATGTGTCATTATAATTAAAATTTGTCGTCAATGGACTAATAAAAAGCCGCCCCATTTTTCTTTCTTTAAATCTCTATAAAATATAGCAGACTCAAGTATTAGAGAAAGTTACATATTGCATAACAGAGGTTCTCAAATATTTCTAACCATTACCCTAACAGTTTCTTCATGTATCAAACAAACGCCTTGACTAGATATATTTTTATGTAGTTGATTTCCTTATTCGGAAATCCGTCCTGGTGACTCGATCCAACCATGGTTTGTATTCAAACTTTGCTACAATTCATTGTCTTATATTGAATTATTTGCGGGTCATCATCATTGCACTCCGATCATGTCCATAGATGATTAGATCCCCCCTCCTCAGCAAGCCCCGCAGGCTCCAGCGACTGACAACTTCAGTTCTGTGTTGGTTGATAAGTCTTCTTTACGCCGATTAAGTTTCTCGTTTTTGGTTGTGCTCATCTCAACTCCATCTCTTTCATCCAAAAGAGTGACGTGGGTTCATGGTTTTTGAAGTCTTGTGCCCTTCCCACATCTTGGAGGGCATTGATAACGTCCGCCCAATCCATTGCTTAACCGACTTCAACGACAGCACAGCCAGCAAACCTGTCCAATCTTTCATTTCCCCGTATACCCGCAGGTACGTGTATGTAGACAAAGGTGACACTACGAATTTTTACTTCTGTAATGACTCTACCCATTGCCTGCGTACAGAGTCCGCCTCCACTGTTCTTGTCATGCTCATCGAATCACATAGTATGCAGACATGTAGTCTTGTGACTCTAACCAGATGAATGCCCTGGTCACTGCTATCACCTCCATCGTCATACTACTCGTGGTCATAACGTATGCACCACTGTGTTCTTTAACAGTTCTGCCTTGCGAGCATACTATAAATGTCCATGAACTCCTTTGATGTCGTATTACAGATCCGTCTGTATAGATGACTGCATCTACCTCATCGGTGTTATCCTAGATGAGACCGTTGACTTCCAACTTCCGCAATGACCACGGCTAAGTTCTGCTCCCTACATTTCCTGTCGAGTGTTATAATACACTAGAATGTGCCCCTGAATGACGTAGTCACCGATATCCACTTCTTGCCAGTGTTGTATTAGTATGTCCACATACCTGTTTGATGATATCTTCTGCACGGCGCACACATGATTTACCTCTTTTTAGCCTATCTCCTTTCCCTGTTTTGAGCTCGTGGTGCAATGGATGCTCTTTATCTGCACCTATCTTCATGTATGCTCGTATCCAAAATATCTTGATCCTGTCATCCATCAAAGTCAAAAAGATACCTCCAAGATAATGCGCATGGCTTCATTCTGTATTTTCTACTGCCTGTCAATTCGTATCGTACTGACAGTAAGCATTTCTAGGGCATACTCGATTGATGCGAGGACCAGTCCCTGGAACAGAACGGTAAGTAACCTCTGCTCAATTTAAGCAGCTAACATGACGTTCAAGGCGGCAAATCCTTTGCGGGATTTTGTTATCACATGATGGTCCCTATACTTTGTCATATATGCTTATGTTAACTTCGTGACATCAAACTAGCTTTAGTGTCATTCTTTAACGAAATATTGAAATTGCAAGCTTATTATTACCAATACCTTCACTGCATATTTTGTTTTCTAAACAAGAGACATCCCTCCAGACACTGCTTCTCAATTATCCTTTTATTTCCGTTCATAGTTTTACAAACTCATTCTCATCTCACATTTCTCCCATCATTGGTTTCGTACACTCATTCTCACATTTTTTACATTCTTTGTTTCCTATCCTTGGTTGTATTATTATAGAGTAGATAAAATAAGAGTATACAGCAGTGAGGGAAGAATGGGGAAAATGAAACAAAAGGGTTTTACAGAACACAAGGACAGAATGAGCAAATTGCATAAAAAATACAGCTTTAAAATATAGACAACAAGAACATTCTAGGCACATGTAGACTGAGGTCGGATGTAATTAACTAAAACAAAACTATTGACAGAATAACTAGACAACAGATCGGCGACTGACCAAACAGAAACTAACAGAAACAGATCACGAGAAAATCAGGAAGTGGCCGGACGGGAAGGCTTTTATATAATGAAAGAAAAGTAGAGACTTGCAGGTCCGATACTCAAGGACGATAGAGTTTATGTCTGAAAATTAGTGAAAGGCTGTTCATGGGAATGGAATAAATGTGAAGCAGATATAGTGGATATAGAGAGATTGTTGGACATGGAGTCTACAATTTTTGCCCAAAGTGACGGCTTCGGCTAGAAAGGGCAATATATATAGTGGACAACGGTGATTTGAGTAAACGTGTGTGGATAGAAATATGTATAATAGGGCGGAGAGGCGACATGAAAGGTTGAGTCACTGTCTGAAAAGTGTTCCTTGTTGCAGTCTCTTCATATTCCAAGTCGGGCTTGCTGCCGGAGCTACTGAGTTTAGTACTCTGTGCACACCGTGAGCAATGTTTCTCATCCGGATGGTGTCTATATATTCAGATTGCTTACGATGAATGATGATATCGTATGACGAAGGATCGTCAGTTGCATTCACCGTCAGTGCTAAAAAGCCGTATGCCTTTTGACGTGTGCTGTAGCGACTATGATGGGGACTGCAGCTGCGTTTCTTCGGGTATTCAATGAGATGTTAATTCTGATGATTCCACTGGCACGGGCGGTTTGATCAATTATGGATTTACATTCGTTTGTAGTGATACCGTGACCTTCGAATAACTATAACGTATAATGCCCATTTAAGCACATGCCGTGCTTAATGATACACGGATTATGGCGATGGGTGACTCAATGATATTGTGGCTAAAAATGAGTAATTACAAGATTTTCTTTAATGTTACAAAATGGTTGCGGGTAGGCCTACGATGTGGGTAAGATCTTTGATATTCTATGTCTTATAGAAACAGTATCATCGTATCGATGTACTTTGTGGCTATAAATTAATTAAAAATTGACTGCTTCTTCAAGATATGAGATCATATTAGTGAGATTAATAGTGACATGTCTGTATTGTGATTTGTGTCATTCAAGGATGACTGATTAAGGTATATTACATAAATGACCCCACGGCTAATGGATACGAGAGACTGTAGTTTATATGTGAGAGGTACGAGTGTGTATTAAAGGTTACAATTTGGTGATGTGATGTGAATCGTCTTTCGGACATTGTTTATGTGTGGTTAATGTGGTTAATGTTTACATAGTGATCGAACCAGATTCTATCCACAAGTAACGAGAAGCAGCTGATGCCAGTGACATCAGAACTTTGCTTTCTAAATGACCTGACTTCGACGAAGAAATGAAGGTGAATCTACTACCCGTTGAGATTTATAGCGATCTGCGATGATAATTTCATAATAAAAACAAAAATTGTATAAGTAAAAGTAAAAAAGTAAAGTGCCCCCGTCACGCCAAGTGGCGTATAGGGAATATGGTGTTAGTGACCATAGGTTTTACAGAACTTCGGCACATAATTTTTCGGTTAACGTGAAAGATTGTATAAGATGACTTTTATTTCTGTCTTGTTATTTCTAAAAACTAGATATGAACTGTCAGACTCTATGAACTGTCAGATAGATATTAATATCTGCGCAAGAATCAAATAAGATCATGGTCTTATGCAAGGTGTTTATTTATCAATATAATACACAAGTGTTAAACGATGTTAAAACTTTATATTGACACTTGTACAACGATTGCATTGGTAATCTTGGTACATGTGTTCTTGTGCTGCTATTACAATACAAACCTTGTTATCTTTCATGTGTTCTTATGCTGCTATTACAATACAAACCTTGTTATCTTTCATGTGTTCTTATGCTGCTATTACAATACAAACCTTGTTATCTTTCATGTGTTCTTATGCTGCTATTACAATACAAACCTTGTTATCTTTCATGTGTTCTTATGCTGCTATTACAATACAAACCTTGTTATCTTTCATGTGTTCCTATGCTGCTATTACAATACAAACCTTGTTATCTTTCATGTGTTCTTGTGTTGCTATTACAATACAAACCTTGTTATCTTTCATGTGTTCTTGTGCTGCTATTACAATACAAACCTTGTTATCTTTCATGTGTTCTTGTGTTGCTATTACAATACAAACCTTGTTATCTTTCACCTAATAATGTTATATATCGCCCTGTAAAGCAGTTGTTAAGAAGTTTACTCGCTGAAAAAAAAATTGAAAGAGATGTTTTTATTTTTTTGGTGTTGGTAAATTTAGGAAAAACATACTTTTTTTAAAACTATCAACCAATCCCACTAAAAAATGTTTACTTTAAACAATTTCTCAAGTGTTTTGTCGACCATCCTGCAAGATTGACAGAAGAGACGCATTTTCACATCTGCTATTTTCAATCTTATGAAATTATCAATCATCACTCACCCATCGCTATACCCTCAAAATAACGTCACTACAACATTCATCCATTAATCACTTAAATATTTTCATAATCTCATATGCCTGCCTAATACACCCCTTAGGTAATTTGAGCGATCCATCCACACTGGTGATTCAAACTCCACTTTAACATCTGCAACACATTTTTTTTCAAAATTGCAACTTGAACTATTTATTTCGTAACAAAATCTGCCGCAAAGAGACAGCTGTTCTGAATGCAGATATTTGGCGCTATGGAGCCGTGAACTACCGTAAAGTACAATACTGAAGTCGAAATCGAGGTCTAAAGTTCCAACAGATACAAATAAAAGGTAAAGAAGAAGAAACCACAGCAGTAAGTCACTGATGACTTCTTTGTCCTTAACTTTTGAAAGAATTAATATGTTTCCTTTCTTTAGCACCAAATCTGAGTACATTTACATTCATTTATTAACGAAAGGTGATAACAACAATAAAAAAGATAACGTAGAGGACCTATTACCATCATCATCATCATGTACCATACCGGTTGGCGTAGGCGACCATGTCATTCCACAATCTTCTATCCACTGTGCATTGTATTGATCCTGTTGACTGTTTTTCATGCCATGACACCAAGCTACCTAGTATTTTCTCTTTTTGTCGTCCGCGATCTCTTTTTTCCTGTATTTTGCCAGTTGTAACCAAGTATTCCAACTTTCCAATTCTCATGATGTGCCCGAAAAATGTTGAATGTTTCTTTCTGATGATTTTATGAGCTCCTTTTTTGTTTTGGCCTCTGAGAATGTCGTCACTGGTTTTTTTTAGCTTGTCCAGGCAACTTTTAACATTTTTCTAAGAAATCCCAACTTTGTGGCCTCTAATCATCTTTTACTTTGTTTGTTTTACTGTCCATGACTTCCATAGGTCAGAACTGGCTCTATATAGCACCGATTAACTCTCTTTCTCACTTCATAGCCTTGTTGCATAAAACGTTTTTCATTTTTTGAAATGCTATTTTGGCCAGAGCTAATCTCGTACTTTTTATTTCTGAGGTGCATCCTCCATCTGATGTTATTATTGTGCCCAAGTATTTGAAGCGTAGCACTTGTTTCAGATTTGTCATATTTATATGTTATGCTGCATGATGTTGATGATTATTTCTTCGATATGACATTACTATTTTTCTTACTATTCAGACTGAGATTTTACTATTATATATGTCATAACCTTTCATCATCATCTTTAAGTACCGGGCCTGCTGGCGTAGGTGATCATGTCTCTCCACTACTTTCGATCTCGGCAGCTATTTATCATTTCTGTTGTTGACGTTCTGCCAAGCCATTCTCTTATGCTGTCTGTTATTTTTTCTCTTTCCTTCCTTCTATCTCTTCGTCCCTCAATTTTTCCAATTGTTACAATATATTCCAGTTGTTCTCTTCTCATTACATGGCCAAAAAATGATGATTGTTTCTTCCTAATATTGGAAATTATCTCTCTTTTTGCTTTAACCTCTCTTAGAACATCTTCATTACTCTTCTTAGCTGTCCATGGTACTCTCAACATTCTTCTGTAAAACCACATTTCTACAGACTCCAGTGATTTTCTTGTCTCTTGTCCTATTGTCCATGATTCGCATCCATATGTTAAGACTGGTTCTACATAACATTTAAGAACTCTTTTTCTTGTTTCTATTGTCAAAAATGGATTTCATAGTATCTCCCTCATTTTTTGGAAAGCTGCTTTAGCCTGAGTCATTCTGCATCTCACCTCTTTTGTACATCTTCCGTCTGAGGTAAACAAAGTTCCCAAATATTTAAATTCATTTACCTGTTTTAATATTGTTCCACTTATTTTTATTTTGCACTGAGGTGATGTCTTTTCCTTTGTTGTTACCATTACCTCTGTCTTTTTGCTATTAAAGCTGAGTCCTTTATTTTTGCTTTCTTTCACTGTAATGTCCAACATTTCTTGTAACTCATTTTCACTCTTAGCGATTAAGACTGTATCATCAGCATACCTTAGATTATTTATATTATGACCTCCAATTGTTATTCCTGGCATGCCCCTTATGGATCTTAAAATAATCTCACTATAAATATTAAACAAATCTGGTGACAGCACACAACCTTGTCTAATACCCTGTTTTATTTGTTGAAACATTCCCAGTTGGTTTCCAGTTCTTATGGCCGCTGTTTTTTGCCAGTATATGTTCTTTATTATTCTTAGATTTTTGCTGTCTACGTTTATGCTTTCTAATTTTTTTATTATTTCTTGGTGCTTTACATTGTAAAATGCCTTGGTGTAATCTATGAAACATAGGTATAGATCCTTTTAACCTCTATGGCTTTTTCTACTAAAGATCTTATGATATAAATGGCATTGCTTGTTCCTTTATCTCTAACAAAACCACACTGTTCATCACTAATTTCTGGACTGATTTTGTTTTGCACTTTTCGCATGTTGATTCTTAGTAATATCTTAGTCATATGACTCACAAGGCTTATTGATGATCATCGCATTCAATCGCACCCGATTTCTTTGGTAGGGCTATGAATATTGATTTAAAAATGTCGTCTGGTATATATCTGCTGTTGTAGATATTATTCAATATTTTTGTTTTTATTTCTATACCAAAATCACCCATGGCTTCAATCTCTTCTTTAGTTTTATTATCTGGTCCAGGAGCTTTGCCTGCTTTCATATTGCGCAGGGCGTCTTCCACTTCTTCTCTGAGTATTTCTGGTCCTACTCCATTATCCTTAATATTTGCTTCCGTTCGTTCATCATTATAAAGATCTTTAATGTATTCTGTCCATCGTTCCCTTATGTTTTCTTGATCAATCAACAGTTCTCCTTCCTTCGATCTTAGACATCCAGTTTTTGATTGCGTTTTTCATCTTGTTAATTCCTCACTTTGTTTGTATATAGCTTTAGCATCTCCTTTTTGTTGCATTTCAATCTCTTTGCATCTCTCTTTTAGCCATGCTTCTTTTGCTTCATTGCATTTTACTACAATTTCTTTATTTAATCTCCTATAATCATCGTTATTTTCTTTATTTCTTCTTCTTGTATCCATTAGCTGCAAAATGTCATCTATCATCCATTTCTTTCTTGAGTGTGTCCTCACTGGTGGTATGAACTCTTTTGATGTTTGCTGCATTGATTCTTTTAGCATTTCCCACTGTTCATCAATGTTTTGTATCTTCTCTATTGCATTGTACCGGTTCTGAAATGTGATTTTATATTTGTCTTGCAGCTTCTTGTCTGATTTTAGTAAATCTAAATTTAACTTGATGTTAATTGAGGCTCGTTTTGTTGTTTTTAATTTTACTCTAAGCTTTCCCACAACTAGTACATGATCACTACTGCAATCTGCCCCTGGTCTAGTTTTCACACACACCAGACTGTTTCTAAATCTATTGCTTATCATTATATAATAAATTTGATTACGTGCGTTGTCCCCTGGGCTTTTCCATGTCCACAGACGTCTTGGATGTTGCTTAAACCAATTTTCCTATCATCATGTTGGGTGTTCTTGCCCAGTCAATAAGTTTCTCTCTTCTTTCATTCCTCTCGCCTAAGCCACAATGACCAACTACTTCCTCAACTCTTTCCTTTCCTACTTTTGCGTTAAAATCCCCTAGAGCTATGATGTTTTCATCTGGTTTGCATTTATGAAGTGCCTCATTTAACTCGTTGTAAAATTTATCAATTGTTTCCTCTAGACTGTTGGTGCATAAACTTGTATAAGATTTATGTCTATTGGCTTTCCATTAAATTTCACTAAAAGGACTATGTCAGATATTGGGTAAAAGCCTTTCAATGTTCTTGCTCTTTCTGCATCCAAGATGATATCTACTCCTCTTTGGTGTTCAGTACCTCCATAATAGATTATTTTATGTTTATCAGAATACATCTCCCCTGATCCGGTGTATGTCATTTCGCAAAGTCCCAGTAATTCATACCTTTCATAGAAACCCCAAATTGTGACATCATCAAGACTTTGTTGTCTGATGCAAGTACGACATGCTCTCACATTGTATTTCCTATAAGAAATGTTATAATCACTTGGGAAATAATGTACTAGTACTCTATCATCGCCATCAACGTGTGCGATGCCGACTAGAATGGGGATCACTGAGCTGCACAACAGCGAGCCTTTCTCTGCGTATTTATGCGGTATTGTTTATTTTCTTTACGTTTTAATGGTACATAATGTACAACCTATTCTCTGTCATTCTCATGTTATATGTTCCTTTCACATTTCATGCTTTCTTAGCCTTTTCGAACGCTTCCAATCCCTGTCTACAGAATATAATGATGATCTAGGGATTATCTTCTTAGTCTTCATCCGTTAAGTCGACTTGTATGCGTTATGTCGATAATTTACGACAAAGAAGCGATATCTCCGCCTTACGGCCTGAAACATCCGTCTTCGGCTTCGGTAGATTTTGCCCAGCAATTTTTGCCCGGACGGCGACTAATTTGGCCTATTCTTTTCAATTGTTCAATTTCCAAGGGTTCTTTAACATGGGCAATTATGGGACCTCCAGTTTTTCGTCGTTATCGTTTAGGGCTAGTCATTTAATCTCAGTATCAGAGATCAGTGGAGGATAAAGCCACAAGGAATCCAACATATTAGATTTTTTTTTTCTTTTATTCCCATCGCTTCTGGTGGGAATCGAGCCCGGGACCTTCCTGTCCTATAGTCCACCCTGTACCCATTAAGAGTTATCTGATCTGCAAAGTTCTATGTGTGAATTAACATCGCTCGTCGTAGGTATTTATGAAATCTGTAGAAACAGCTTTGCAGCATCAGAAATTATAATACTAAATTACATGTAGCATTACTTGTCTGCCACGCTAACATGTTTTCCAATCTTCAACTCAGATATCTGATATTGCTCTTATCTAACTTTTGCCGTGTCTATTATTATCAGTATTTCTGGAACAAAACTCATTTAGACTAATAATGTTGTACAGTCTTCACTTCCAGCAACTCAACAAATATTAGTTTTATGTAATAAAATATGTTTTCATGTAAAAGCGCTGTTAACAGCTACATTCTTATGTCCCAAGAAATCGCATTTAAATGTCCTTTATTCTGTTTTTCCCAATGTTCATTGTTCAGATTGTTCATTGCCTCTAATGTTATTTTAAGATAATATTGCCAATGTTAAGCGTCATAACGTATCGTGTTTATGTAGAAGTGTTTTCTAGTGAAGCTGAATAGGATAGGACAGTGCTTCATTTAAAACTCCGTAATAATAATTAAAAATAAATAAAAGCTGTTTCAGCTTTGAGAATAAGGTCAGATTAAACATTTTATTGTTTAAAAATTGTTTTCGTGTTATTTAATGGTATCATGAATCGTTTGTTTATTGTCTAATCTTGTCTAAATCGTTTGTTTGTTGTTTAATCTTATCACCAATCGTTTGTTTGTTGTTTAATCTTATCACCAATCGTTTGTTTGTTGGTCAATTTTGTCATGAATCGTTGGTATGTTGTCTAATCTTGCCAAGAATCATTGGTGTGCTGTTTAATCTGGCCACGAATCATTGGTGTGTTGTTTAATTTTGCCACGAAACAGTAGTCTAATATTTAATCATGCCAAAAAGGTTTATTTAATTAGCCACGTCACAAAATGTTGGTTTATTCTTTTCGTTGTTTTTATAAAAAATGTGATCATCCTATTTCATTGAATCTATTCCACCTGTACTGGGGCTCTATGTTTTTTCCCTGTCTGTCTCTTTTATTTAAAAAAAACAACCACACACGCACACACTATGTTGCATGTCTGTCGTATGCTGGATGCTGCTTTGCTGAACAACTTATCTCGTTCCTGAATCTGCCAACTTTGGATAGACAGAGCTGCCCGCAGAATGAACAAGACGTATTCATGGTTCCTTATTTCATTTCCTTTCTCCTGTGGCTTTTGTCTTCTAAATTTGATATCAACACTGTCCTGACAGTTGCTGTGCCATTTTTTAAATTTTGTTCTCCATGTACATCTGCAGTCAGATTATCTCAGTTTCATTCACTTATAGAGAATTCACTCAAGTAAGCCCTGTAAACATCCTTATATCTCAGCACTGGTCTGCTCTTTGGACTTTTTCTGTCCCTAAGTTTGACATACAATATTTGTTTGGAAATACGATTGTTTGCCATTCTTCTTACATGACCCAGCCACCTTAGTCTACGACTCCTAAGTGTTGCCACGATGAATGAGAGTTTGGTTCGTTGTGAGACATTAGAGTTCGTTGCTTTGTTCTGCCATTTGATATTCATAATCTTTCGAAAGTAACGCACATGAAAGCTTTTTCACCTTTTCTCCGGCATAGTTAGTCCAAGTTTCTGATGCATATAGTAGAGTACTAAGCACACAACATTGGTATATATACAATCATCATCATCATCAAGTACCGGGCCTACTGGCGTAGGGGATCATGTCTCTCCACCACTTTCGATCTCGGCAGCTATTTATCATTTCTGTTGTTGACCTTCTGCCAAGCCATTCTCTTAAGCTGTCTGTTGTTTTTTCTCTTTGCTACCCTCTATCTCTTCGTCCCTCATTTTTTCAGTTGTTACAATATATTCCAGTTGTTCTCTTCTCATTACATGGATTTAAAAAATATGATTGTTTCTTCCTAATATTGGAAATTAGCTCTCTTTTTGCTTTGACCTCTCTCAGAACATCATTACTCTTCTTAGCTGTCCATGGTACTCTCAACATTCTTCTGTAAAACCACATTTCTACAGACTCCAGTGATTTTCCTGTCTATTGTCCTATTGTCCATGGTTCGCATCCATATGTTAAGACTGGCTCTACATAACATTTAAGAACTCTTTTTCTTGTTTCTATTGTCAAAAATGGATTGCATAGTATCTTCCTCATTTTTTTGGAAATCTGCTTTTGCCTGAGCTATTCTGCATCTCATCTCTTTTGTACATCTTCCGTCTGAGGTTAACAAAGTTCCCACATATTTAAATTCATTTACCTGTTTTAATATTGTTTCACTTGTCTTTATTTTGCACTGAGGTGATGTCTTTTTCTTTTTTATTACCATTACCTCTGTCTTTTTGCTATTAAAGCTGAGTCCTTTATTTTTGCTTTCTTTCACTATAATGTCCAACATTTCTTGTAACTCATTTTCACTCTTAGCGAATAAGACTGTATCATCAGCATACCTCAGATTATTTATATTATATATTATATTATATTTATATATATGTATATATAAATTAGGGATTGAACACATGATCATTATCAAAATAATTTTTACCACTGCCAGAAAGATCTACATAATAAGAATCACAAATGCTAACACTAAACACAACCTCTTAATAGTGAGATGTCTAAGCACAGTTTGCAACACGGCATCCAACATGATTAAATATGGTCACCAGAGCAGAACGTCAAGAAATCACACTTTAGAGTGTTAGCTGTGTACACATGTTTGTTAAACTGCAAAGTGTGATCTTTATTATTGTCTGGCATTTGATGAAGCAAGGAAAGTGTTTCTTCCTCCGGAGTCACTTAAAACATTTTTTTTAAACAAAAGATCAACTCATGAACTATGCAACGATTAGTAAATGACATTGAGCCGAAGAACGGTGATCTATACCCTTTTGGATCAATCCTTCAACAGCTACAACTTGTTAACAACAAAACGATCTTGCTATGATGGAAAAAAAATAATCGTAGACAGCAAAGATCTAAACAAAATAAGGAACATGTACTGACAACAAACAGAGCCATAAGAACTGGAAACCAACTGGGAATGTTTCAACAAATAAAACAGGGTGTTAGACAGGGTTATGTGCTGTCACCAGATTTGTTTAATATTTATAGTGATATTATTTTAAGATCCATGGGACATGCCTGGAATAACAATGGAGGTCATAAAATAAATAATCTAAGGTATGCTGATGATATAGTCTTAATCGCTAAGAGTGAAAATGAGTTACAAGAAATGTTGAACATTTTAGTGAAAGAAAGCAAAAATAAAGGACTCAGCTTTAATAGACAAATAACAGAGTGCGATCACCTCAGTGCGAAATAAAGACAAAGTGGAACAATATTAAAACAGGTAAATGAATTTTAATATTTGGGAACTTTGTTAACCTCAGACGGAAGATGTACAAAAGAAGTGTAATGCAGAATGGCTCAGGCAAAAGCAGCTTTCAAAAAAATGAGGAAGATACTATGCAATCCATTTTTGACAATAGAAACAAGAAAAAAGAGTTCTCAAATGTTATGTAGAGCCAGTCTTAACATATGGATGTGAATCATGGGCAATAGGACAAAAAACAAGAAAATCACTGGAGGCTGTAGAAATGGGGTTTTACAGAAGAATGTTGAGAATACCATGGACAGCAAAGAAGAGTAATGAAAATGTTCTGAACGAGGTCAAAGCAAAAAGAGAGCTAATTCCCAATATTAGGAGGAAACAATCATCATTTTTTGGCCATGTAATGAGAAGAGAACAACTGGAATATATTGTAACAACTGGAACAATTGAGGGACGAAGAGATAGAGGGTAGCAAAGAGAAAATATGCCAGACAGCTTAAGAGAATGGCTTGGCAAAAGGTCAACAACAGAAATGATAAAGAACTGTCGAGATCGAAAGTTGTGGAGAGACATGATCACCTACGCCAGCAGGCCCGGTATTTGATGATGATGATGGAAAAAGAAACATTGCGGATAAATTAAACAGCTATATCCGGTAATTGAAGAACGAGTCGGTTTTATCCAAAAATGAGTTGTGTGGTTAAACACTTATTATTGCTATTATTATTATCTTCGTTTTAGTAGTAGTAGTAGTAGTATTAGTAGTAGTGATAGTGGTATTGGTTGTTGTAGTAGTATAGTAGTTGTGTTAGTGATGGTAGCAGTGGTTGTTGTAATAGTATAGTAGCTGTAGTAGTAATGGTAGTAGTGGTTGTAGTAATACAATATAGTGTAGTGGTTGTAGTATTAGTACATGTATAGTATTTGTAGTAGCGGTGGCAATAGCGGTATTAGTAGCAGTATTATAGTAATAGTATAGTAGTAGCATTATAGTAGTACTAGAATTGTATCATAGTAGTAGTAGTAGTAGTAGTAGTATAAGTAGTATAGTAGTAGTATAGTAAAAAAGTGTAAAGTACCCCCGTCACGCCAAGTGGCGTATAGGGAATATGGTGATAGTGACCATAAATTTTACAGACCTTCGGCACATGTTTTTGGGGTAATGTGGTCGGTATTACACTCGTGCCGCTTTACTTTCCCAGAAAAAAAATCCGGTACCCATTAAAGATTGGGTGAACTGGAAGCCGTCGGTTGGGATCGAACCCTACCTCTTGTCCTTTGTAGTCCAGTTCTAACCACTGAGCTATCGCGGCTCCCATAGTAGTATAGTCGCATGGAGTTCTTTAGTTACTTGCGAGTCATGATCGTTGCACTCCAAACATGTCCATAGTTACTTAAATCCCCTCCTCAGCAAGTCCCGCGGTGTCCAGCGACTGACGACTCCAAATCTGTGTTGGTTGATAAGTCTTCTTATACGCCCACTAAGTTTCTCATTTCTGGCTGTGCCCATCTTATTTATATTAGTATAGTAGTAGTATAGTAGTATAGGTGTTTATAAAGTCTCACTACACTTGGTATCTAGGTCAATTTGAAAAAAATGTTTATGACGTCATCACAATATGTGCTCAATGGTAAGTTCACTTGTTGCGACAGTTTCTTAATGACTTGTCTGGACTTTTAAGGATTCTGTCTTGGATATCTAAACATATTTCATCATTCACAGCAGGCCTACCAGATCGTGGAGCATCTTCCACATTTCCAGTAGCAATAAACTTATTCAACAAATTTCATTGACAGTGGGAGCACATATTGTGATGACGTCATAAACATTTTTTTTTCAAATTGACCTAGATACCAAGTGTAGTGAGACTTTATAAACACCCTGTAGTATAGTAGTAGTATAGTTGTAGTACAGTAGTAGTAGTATAGTTGTAGTAAAGTAATTGTATTAAAGTAGTAGTTGTAATAGTAGTCGTATTGTGGTCGTATAGTATTACTAGTAGTATTGTAGTAATATAGTAGTAGTAGTAGGAGTAGTAGTAGTAGTAGTAGTAGTAGTAGTAATTGTAGTAGTATAGTAACTGTATTGTAGTTGTAGTAGTGGCCACTGTAGTAGTCGGTGCGGTAGTGGTGGTGTCGTTGATAGTCGTAGTGAAAGTGCCTGTAATTTTATTAGTAATAGTAATAATGGTAACAGTAATAAATAGTCAATAACAGTCATAATTAATTGTGGCAGTAGTAAGTCGTTGATGCAGCAGTAATATCAGTTGTAGTTGTGTGTGTAGTAGTAGTAGTAGTAGTAACAACAGCGGCAGTAGTGTGTAATTTTAGTAGTAGTAGAAGTAGTAGTAGTAGTAGTAGTAGTAGTAGTAGTAGTAGTAGTAGAGAGTATTAGTCGCAGTTATTTTCATTTTCAGAAACTGGAGTAATTTTAATAGTAGTTAGTAGTAGTAGTAGTAGTAGTAGTAGTAGTAGTGGTAGTAGTAGTAGTAGTCGTAGTAGTAATAGTAGTAGTAGTAGAAGTAATTGTTGTTTTTGTTGTTCTTGTAGCAGTAGTTGTTGTAGTAGTAGTAGTAGTAGTAGTAGTAGTAATAGTTGTGGTATTAGTAGTAGCAGCAGCAGTAGTAGTAGTAGTAATTGTTGTTGTTATTGTTCTTGTAGCAGTAGTTGTTGTAGTAATAGTTGTAGTATTAGTAGTAGTAGTTGTGGTATTAGTAGTAGCAGCTGCAGTAGTAGTAGTAGTAGTAATAATAATAGTAGCAGTTAGATGTAGCAGCAGTAGTAGTTATAATAGTAGTTAGTAGTAATTAAAGTAGTAGTTCTTGGACATTCCGTTTCAAGATTGTGGCATAAAATCTGTTTTCCATCTACCGCTGCAGGTTTGTGTTATGAGACTGATTAATTTCAGCTCTTTGATGTAGATGACAGCTTTAAAGTCAACCAGATGTTCCATTTTGCGGATTTGCATCGGTGTTACGGAGTTCCTGCACCTGGCAGCGGACCTTATTGGTGAATCAGACTATATGAATACAATTTGCCTCCGTCGTGAAATAGTTTTCCGTATTACATGGTATTGAGATTTGTTCAATAATCGCTGTTGGATTTTTTGGGCTCCGATTACTTTCAGCTCCTTCGTGTAGATCACTGTGCATAATCGATCGGAGGTTCCACTTTTAAGATTCTGCGCCGACGGTACGGTGTTCATGCATCTGACTGCGGTCTGTAAAGTGAATATTTAAAGCGGATACATCCAGCGCTAACAAACGTGCATTCTGCGCAAAAATAGTGGGTGATCGTATATCCTTAACCGTACTCTCGAAAAGAAAGGCAACATGGGTATTTCGATGTTTTCGTGAATCTGCAACCCTGATGCGACTCCCGGATGTTCTTGTTAGTCAAGAGGGATGTTGCGTAAATTCAGAAGAGCTACGAGGAGAATGGGGGAGTACTTGTGAACCAGATTATCATTCCACGCTGCGGGATTTGCTGGGCAGGAGGTCTGAGAGGGTCTGACAGTTCTTCGATGTTGTCATGAGCATAATCCGATGATTAACTGTGAATACTAGTAGTAGAAATACTAGTACAAGAAGTAGCAGCAACAGTAATAGTATTGATAATAGTACTAGCAGTATTACTAGTAGTAATAGTAGTTATAGTACTAGGAGATTGCAGCAGTTGGTTGTAGTATTCAGTATTAGTAGAAACACTAACAGCAGGTAGCAATAGTAGTGATAGGTGTAGTAGTAGTAATATTTATAATTTGAAGCAATACTAGTAATATTTAGCAGGAGTAGTAGTAGTATCAGTAGTGATAATGGTAGTAGTAGTAGCAGTAATAGTAGCGGTAGTAATAGCAATAGTAGTTGTAGTAGCTGTGATAGTGGTACTAATAGTAGCAGTACTAGTGGTAGTGGTAGTAGTTGTAGTGGTGGTAGTAGCAGCGGTAGTAGTAGTAATAATAGTAGTAGTAATAATAATAGTAGTAGTAGTAGTAGTAGTAGCAGAAGTGGTAGTAGTTATAGTAGTAGCAGTGGTAGTAATAGTAGTAGTAGTAGCAGCAGCAGTAGCAGTGGTACGTGTAGAGGTAGTAGTAGGAGCAAAGCAAACAACAGTAGTAGTAGCAGTAGTATGTGTAGTGGTTGTAGTAGTATCAAGCAGTAAAAGTAGTAGCAGCAATAGTAGTGGTAGTAGTTGTAGTAAGTAGTAATTGTAGCCAGAAGTAGTATGAGTAATATTTGGCACTAGCAAATATAGTAGTTGTAGTAGTAAAAATGCTCTTAAATATTATGTAGAATCGGTCTGAACATATGAATGTTAATCATGGACAATAGGACAACGAACAAGAAAATCACTGGAGTTTGTAGAAATGTGGTTTTACAAAAGAATGTTGAGAATACCATGGACAGTTAAGAAGAGTAACGAAAACGTTCTGAAAGAGGCCAAAGCAAAAAGAGAGCTAATTTCCAATATTAGGAAGAAACAATCATCATTTTGTGTTGGCCATGTAATGAGAAGAGAACAACTTGAATATATTGTAACAACTGGAAAAATTGAGGGACGAAGAGATAGAGGGAAACAAAGAGAAAAGATACCAGACAGCTTAAGAGAATGGCTTGGCAGAAGGTCAACAACAGAAATGATAAATGACTGTTGTGATCGAAAATTGTGGAGAGCCATGATCACCTACGCCAGCAAGCCCGGTACTTGACGAGTAGTAAAATGAATATTTGTAGTTAGTACAATTAAGCCGTACTTTAGCAGGACTTGAGGACTTATGATATATGGCGCATAAAATATTTTCTTTCTTCTGTTCTCCTGCTATCACTAACAATTCGACTAAAGCACAGAGTCAGCGATAAAGTGAACGCTGTTCAATCTCAGTGTGGGTCACTCTGGTCGATTCAACTGTTTAAATAAGTACCTGGTTAAATGAGTTGTGAATGGTAATAGCATTAAGGAAGCGTACTAGACTTTCTTACAAGCAAATACGTAGTACAGTGAAATGTAATACCTCACTCCGATCTTGTATTTCAATTTAGGGGACATCGCTTACTTTTATTTATTGCTCTATCTATCTATCTATCTATCTATCTATCTATCTATCTATCTATCTATCTATCTATCTATCTATCTATCTATCTATCTATCTATCTATCTATCTATCTATCTATCTATCTATCTATCTATCTATCTATCTATCTATCTATCTATCTATCTATCTATCTATCTATCTATCTATCTATCTATCTATCTATCTATCTATCTATCTATCTATCTATCTATCTATCTATCTATTTATCTATCTATCTATCTATCTATCTATCTGTCTATCTGTCTATCTGTCTATCTATCTGTCTGTCTGTCTGTCTGTCTGTCTGTCCGTCCATTTGTCTGTCTGTCTGTCTGTCGGTGTGCAACAAGAACATTTGTTTTAGCATTTTTTCCACGAACGTCTTGTATTTATTGTGTCACCTGCTCTACATTATTCGAACATTGACAATCTCCAGCAAATATGGCATGAGCAAGCGCCTGTCATGTATTTACTATTCTAGCGTTAGAACGCTCTCATTGCTCTTGCATCATTTAAAACTCTTCATTTTGACCTCCTCTCTTGATTGCTTCATTCCTGTTTGAGTGTTCCGAAGGGACGGTATCTCTGTTTTAATCATCTTGGATAGATTGACAAGATGCTGCAAGCGTTCAATGAGTTGTCTGTCCGGCTATAATGTTCGATGTTGATAATGTTATAAGTACATGGAAGGTCCAAGTGATATCTATGTTATCCATCGTTGCTGAATAAAGGCTTCCTTTCGCTTCATATGAACTTGCCTTGTAGATGTAATAAATGTAAATATGTTAGATTCGTTGTTGAATTCCTCTTTTTATATAAATCTAAGGCAATGAATTCTTCCTGGGTCATTGCATTATCATTTATTACCCTTGTCAATAAATGTATATTTTGTCTTACGATTTGTTCTTATAGTTGATTGTTTGTAAATTATTTGAAGTATTCTTCTCTGTTTTTGTTTGTTTGTTTGTAGGTTCAGTAGAAAATAGATAGCCGTGTCTAAAAGAAAGAGCTGGTAATGAATTTAAATCTCGTGCCTATTATCGAATAGATTGGGCCCTACAGCAATGAATGATGAGCTATATTTGTAAATACAAACATTAATTTTTTAATTCAGGTATTTTGCATGAATGCCACTATTAGAAAATCTATTTGATAGCGATAGTTAGGTATTTTTTTAAGATGGTTTCCATAATACAGTAAAAACATTGATGTTATTGTGATTGCTCTTCAGAAGAGCTAGTATTATAAGTAATCACTGATGTAATTATTCTTAGGAATATATTTTTGTTAAAACAGGTTTTGAGATCAGCTGTAAACTTTCTATAAAACTGACTCAGGCTGTCAAATTAATTAGAATTAGATTAATATAACTTGCATATTTACCCAGCTGATAATACCTCTATAACTATAGACGGACTCCAGAGAGTATAACTTGCATATTCACCTAGTAAGTAATACCTCTAAAACTATAGGCGGACTCCAGAGAGTATAACTTGCATATTCACCCAGTAGGTAATACCTCTAAAACTATAGGCGGACTCCAGAGAGTAAAGTCTAAATTGATATCTCATTTGGTCCCCGCTTTCGGAATTAAGTGCATCGAGATTGGTTCAAAACTAGATAGTGATTTAGTTGGCAGGACCTGCACAAAAAAGAACAAGGATTCAATTAATATGAATAAATAGGCAGCCATGCTGGTGCATTGAGCTGTGTGCACGGTGCTTGCTGACCTCTTGGGTAACCTGTAAGACATAAATGACTTCATGTTGGCTTGGCAAATTAATCATGAGCTTAACAGGCTTTATGTGAACATTACTACATTCAGGAAACACGCGGCACCAAACATTTTGCTGTATTGATTGCATGTTTTATTAGGAATCAAACTGTCCTCATGGAAAACGAAATGAAAATAGGGAATATGCGTTTGAGTGCTACATAAAGTTCTTAGTGAAATTGTCGAAATTTGGTGCAATAAATAATTGAATACCTTGTCTTTATGTCTCGACAGATTAAGTCACATTAATCGTTGTATGCGCTCTTAATTTGAACTTTACATCTGGATAGAAAGATGCGTTGTACCCTTAATTAAAAGCAATTAATTCTAGACACAGTTGATGTTAATTATGGCATCGAATTCATTAGCAGTTTAGAATATTGCCTTCTGGAGGACACGTTACGAAGTGTCAATTATAAGCTGGGAGGTCTGATTCAGATTCATCGAAAAGTTAAAATAAATATTTGATTGTTAGGTTCAGTATGAGTGTGTCATTGAAACGAGGAGGAATAATCAGCGAGCAACCGAAACACCGAGGTGGATCATTTTCCCAATATTGGGCAAATGCGGGTTTCCGATGAGTGCAATAAATTCATAATTGTTATAATTAAACATAAGATATCATTGAGACATCGACAATTAAAACAATGATAGCTTAATTTCAGCTTAACTTTCAAGACTATTATCCGATACGTCGGTTCGATAAAAACTGTTATTTCTAACCATCATCCGAAAATTCGGCTCTGACGAGTGTAGCTTAATATTTGTTTCGTTTCTCACCGATTTTTGGTTTTTATTTCACCCAATACTTGATTTCCTGAAAGTATTAGAGTTCTCTCTTCCTGTGTTTTCAGGGTTTGAACGTTAGAAAAGTGTTAATTTTTTTTCATTGTTTTTTTCCCCTCAAATTTCTGTCACATAATGGCCACGCACACTGCTGGTACTTCTTGCAGTCGGCCAAAACGATATAGTGCAGAACAAGCTAGATCTACGTTCGAAACCTTGTTATTGGGTGGTTCAGAAATAGAGTATTCATAGTATTTAGACTTGGACAATAATTTTGTTATTAATAATAAGTTTAAGTCATCCTTACAGGATGTAAAAGTATATAGAGGGGCAGATATAGCTTCTGATCATCATCTTCTGTTAGCCAAACTTAAAATTAAATTAAAAAGGTATACTACAACGAATAAGGGCAGAACGTATTTCAATGTAGGGTTTCTTAAAGAACAAGGAATTAAAGATAAATTCGCAGTCACAATATCAAACAAATACCAAGTCCTCCAACAACTAGAAAATACAATAAATATAGAAGATCATTGGAAACAGGTAAAAAATATATGGAAAGAGACATGCGAAGAAACACTGGGGAAAAGAGAACGCCAGAATAAGGCATGGATGACAGCAGAGACCCTGGATAAAATTAAAGAAAGAAAGAACAAGAAAGCAGACATAAATAAAAGCAAAACAAGAAGTAATAAAGCCAAGACACAGGAAGCTTACACAGAGGTGAACAAAGAAGTGAGAAGATGCATTAAAAGGGATAAGAGGAAATATATAGATGAATTAGCTAAAGAGGCAGAAGAAGCAGCAAATAAAGGGAATATGAAAGAACTGTACAACAGCACAAAGAAATTAGGTGGAAAATACAAACAGATCAACGCCTTTATCAAAGATAAGAAAGGAAATCTGCTTAGTAATATAAAGGAACAAATGGAGAGATGGAAGGAGCACTTTGAAGAACTTTTGAACAGACCTGGCGCAAATAATCCTCCAGATATACTACCAGCAGAAGAAGAATTACACGTTAACTGCGGAAAACCAAGCAAAGAAGAAATAATGAAAGCCATCAAACTGTTAAAAGATGGTAAAGCCACAGGACCAGATGAAATTCCTTCGGAAGCCATCAAAGCAGATATTATCACCTCTACCAAGATGTTACATAATCTATTGGATAAAATTTGGGAGAGGGAAGAAATACCTAAAGACTGGAGAGAAGGTTATATGATCAAACTACCAAAGAAAGGAAGTTTACAGGAGTGCACAAATTATAGGGGAATTATGCTACTATCAGTGCCAGGAAAAATATTAGGCAGAATCATTCTGGAGAGACTAAAAGAGGCTATAGAGAAACACTTGAGAGATGAACAAGCAGGTTTTAGGAAGAACAGATCATGTGCTGATCAAATAACTACTCTACGTATAATAGTTGAACAAAGTTTAGAACTAAAATCCCCACTTTATATTGGATTCATAGATTACGAAAAGGCATTTGATAGTTTAGACAGAAGAATGCTTTGGAAGTTGCTGAGTCATTATGGAATCCCCATAAAGTTTATTAACCTGATAAAAACAATGTATGAAGGAACAAAATGTAGTGTGGTGCATGAAGGACAGCTTACAGAAGCATTTGAAATAAGAACAGGAGTAAGGCAAGGATGCATTCTGTCTCCATTTCTCTTTCTACTGGCCATAGATTGGATTATGAAAATAACTCAAAACAACAGAAATGGGATCCAGTGGTCACTGACCAAACAACTTGATGATTTAGACTTTGCTGATGACATAGCTCTCCTATCACACAGCCACCAACAGATGCAAGATAAAATGAGTATATTAGATGAGAGATCACAACAGCTAGGACTAAAGATTAATAGAGATAAGACCAACATTATGAGAATTAATGCAGTTGGCAATAACCAAATAAAACTAGGAGAAATACCTCTACTAGACGTACAATCTTATATATATCTGGGCAGTAATATAGATAAAGAGGGAGGAACAGAAAACGATACCAAAATAAGGATATCAAAAGCAAGAGGAGCTTTCATTGCACTGGGAAACATATGGAAATCCAAAGAAATTAGGCTAAATACAAAATACAAATTTTCAACTCCAATGTTAAGTCGGTTCTATTATATGGCTGTGAAACATGGAGAATAACAAAATTGACAATCACGAAGGTACAGACTTTCATTAATGGATGCTTGCGCAGAATAAAGGGATGGAAATGGCAGGACAAAGTCACAAACGTGGAATTATGGAAATGTACCGGTCAAATACCAGTGGATAAAGAAATACAGCGAAGACGATGGCGATGGATAGGACACACACTACGGAAACCAACTGAGAGTATTACACAACAGGCCCTTTTTTGGAATCCCCAGGGGAAAAGACAAAGAGGAAGACCAAGGAATTCTTGGAGAAGACAGATTGAAGCAGAGATGAAGATGATGGGGAAGACATGGAATGATCTTAAAAGAATTGCAAAAAACAGAACGACTTGGAAAGTGTTTGTTGAAGACCTATGCTCCACTGGGAGCTAAAAGGTAGAAGAAGAAGAATAATTTTGTTGTTGTGATAATGGGTCGCAATATTAGTAAAAGTTATGCTGAAAAGCAAGACGATCTGGCTTAGGTTTAGCTAGTGGATGCCTTCTATCCCAGCACTATCAGTGCCTTAGAGGAATCAAGTGGTAGTTATTCTGATAACGAAACTGCTACTTTAGGGACATATCACACAAAATAAGTCCAGTTGTGTAAATAAAAATAATAAACTTGACTTGTAAATAATATTGTTCTGACGTCACATAAATTTATAATATTTTTCATTCTGGGATCATTTACAAAAATGTACATAATTTCGTTATTTGTGGACATAAATTAATAAAATAAACTGTATTTTGGAGGAATATGGATTATGGTGTATAATAATTCAAAACAAATGGATAGCAACACTTATAAACATGGAAAAAGGTAAGTGAATTACAATACTTTGAATTAAAAATTAACTTTTATTATGCAAACTTCGAGAGTTACATTTAGACAATAAAATTACAACGAGCCTATGCCACTGTACACTGGACAATATGACTACAAAACATGTTCTACTGGATTGCCCCCAGTACACAGACCTGAGAAGAGCAATCTGGTCCACACCCACCTCCCAGGAAGAAAAACTATATGGGGCAATCGAATCGCTTAAACAGACAGCTGACTCATGAGAGAGTCTGGAATCCTACTCTGATTGAGTCTTAACCGCAGAGAGAGAGAGAGAGAGAGAGAGAGAGAGAGAGAGAGAGAGAGAGAGATAAAATTATGTCAAACAAAACCCAAACAGATGTAGCAGACTGCATTATTATTCAAGCTTGAGCCTTACAGAATTAATCAAAATATTTTAGAAGTAATGATGACATCAGTATTCTTCGTTTGATATCCTATCTTTATTTTAACATTGCATTTGTAGGAAACAAATTTGTATGAAAAAATTTTTCGAGAAAAACCAAACATGTCAGAACTCAGTCGTCCATCACATAACGGAAGAAATCCTAACATATCAGGTTTGGCAAGCTCTTATGTACTTACATCTTACATCTGTATCATCTTTATCATCTTTATCAGTGAACATAATTTGCGACTGTAAACTGGATGATTCTAAGTGCACTTATTTGTGTTGAAAAGCTAATCTATAACTCATGACCTATTTAGTAGGCCATTTAATCACTTCTTAGACTGTTTACACGGGTTACCAGGGTAATGATAGGACATTGTGATATGTTTCTCTTCTCAGCATAGAAAAACACCATACTATGGCCACGTCAAAGATATACTTTATTTGTGTTTAATCCTGGATTCTTGCTCTCTTTATTTGTTTTACTTTGCTCATTTTACAGATGAAGAATTACAGTCGAAAAGTTGTTTTGTTCCGTTTTAAACCCGTAAAGCTGCAACATATATTTTTATTTTCACTACTTCAGTTTGACATAGTTTATCTGATTTTAAATTTATGCTTTTCCCTTATTCCTGAATAAACTGCAATCAAGGACAACAATTATTACATGTAATCCGATAATAAAACTAAATACGTGGTACGCAGAATAAAAGGATGGAAATGACAGGAGAAAATCATTGAACATAGAATTATGGAAATGTACCAGTCAAATACCAGTGGATAAAGAGATACAGCGAAGACGATGGCGCTGGACAGGACACACACTACGGAAGTCAACTGAGAGTATTACACAATAGGCCCTTTTTTGGAATCCCCAGGGGAAAAGACAAAGAGGAAGACGAAGGAATTCTTGGAGAAGACAGATAGAAGCAGAGATAAAGATGATGGGAAGACATGGAATGAACTTCAAAGAATGGCAAAAAACAGAATGACTTAGAAAATGTTTGTTGAAGACCTATGCTCCACTGGGAGCTAAAAAGATAGAAGTAGAAGAAGACCTCAGTTTGACATAGTTTATCTGATTTTAAATTTATGCTTTCCCTTATTTCTGAATAAACTACAATCAAGGACAACAATTATTACATGTAATCCGACTGTAGTAAACTAAATACGTGGTAACTGGCAACAAGGACAAGTGATGGACGTGCGTTTTTGTATAAGTTAGATCTGCCGCCATGCTCTGTAGATGAAACCTTTAGTTGTACCTCCATTTTCAATCAAACTATATCTAGATGATTGTAACTTCCCGCGTCCGCTCTTCTTGTCAAATGTATCGCCTTGGGGTGAGTGTCTCTGCATATAGCTAACCATTAGGTAGTTTGTCTTATTTCTCTAAAAATATTCACGTGTTAGGTCTATCTGTATTCTCTTATTTACAGTATACTGATGTACAATTTATATTAGCATTAATATTTATTTGTATAGAGTAATTAAATAAACATAAATGATTTATTTTGGTCTCCTTCATGGCATTGCCATGTTATTTTTTCATTAACCAATAAACTGAAACCATTTTAGAGGACAGTAAAGATGTTGGCATTGCTCAGGTAGAAACGTATAACCCAATGTCATAACTCCCACAGTAAATCACTTCCTCAAACTTCTCCAAAGCTCCCTACCAACCTCCCCACTCGCCCCTGAATCTTTCTGACAGATCCAGGGGATTAGATAAATATTGATAGCCATTCATGTGTCGTAATCAAACAGAGAAATATGGCCGGAAACATCAAGAAATTACAGTAACGATTTTAAAAGAAATGCAAAAGTGAAGATAACCAACTTAAGATTTTCAACAGTTAAATGGTAACGGCGTGCATTTTATCCACTTTGAAACTTTTTGTGAAATATGGCCAGGAACCAATAGAGACGGACACATAGGTGAAACCCTACAAAATACCCACAGTAACAAATGTCCCTTTTTCGTTCTTTTTTAATTATAGAAGTAAATGTACTATCATAAACTATAAATGTCTTCCATATGCGATGTCTCCGCAGAATAATGCACATCAAATGGCAGGACAAAATAACCAACTTAACTGTGGCTGGGGCACGTCCAGCGAATGGATGAAAAACGCATCCCTGAGCAAATACTATTTGGTGAACTAATACACGGAAAAAGACAAATCGGCAGACCTAAACTACGATATAAAGATGTCTGTAAATCATCTATGAATTACTTCTCCATCTGTGAAAATGACTGGGAACATCTGGTTAGAGATTGGACATCATGAAGAGCATGTATAAGGAATGGTACAATATCATTTGAGACCTGTGCTAAGGCAAAACTTAGAAGAAAAAAGACTGACGAAAAAGATTGGAAAACCCAGTGGACCAGTGAGTCTGACTTGTTCATTCTGTGTTCTGTGGCTGTGTGTGTTTGTCAAACATTGGTTGTCATTAGCCACGAGAGAAGCTGTTCGCCAAAAAAAAAAACCTAAAAAAATACACAATAGCCTCCACTAGACCGTCTGACAAGACGAAAAGGAATATATATCATTAACTATGAAACATATCTTGAGCCGCGATAGCTCAGTGGTTAGTGAACTGGACTACAAAGGACAAGAGGTCGGGTTCGATCCTGACCGACAGCTTCCGGGTTCACCCAGCCTTAAATGGGTACCGGATTTTTTTTATGGGAAAGTAATGCGGTACGTGCGTAATACCGATCAAATTACCCCAAAAATCATGTGCCGAAGGTCTGTAGAAATTATGGTCACTAACACCATATTCCCTATACGCCACTTGGCGTGATGGGGGCCCTTTACTTTTTTTTTTTAATTGAAAGATATCTTGAAGATTAATTTATTTTTAGTACTGTGTGTTCTCGATTTGCCCGTAATAGTTAAAAGTACAATATGACACTCTTGCAAGCGAACACGAACTGGAAAGATCAACCGGGAGCACCATAAAAGCGATTTGCTGTAGAAGTGCTCATTTCCATTTGCAATAGCATCATAGGCAGACTGATTGTTCGTAGACCCTAGGGGGAAGCCAGAAAAAAAAGACAGAAGATACTTTATTGTCAAATACAATATTGGCTTATTCTGTTCCAAATGAAAAATGAGCTTCAATAGAAATCTTTCATATAGATCTACTTTTAAAGAAAAACATTTTAAAAAAAACATAAACATTTGTAATAATATTTTTAGTGTCTGCATTTTTTAATATGTTTTATAGGTATTTTTCGTCGTGTGTTACCGGGGCTTCATTATGAGGGAAGTAAGGAATAATGACACTGTGACCTTCCAGGCATGTCGTAAGAGGCGACTAAGGAGGTTGATCGATGGCTTGACAAGCTGTCATTGTAAAAAGTATTGTTATGGAAACAGAGCCATAGATTTTAGAAGCAGTGATCTCTGCAATGTGTCACTTCGGCATGCAAGGTTTCTGTTTTTGAGATTGTGGTTCTGCCCTATGTGCCGTCTTCGGCTCGAAAGGACAATAGATAGATAGATAGATAGATAGATAGATAGATAGATAGATAGATAGATAGATAGATAGATAGATAGATAGATAGATAGATAGATAGATAGATAGATAGATAGATAGATAGATAGATAGATAGATAGATAGATAGATAGATAGATAGATAGATAGATAGATAGATAGATAGATAGATAGATAGATAGATAGATAGATAGATAGATAGATAGATAGATAGATAGATAGATAGATAGATAGATAGATAGATAGATAGATAGATAGATAGATAGATAGATAGATAGATAGATAGATAGATAGATAGATAGATAGATAGATAGATATATTTTTTAAATAACTGCGTGTTTGTATGTGTATACGTGTATGCGTGTGTAGGCATGTTCGTTTAAACGTGTGAGTGTTTGTGTGTGTTTGTGTGTCTTCAAAGAGTGATAAACCATCATATGATTATGGTTATAGAAGGCCCCCGATATATATCAGCATATCTTAGGTTATTGATTGTCTTTCCATTAATGATTAGACCTGGCATCTCTGTGATGTTTTTGAAGATTTGCTCAGTGTATAGATTGAACATGCTTGGTGATAGGATGCATCACTGTCTTACTCCTCTTTTTATATTAATGGGTGTAGAGTTATATTTCCTATATTTTATTATTTCTTTTTGCTCCCAGTATAAAATACATTGAGTTATTGTGTTATTAGTGGGTCATCATCAGTGCACTCCACACATGTCCATAGGTGTTCAGATCCCCTCCTCAGCAAGTCCCGCAGTGTCCAGTGACTGACGACTCTAGTTCTGTGTTGGTTTATAAGTCTTCTTATACGCTCACTAAGTTTCGCATTTCTGGTTGTACGCATCTTAACTCCCATCTCTATCATCCGAAGGAGTGATGTGGACTCATGGTTATCGATGTTCTGTGTCGTTCCCATTCCTGGAGGGCATTGCTGATGATTGCTCGATCCATTGGTTGACCGTCCTCAACAATAGAGCAGCTAGCCAACCTGTCCACTCGTTTATTTCCCCGTACTCCCGCATGTCATAGGACGTTATCAAAGGTGACCTTACATATGTTTTACTTCTGCAATGACCTTACCCATTACGTGCATATCCCGCCTCCACTTTTCTTACCATGCTCATCGAATCACTTAGTATACAGGCGTGGGTGTAGTCTTGTGACTCTAACCAGATGAATGCCATGGTCACTGCCATCACCTCCATCGTTATGCTACTCGTGGTCATAACGTATGCACCACTGTCTTCCTTGACTATTGTGCCTGCTGAGCAATATATAAAAGTCAATGCACTCCTTTGGTGTCGTATTACAGATCCGTCTGTATAGATGACTGCATTTTTCTCATCATATATTATAAGTTAGTCGTATTTATGTGTCATCTAGATGTGTCTCATTTAGACAATCTATAAGTTGTTTGTGGTGTACTCTATCAAAAGCTTTGGTGTAGGCTATGAAGCAGGCATATACAGGTTTGTTTACTTATGTGTGCTATTCGATTAATGTCCTCATGCAAAATATAAGATTATATATAAACAGTGATAAAAAAAATAATTCCATATTATTTAGTAACTGCCAATTAACATTATTTCCATCGCAACATTGTAACATGAGACTGAATCAGATGTTTAGAAAATCGATGGAACTTTCGAATACTCGAATTCCGAGAATCTCGAAAAAAGATTACAGATTTAAAAACTCTTAGTCTTCATGCAGTTTTTGCGTCATTCGAATTTTTTAAACACTAACTTTTTTAAAATGTTAAAACTTTGGAAAGATTAGTTTTAACTCCATTGATGTCAAGGAGAAGCGGTCGCTAAGAAATAAACAACACAACTGTTGGTGCAACTTTAGTGGTACCTGTATGTGACTGTCCTGAGTGCTACACTGTTTTTCAGCACGCCATCTGCAGGAATCTTCTGGAACTTTCCAGTAATGAGACTGCCATTCGATGTGCTCTCTACACAATTATCGAAACTACTTTTCGATAGTTTTTGAATATTCTAATTGGTGTTTAGGTGAATCAACCCTTCCTTGCGCATATGCCTCATGCTGTCTACCAACTGAACTACTCAGTTAACAACTCAGCATTTCTACTTTTACTCAGTCCTCCGCAGCTTCCCACTTGAACAAGCTATTAATCGGCGTTAGCAGGTTTGTATCTGTTTGGTCTCAATCTCAGCGTTTCTTCGCGCATGTTACATACATTGACACCATCATCAACCCCACCTTCACACTTCACACTTACTAGGAAGTGAAACTTTTGTTATTGAAGAAAAACATCAAAAATGAAAATTGCTAGTTTTAATCAGAAAATAGAAAAGAAACAATCCTAAGAATCTACAGCAATTACTTAATGAAATAAACATGACAAGTAATAAAAATATGGATCAGATATAAATATCTAAAAGACTAAAACTATGATCTTAAACAAAGAAAATACTCAAAACCTATAAGTGGATATCACAATTGACGGGGGAGCCGCGACAGCTCAGTGATTAGTGAACTGGGCTACAAAGGACAAGAGGTGGGGTTCGATCCCAACCGACGGCTTCCGATTCACCCAGCCTTTATTGGGTACCGGATTTTTTTCTGGGAAAGTAAAACGACACGGGCGTAATACCGACCACATTACCCCAAAAATCATGTGCCGAGGGTCTGTAAAATGTATGGTCACTAACACCATATTCCCTATACGCCACTTGGCGTGACGGGGGTACTTTACTTTTTTTTTACAATTGAAGGAATATACTTGGAGACAGTTCAGAACTACAACTACCTTGGACATAGTGATGGAAAATGTAAAGCTGAAATAACCAATAGAATAGGAATGGCAAAAAGTAATTTTAATGTCTTGACAAATATACTAACATCAACACAAATAACACCAGGGCTAAAACTAAGAATAGCAAAATCTTATATCTTCTCAACATTCCCATATGGTGCAGAAACATAGACATAAGACAAGAAAACAGAATGAAAAATTAAAGCCTTTGAAATGTTAATATATAGAAGAATAGGTAGAATTGGATGAAAAGAAAAGAAAACAAACAATGAAGTCTTACAAAAACTAAAAATGAAAATAGAACTACTAAATACAATTCAAACAAGGCAATTGAGATTTTTGGAGTATGTTAAAAGGCACAACAGCCTACTAAAAGTAATATTGGAAGGAAAAATATACGGCAAAAGAGGCAGAGGCAGACCAAGACTAACATGGACGAGTAACATCGAAAAATGGACAAATCAGCCTATGACAACCTGCACCATCAAAGCAAGAGACAAGCAAGAGAGTGGAATTTCGCTACATGGTAGCCAACCTTCGTTGCGGAGACGGGACTCAATAATGATGATGAGTTTTAATTATTTACTACATGTACTAAATTTAGATCTCATTTTTATCTGTTTTAATATTAAAAGAGATAACTGAGCGTGTTAAAAACACAGAGCAATACCTCTGTCCAAGCTTATAGAAAACCAAAATAATGTTCATTGACAAAGTAGAAAGCTGGCCCAAAATCATCATCAACAGTGAAGAACTTGAAATTCTAACAAACCATGAATATCTGAGATGTGTAGTAACTAACATTGGATACTACCAGAAAGAGGTCAAAAGAAGATGAGTAATAGCAACACAAAAACATGTAATGCAACGAAGAAAATCTAGCATAATACCAGCAAGGCAGTAACATTAAAATTACTGAGAGTATCTATTTTCCCGATAGCAACATATAGTTGTTAATCTCGCAAAATTTCGCGCTTTTTCGACAATCTCGCAAAAAGAAGAGGAAAGAATCGATTGATTCTAACAAATTGCTACAGAAAAATCGCTAAGTTACCTTGGTTAAAGGGAGCCACGATAGTTCAGTGGTTAGTGAACTGGACTACAAATGACAATAGGTAGGGTTCGATCCAAACCGAGGATCAGGTTCACCCAGCATTTAATGGGGACCTAATTTTTTTTTTCTGGGAAAGTAAAGCAGCACAAGCGTAATACCGACTGCATTACCACAAAAATCATGTGCCGAAGGTCTGTAAAATGTATGATCACTAACACCATATTCTCTATACGCCACTTGGTGTGACGGGACTCTTTACTTTTTTCATTTTTTTTTTTTTTTTTGGTTTATCTTGATTAAAGAAGGAGACAAATAAAGACATATTAAAAGCATTAAACATAAAAAAGAACTGGCACATAAACACCATTCTACAGAGGAAATTAAAATACTAGGGCCAAGTCAAGAGACACAGCGGGCTGGAAAGAACAAGTGTGGAAAACATGGCTCCAGTACGACGATACAGGGACAGATCAAGAGGAAAGTGGTTTCAAGAGACGAAACAGACTTTAAACTTGACAACAGAGGAGGTGGGAGATGTGGCTAGAGATAGCAATTCTTTCAGGCAGGCTGTCGTGAATGCAACGTTCTGCAAAGGACAAGCGAGATCTGATAGCGAAGATGAATAAGTAATGGTATATTTGGGGAGGGGAGGGGAAGAAACTTGTTTTTTTTTTCACTTGTTCATTAAACATATTTCACATTTTGCAATTAAAAACTTTAAATGTCAATATTTGGGACATATTAAAGGACATAGTAGTCTACTAAAAGTAATTTTAAACGGGAAAATACAAGGTAACAGAGGCAGGGGCAGAACAAGACTAACATGGACGTGTAACATCGAAAGATAGACAAGTCAGCCCATGACAACTCTCAGCGTCAAAGCAAGAGACGGAACAGAATGGATCTCCATGGTAGCCGACCTTCGATGCGGAGACGGCACTCAGTGATGATGATGATGATAATGATGATGATGATGGTGGTGATGAAATGTAAATATAATTCTTTTTAAAATTATTTTTATATATTAATTCTTATAGCAAACATCATAGAGGGTCAAGGTTCGATGGATCCGATAATCTTTTAGGACAGATTTGTGTTGAAGAAAATTTCGAATCGTTTCATCATTCTTCTTCTTCTGCGATCATGGCTCATTAAGACTAGAGACAAATAATAATAAATGAATATTATTATAGAGGGAAACTTCCGAGGCGATAATCAGTGAATCAATTCAGGGGAAGAGGTATGTTTACAGCACTCGGAAAAAATGACAAATAATCAACAACAGAAAAAAATATGGACCAAGGCAGGATCGAACCCGTACTCAGTGGCACAGTGCCTTGCCACGAAAAGCCAAACGCTAGGGAACACTGCCACTCCTCCGGGCTTTCGTATGGAGGCGCCTTTCTGTTTCAATGATCCGGTTGCCCCGTAGAGTTTCTCTTTCAGGGAGATGGGTGTGGACCACATTGTCCTCCTCAGGTCTGTGTACTGGGGGCAATCCTATAGAACGTGTTTTGATGTCGTGTTATCCAGGGTGCAGTGGCATTGGCTGGTAGTTCCTATTTTGAGTCTGGTGAACATGTGCTTTCTCATTCTATTGTGGCCAGTGCGTAAGCGAAGTATGATCCCTTGATCCCTCCTTGATATTTGGAGGTATCCGTCCTCTCATTATACTTTGGTTGTTCTTGTTTCCATTTTTCATGATACAGGCCTTTGCTGATGGATTTTGCTTCATCATAGCTGACCAGAAGGTTCTCTTGTGGTAATCTCCCTCCCTCCTTAGCTAGTATGTCTGCGCATTCGTTTCCTTGAATTTTACAGCGAGATGGTATCCACTGCATGACCACTCTCTGGAAGTTATTACACAATTGGCCTAGGGTTGTTCTCAAGTTTTCTAGCTCACTGTTCCTATGGGGTTTTAGAGCTGTTTGGATTGACAGTGAATCGGTCAGTATTACCAATTACTAGTGCACGTTATTTTGTGTTGGTTAGCCAATTTTGCAGCATCTTTGAGGGCTTCAGTTTGTGCTTTACAGTTGTTTGAGAATTTTCCAGTAGCTATTAGCTTGGTGATCTCTTTCTCGTTATTCAGTCTCAAGAATACACCTCCTCCTCCATTTCTGGGGATATTTGTAGCAGAGCTCCAGTGTATATGTGTGACCATGAGTCCTGTGGGCAGTTGTCTTCTATGTGCTTTTCTGCAATATGCTCTCTCTCTGTGTCTGTTTGGGTGCCTTTTTTCATGATTCTATTATGTCTTCCTAAAGTTCTGATATTTTATATATCAGGTGGGGAGTCATAGTGGATGGGCTTTTGGGGTTTAGTATTTGGGACAGTACTGGATCGCTAATTGTTCATTATTTTGAGATTGTCACGAAGTTGCTTCTCTTTAGTCTTCCTTTTCCGAAACCAGCTATTCTTTGGTGCATGGGGTGGTAGGGAGCCTGTTATATTTCTCCGCTTGTTGAATTACTTTAGTTTTCCGTCTGTCTTCCAAAGGTTGTAGGCGTGTTACTGTTTCTGGAGTCTCAATAGGTGTAGATTTCATAGCACCAGTGATGTTACGGGCAGCCTGGTTTTGTGTTCTGTTAATTTTGCTGACTGTGATTTGGAAGCTGTAGCCAAGACTGTGATTCCATATACTAGCATTGGTCTTATTCTTCCTGTGTATAGTAATTTCAAGATATTGCTGTCTGCTCCCAGTCCGTTGTTGCTAATTTCTCCGTAATATATGTTCGTTTTCTGGCTCTTGTGTTTGCTTTATCTATCTAACTTATCAGTGTCATTCTACGGTCCATGGTGACTCAAAGATATGTTCAGTTTTAGTCTATAGGATATGTGTGGTCTTTTATCTTCAAATTTTAAGAGAGTGTATTTCTTAATAGGCTGAAATTGTGTATGTAGTTTTTCTTTTTTCATAAATCGGCAATAGCCAATGCCAGTCCATTTTTCAAGTTTCCCTAGGGTTTCCCTGAATTCTGGAGCTAGCCACTGACGTATATTCTTCACGTGCCCATATCACCAGGTCGTCTGCGTACATTGCTGAGTGTATTCTGGGTGGAATGTCCATTACGATGTCATTTATGAAGAGAAGAAAAAGCGTTGGGAATAGTATTTTGCCTTGTGGGACACCTAGTTCGATTTTGGCTTTCTTAGTTGTTCTTGTACTTGTACTCTGGTTGTTCTGTCTTGTAGGTATTAAGATATCCAGTGTAATAAATGGCCTCGGATAGCCAAGTCTGAGAAGATTATTAAAGCCTTCTCCGTGTCGACCCACACTGTCAGTGTGTGTTTCTTTTCTTGTAGAGCATCCTCAATATCCTGTGCTATGTAGGTAATCAGGTCTTCAGTTGATCTGTGCTAGCTGAAACCATTTTGTTGTGTTATAATTTGTTGTTTTGTCTCCAGATGCCACATGAGTCTTCTGTTGACCAGCCTTTCCATGAGATTGTTCAGGCAGCTCAGTAAGCTAATTGGTCTGTAGCTACTTGGATTCAGTGGATCTTTTCCATGTTTGAGGATGGGCACCATAATGGCTTCATTCTAGGTTGCCGGCATGTGTCCTCTCTTCCAAGTGGCCTTTATTAACCTTAAGAGCTGACCTTTAGCTTTCTGTCTCAGTTTTATGAGCATCTCGTTGGTGATTCCGTCTTTTCCAGGGAACTCATGAGTTTCAATCCTTTGAGTGCTACATCTAGTTCTGTCGGTGTAAAGATGGTCGTCTGGTGTTCTTCTGGTGGTAAACACATATGTTTTGCGTCTCGGTTTCTTTCCATTCTCACAGCTTTCTGTTGGTATTTTGAGATGTTTAATCCTGCTTATGTTTTTGTAAGTTTCGTATGTTTTGTAATGTTATTGAAGATAAGCTGTTGCTGTTGTTTTCATTGCTCAGTGATTTTGCAAATTTCCACAGTTTGTGTCAATTTTTATCTAGATTGATTCTCTCTGTTGTGTTTTCTAACTCTGTGTTGCTGGTATTTTGACCTCTCTTCTGTATTTGGCAGAGGCTGCTTTATAGGCCATGTTGTTCTCGGTGCTTTGTGATGTTTCAGGTAGTTCTCTGGCAAAGTTCAGTTCCTCCTCTCATAATCATCATCGAGTGCCTTCTCCGCAACGAAGGTTGGCTACCATGGATCGCCATTCCACTCTGTTTCTTGCTTTGATGGTGCAGGCTGTCATAGATTGACTTGTCCATCTTTTGATGTTACTCATCCATGTTAGTCTTGGTCTGCCTCTGCCTCTTTTACCTTGTATTTTTCCTTCCAATATTACTTTCAGTAGGCTGTTGTGTCTTTTAACATGCCCCAAAAATTTCATTTGTCTTGTCTTAATTGTATTTAGTAGTTCTCTTTTTATTTTCAGTTGTTTTAAAACTTCATCGTTTGTTATCTTTTGTTTCCATCCAATTCTACCTATTCTTCTATAAATCCACATTTCAAAGGCTTAAATTTTCTGTTATGTTTTCTTGTCTAATGTCCATTTTTCTGCACCATATAGGAATATTGAGAAGATGTAACATTTTGCTATTCTTAGTTTCAGCCCTGTTGATATTTGTTTTGTTGTTAGTATATTTTCATGGCATTAAAATTACTTTTTGCCATACCTATTCTTTTGTTTTTTTTTTCAAATTGGCATTTTCCATCATTGGTTATAGTATGTCCCAGGTAGTTGAAGCTCTGGACTGTTTCCAGTCTTGAGAATTTTCTTTGTTTATGATCATAGTTTTAGTCTTTTTGATATTCATTTCTAGTCCATATTTTTTGCTTATTATGTTTATCACATTAAGCAATTGTTGTTGGTCTTTAGGATTTTCTGCTAGTAGAACAGTATCATCAGCATATCTTAGGTTATTTATTATCTTTCCATTAATGTTTAGGCCTGGTATCTCTGAGATGTTTTTAAAGATTTGCTCAGTGTATAGATTGAACAAGCTTGGTGATAGGATGCATCCTTGTCTCACTCCTCTTTTTATGTCCATGGGTGTAGAGTTCTCCTTGTTATATCTTATTATTGCTGTTTGCTCCCAGTACAAAATACATATTAGTCGTATGTCTGTGTCGTCTAGATTTATATCCTTTAGGCAGTCTATGAGTTGGTTATGGTGTATTCTATCGAAAGCTTTGGTGTAGTCTATAAAGCAGACATATATTTGGATAGTTTAAAAATGGATAGTATAAAGTTTGGATAGTAAAAAAACTAGAGTAGGAATATTTCCAACATTAGTTGGATATATTCCTACTCTAGTCTGTGTATTTCTTTGCTCCATTATGGCTTGTAGTTTCTTCTTGCTCATCAAGAAATGGATTCTTTTGCAGCTCTCAAGATTGCCTTTGTTAACTCCTATATAATATTTCTTGTGTTGAGTGTTGATGGATACAGTGTAGGAATCTGTGAGCTTGGTAAACGTGTCCTAGTCAGCTTTCTTATAGTTCCAGCTGGGAAGTGATATTTACATCTCCTGTTTGTGAGCAAAATCCACTGGAAGTTTGTCTGGTCTGTGGTCACTGTCTTCAAGTTCGTTCAGTACTATTCTTGTTATTTTGTTGGATATGTCTCCTGTTGAGAATGCTAGGTCGGGAATTGATGTTGTTTTACATCTTCTTGAGTAGAAGGTTGAGGGTTCTCTCTGGCGTTTATCAGGAATAGGTTGTTGTCTATTTCCTATTTTTCCACTTCTTCACCTCGAGTGTTGGTTTCCTTATATCCCCATATTTCAGAGAGGCTGTTAAAGACTCCTACTACCAGACACTGTGATTATTTTATTTCCATTGATTCCAACTTAAGCAAACTGTCATCAGGACAGTACATGTTGAATATCCTTGTCCTATTGGAGTTGATGTATAGGTCTGTGCCGATGATCTCTGCTTCTCCGTTTGTGGCTACGACTATCTGTTTTGATGGGATGGGTTTCTAAAAAGTATAAGGATTCCACCCTTATGGCCTTCTGTGTCCTGTCTGGTATCCCCTGATCATAAATCTATGCTGAGGATTAAGGTGAATTTCTTCGATGCATGCCACGTCTATCTTCTTCTCTGCTAGTCTTACTGTTAAGGATTTTTTTTTAAATGGTATATGCATTCCATTGCATTATTTTCAGGTGTGTCTTAAAGCGTTTTCTGCCAATAGTAGTTTCCCTCTCGTCCCATTTCCTGGCTCCTCAAAATGGGTCTGGTTGACCATTGTTTGTAGTAACTTGGGGTGAACCCCTTCGAGGCATGGTGCCCGGCACTCCACCTTCCTGGAAAGGGGGGGGGGGGGGGGAAGAGAACCCCACAGACAGAGCACTATGACTAGAGTCCATTATCCAATCTGAATGAGTGCATGTTAAAGCATTTCACTATGTTCTGCGCCAATGGCCCAGTAGATAAGATTTCTGCCGTTTCCAAGATGGCGGATCTAGTCCACGTTCTCTCGATCACTGCAGAAAGTGCATTCGAGGTCTGATTAATTTCGGTTCTCCATTACACTTCTCTGCGTTAAAGTCAAAATGAGGATCTACTTATTACATCTGCGTCGATAAAGCGGTGTCGAACGCCGGTAATATTCCATTTTCGACAAAATCAAGTGTTGTGAATGCGACTTCCACCGTCTAGACTTGTTCTGTGCTTTACGTCACATTGGTGCTGTTCATGACCGTTGTTGGATTTGCTTGACGCAAGTTATTTACATGTTACTCATTAATGTGAAATGATTCGTCAGCCGCAGTTTTATCTCTTTAGGGAATTTGCACCATGTTTTGTTCGTCGTAGGCTGCATTCACTAGAGTAATCAGGAATCTAAAGGGCGCGTCATTGCTGTGCATGCGACATTGTTGTGTGTGCTACGTCATCGTAATAAAAGTAAAAAAGTAAAGCACCCCCGTCACGCCAAGTGGTGTATGGGGAAATATGGTGTTAGGGACCCTATATTTTACAGACCTTCAGCACATGATTTTTGGGTAATGTGGTCGGTATTACGCCCGTGCTGCTTTACTTTCCCAGAAAAAAATCTGGTACCCATTTAAGGCTGGGTGAACCCGGAAGCCGTCGGTTGGGATCGAACCCTACCCCTTGTCCGTAGTAGTCCAGTTCACTAACCACTGAGCTATCGCGGCTCCCTATCGTAATAGCTCATCGTAAATCCATGAAAAGTGTTCCTTGTTGCAGTTTCCTCGTATTCCAAGTCCATGGTGGACTGGTTGGTCTCGAGGCAAGACGCCGTCCTCGATACAGAGAGGTTGTAGGTTCAAATCTCGGCTACACCGGTTGGATTTTTAATTATGATTTCTCTCTGCGGCAAGCACCCCTGGTCTCCGCAGCGAGGCCCGGCTTGAAACGTCAGTTACTCATCGACGGAAAAAACATGAGTACCTCCAAAGTCGGAGTGCCTGTGCGGCGAGGAACCCCAGTGCACACGGCTGCCAGGAAAAAATTGGATTAACACGCAAAATTCAGATCCTAGTCTTTAGGGACTTCGTCAGAGTTGAAAGCTGGCGAATGCAACAACAACATTTCTGCCAGCATTTGATTCGTGTTTTCTTTCCTTAGCATTTGATTGTCCCCAATCTTCCTGCAAGGCAGCAGATTATTTTTGGTTTTTTTTCTGTAGGGGGATTATGCGCTCAGATGGTCGGCCATATGGGGGTTTACAAGCACCATCTGCCCTAGCTTTGTGTAGAGTTTTCTCTCTCATAGTTGGTATGATCTTCGATGCTCTTGAGCACCACCTTCCTTGTTTGATAGAGGACAGAAAGAGGAGAAAATATACGTGAAGCAACCATGAAGTGGGGATAGATTAGTACAGACCAGAGCGTGTACCACTCGGCGGTGGGTTCTGCGTCTTCACTGAAAGGGTTCCATCTACTCCTGGTTCTTTTGTTTGGCCCCTTACCAAGGACCTGTCCAGCTTGGGTGACCCTGCCAGGAGCTAAGATCCCGCTGGCACAGCTCCTTGGATCCCTGAGGGACGCACAAGCCCTCCAACTCCTACATGGTGAGCCTACTGTGGAGGAAATCGGTTCATTATACACCTAGAGCAGCAAAGTTAATAAGGGACATAATAGAACAAAAATCATGACTTTATTTATTATTGCGGTTGCTTCCCATTAATTTTATCTAAATGGGGGGGGGGGGGGGGGGGGTTGGAATGGTTCATTGTTGCCGATAACTGATTAGTATTTTCTCTCTAATTCTGTATCTAGTTCTCTAATTCTTGTCCAATTTTCAACATTTTCGCATGTTCTAATTTCACTGATCTTGTGATTCTTCACATTTTATTTTTAAACAATTCTCATTGTATCTTTTATTGTTCTTTAATTGCTATACAATACAATCTAACTAGCAATTTTGACATTTTCATAGTGAGTGAAACTACTCATTATTCTCTCTCCTTAAACAGTATATGTGTGTATGTTTAAGTGTACCGCAGTATATAGTTATGATATTATTAATACATTTCTGTTTAGGCTATCTCTATTCAGTTCCCATCTACCCCCCCCCCCCCTTTTCATTCACAACTCCTCCTCCCAGTCCTCATCTCCTAGACTAGAGGTTCTCAATTTTTGGAGCCCTTTTGGAGAATTTCCCAAAGAACCACGGGAGCCAGTATCCACATTTATTGTTAGCAACGGCTACTCATATTTACAACACTGTTTTTTGCCCGCCGCAGGATTATTATGTATTCATTTTTTATGTGATGCGCTGTATCTTACAAACAAACAAAAATACATACCTTCTGGAGCTCAACGGCAAAATGAGCATTAAAAAAGAAAGCATCACATTTCATTGACTTAATCTGATTTTTAGCATTGTACATTTTCAGCTAGATTTTCAAAGTTATGAAAATGACATATGATTTATGCCAATTCAAGTGCATCTCTACTCAAGCCTTTCAAGATACCGCATCAAGGCTCACTACACATTGGATGTCACAGATTAACGTCCACCCTTTTGAACATTTCCTCCAAATCCCTCGCACTCATGTGCTTGTCTTCTTCGTTCTTTCTTTCATACTTCACATGGACTCCATCCATAAAAGTTCCAGTTGTAGCTTTCTTTATTATTTTTTATTTTTTTTATTTTGTTAAAACTAGTAAATTATTCTGAGTTTTGCTGTTGTGCTATAAAGAAAGACAGCAATTCACGACAGCAGATGAAACAAAAGACGCACATCCAATGAAACATCACTTGCACTTTTCTACTAAACAATAACAAGGATGGGATGACACGTAGTTAGACGAATGACAGGAAACAGCCTGAGAGATACAATTAGAAAATGAAGAAAGGAGAAAAAAGCTAGAAATAATTCTCGCCATAGAATACATAAAGAAACAGTTAAAATAACTTGGCCACGTGAGTGTTTTATGGAATATTAGAAACACTAGGTAACGTAATGGAGCCTCAGTGGCTTAGGGATTAGTGTGTTCGCTTTCTGACCAGATCGGGCAGGGTTCAATCCCCAAAAGTGGCGGATTTTCTTCTAACAAAGCTCCAAGATTCACCCAGCCTCTAAAAATGGGCAGCAAAAATGTGTTTTTTTTTTTCTAGGAAGTAAATGCCGCTTGACGTCATAGCATGTTACCGACGATATCATTCAAACACTGTGCCGTGGTCATGGAAAAATAAGGTCACCAACACCATATTCCCCATATGCCTAGCAAGGCGTGAAGAGAACCTTTACTTTACTTTTAGAAAAAAATAACAGCAGTGGATAACAGAAGAGAAAAAGACAGTAAATTATATCTCCCCTCCACGCTGAAAGGTAAATGAGGAAGAGTAGCAGAAGAAGGAGAGGGAGGAGAAGGAGAAGAAGAAGGTGAAGGAGGAGGAGGAGAAGAAGGCGAAGGAGGAGGAGGAGAAGGAGGAGGAGGAGAAGGAGAAGGAGAAGAAGAAGGAGAAGGAGGAGAAGGAGGAGGAGAAGAAGAAGTAGGAGGAGGAGAAGAAGAAGGAGAAGGAGAAGAAGGAGGAGGAGAAGAAGAAGAAGGAGAAGGAGGAGAAGAAGAAGAAGGAGGAGGAGAAGGAGAAGAAGGAGGAGAAGGAGAAGAAGGAGAAGAAGGAGAAGGAGGAGAAGGAGAAGAAGAAGAAGGAGGAGGAGAAGAAGAAGGAGGAGGAGGAGAAGAGGAAGGAGGAGGAGAAGGAGGAGAAGAAGGAGAAGGAGAAGAAGGAGGAGAAGAAGAAGGAGGAGGAGGAGAAGAGGAAGGAGGAGGAGGAGAAGAGGAAGAAGGAGAAGAAGGAGGAGGAGAAGAGGAAGAAGGAGAAGGAAGAGAAGAAAAAGAAGAAGGAGAAGGAAGAGAAGAAGAACAAGAAGGAGAAGGAGGAGAAGAAGGAGAAGGAGAAGGAGAAGGAAGAGAAGGAGAACAAGAAGGAAAGGAGGAGGAGAAGAAGAAGGAGGAGGAGAAGAAGTAGAAAGAGAAAGAGGAGGAGGAGAAGAAGGAGGAGGAGAAGAAAAAAAAGTAGAAGAAGAAGTAGGAGGAGGAAGAGAAGGAGAACAAGAGTAGAAGAAGAAGAAGAAGTAGAAGAGGAAGAAGAAGTAGAAGAGGAAGAAGAAGTAGAAGAGGAAGAAGTAGAAGAAGTAGAAGAATGGGGAAATACAGATTTTTTGTTTACTTTAATCATTTACGGTTTTAGTTTGTTGTATGAATGTTTTAGGAAGCTGGATAAGGATACGTCATGTCTATTCATACGTGCAAAGTATAGACGAATGCACTGGAAATGGGTCCGAAAAGAACCTCTTATTTGCGTCATCAGAGCTTGAGATTGAGGACAGACTGGCTAGGCCACTTTTAAAACACTTATAAAAATAAAATATCATGCCACCTTAGACATTTTTTGTAGATGTACGTTTTGTAAATAGTCATGATGACATTCGGTGCATTAGTGTTTCTCAAACTGTTTTATTTTTTCTTCATTTGGAAACTCCTTGCAACCTATTACCATAACTAGTTCACCAAATGTGACAATTTTTGCAAATAAAAGTTGCTGTTATTTAATATTGAAAAAATTAGATGAGAAACGTGGAGGTCCTCACTCGCACAGGCTTCCCGAAAATCTACACGCTGCTCAAACAATGTAGGTTACGCTGGTTTGGCAGCTTACATTATATCAAAGATGGCCGCATGGCAAAAGATATACTTTATGAACAACTAGCAGATGGCTAAAGAACTAGTGGGGCGTCCAAAACTCCGAATTACAGATATGTGTACACGTGACGTGAAGGCTCTCAACATTAAACCATGTAGTCTGGAAAGAAATAGCTACAGATTGCAATCTTTGGTAATACACTCTAAAGCTCATCTCAAGCAAGAAACAGACAGATTCACAGAAAAGAGAATACACGACGAAAGAAAAGAAACAAAAACGTTTCTGCAAAATCGATAGTCAATTATGACTGACAGAGGTTAATACTATTTAATCTATGTTTTCTTTCCTGCAAAAAAAAAAATAAAATAAAGAAATAAAAATAAGCCCGTTACTTAAAATTATAAAACAGTAAAGTGAAGAGTCAGTTTTCAACTATGCGCATTGAAAATGAAAAATAAAAATAAAATGAATCCAATAAATACAATAAATACATACAAGATTAAATAATAAAGTAGCAAAGCAATATGGCTTTTCTTGAGTCTGAGTAGCAAAGATTACATTCCACCACTCGTTTAATGATCATATAATTGCACAATTTTTGCCTATCTTTTCTAACACTGTTAACGAATGCTAGTACCTCGATAGACAATTATGTCCTTTTTCAAGCGACACCTAATATGTCGATTACACGCGTGAGAGAACATAAAGAGGTTCATTTTTCGTGTACAATTATCGGGATGACATAAGGACTTGCTTTTAATGTGGAGTAATCAGGGTGACAAAAAGAGGGATAACTTTTCATGTAGAATAATCAAGGTGACATAAAGAGGGATTGCTTTTCGTGTAAAATATTCAGGTTAACAAAAAGAGGAATCGTTCTTATGTGGAATAATTAGGGATAGAAAACACGCCTGAAGACAACGCAGGGGAACAAATAAAAAGCCTATTCATTGATGGAAGGGTTACAGTTATCTTCTTCTTCTTTCCTTCCTCATCTGCCTTTCAGAGTCGAGGGGAGCTATAATTTGCGGTCTTTTGCTCTTCTGTTCGCCTCTGCTGCTGCTGATTCCTAGTGCTTCTAATATTCCATCGATCCTTCTTTTTCGTGGTCGACCCTTGGGTCTGGTGTTCACACAACGTTTGTTGAAAACTAGTTGTGTTGTGTTTTGATCTTTCTGCCTTGTCACGTGGCCAAACCATTGTATCTGTTGTTTCCTTATATATTCTAAGGCGGGGGCTATTCCTAGCTTTTTTCTCAGTTCTTCATTTCTGATCTTATCTCTCAGACTGTTTCCTGTCATTCGTCTAACACATTTCATCTCTGTAGAGGTTATTTTACTTATTGTTCTTGCATCTAGAGTCCAGGTCTGGCATTGGTAGCACAACGTTGGGATGAAGATTGTATCGTATAGTGCTCGTTTTGCCTCCAGAGTTATTTCCTTGTTGGACAATAGTGGTGATAACTGTCCAATGATTTGACAAGCTTTGTTGCATCTTGATTCTATCTCTGCTGTTTGAAAATTATCGTTTGTCATTAGACTTCCTAGGTATTTGAATTCCTCTACTTGTTTTAGTTGTCTGCCTTCTATAGTTATGTTGATATTCTGTTTATTTTTGGCAACATTCATGACTTCTGTTTTGTTGATGTTGATTTTCATGTTGTATTTTGTGCCTGAGCTGTTGAGTCTGTTTAAATGTTCTTGTAGGTCTTCTATTGTTTCATGTATTAGTGCCTAATCGTCTGCAAATAAAAGTTCGTTGATCTCCTGTCTCTGATGGGTTGGCTAGCTTGCATATATAGTCCATGTATGTAATAAGCAATAGGGGGGTGTGGGTAGTACGCACCCCTGTGTTATAGTTATATTTGTAGTTATCAGAAGGCCTCGTTATCACCACAAACGAATTAAAATCCATAATTGCTCAACCGCTCGTGCCAGTATAATCATCAGAATTAACATATCATCGAATATCCAAACAAAGAAAGGTAGCTGCAGTTCCCATCATAACAAACACAGCACACGTAAAAAGACATAAGGCGCATAAGCACCGAAAGGAACGCAGCTGAACTGTCCTTCGTCATACAATATCATCATTCATAGTAAGTAATCGGAATATAGAAACACCATCCGGTTGAAAAACACAGCTCACGGTGTTCATATAAGCACTAAACTTAGTAGCTCCGGCAGCAGGCCGGACTTGGAATATGAGGAAACTGCAACAAGGAACACTTTTCATACAGTGCCTCAATGGTTCATGCTGCCTATCCGCCATATTGACCGGAAGTACAAAGGAAGGGTTTTCGGATGAAAAAGAATCGGGCCATTCACACACGTAATTTGAAAAAGAGGTGGATGGCCTCCACTCCCCAAAAGCCTTAATGTTTTGATATACTTTCAGCTTTACCTTCAACTGCGTACTTAGTGCCTACGCCTTCATCATCAGTTGTGCCTGCTGGCGTAGGTGATCGTGCCTATCCATAATTATTTATCTTTTCAGCCATTTATCAGTTGTTGCTGATTTCCTACAAACCATTCTCTTTAACTGTCTTGTATTTATTTCTCGTATGTTTCCCTCTATATCTTCTCCCATCAATCTTCTCCCATCAATCCTATTGTCACAATAAAATCGGTTCTTCCCTTCTCAAAACACGACCATAAATAATTACTGTTTTATCCTGACGTTGGAAATAAGCTTTCTTTTTTGCTTCAGATTTTCAGAGCTCTTTTATATTTTTTTAAACTGCCATGATATTATCAGATTTCTCTTGTAAAAAGTACATTTCTTTAGCCTCTATAGATTTTCTTTTTTTTTTTTTCGATTGTCCAGGATCCACATCCATATGTCAAAAATAGCACCACAAAACAATGAAGCATTATCTAACTTATTTCCATTGACAAAAATTGATTGTATAATAATCCTCATTTTTTGGATGAGCTCTTGCACAACTCACCTCTGATATACATCTTATCATCTGAAGTTAACATCGTATCTAAGCTCATTGGTACGTTTTAATACTGCTACATCTGCTTTATTTGAGCATCTTTCAGATGTATGTTTCATTATTGCAACTATTACTTCTGCCTTTTTGTTGTTAATGATTTACTTTTACTTTCCATCACTATAAGTAAAATCTCAATCATTTTCTCTAGTCTAACTCATCACTGAGCGAAAAGCAAATGAGTTATCTACTTCTAAGGGTAAGCATACCACAAGTTAAGAGATAGGACCAATCACACACATGAACTATATTATTATGTACTATTTTATAGTTTATGTTATTGTTATTCTTGCTAGAAAAGATAACTGTGTTGTTATTATTACGAGAAATAATTTCCTCAAAAATTAAGTAAACCTTCCGAAACTCTGTCCTTATATATAACGCATTTGCTTTTATACGTCAAATGTGTCTAAAGCATATGCAGATCCTTTATAAGTTATACCACACATAAAAGTTATACCACACCTCATAACAGTTATGGGAGCCGCGATAGCTCAGTGGTTAGTTCACTAGACTACAAATGACAAGAGGTAGGGTTCGATCCCAACCGATGGCTTCAGGTTCGCCCAGCCTTTAATGGGTACCGGATTTTTTTCTGGGAAAGTAAAGCGGAACGGGCGTAATACCGACCACATTACCTCAAAAATCATGTGCCGAAGGTCTGTCTAATTCTACAACAGACTTGAAAGTGTGCAATGCTCGGAAGCATGGAATTCTCGTCATTTTTCATCTTCCACATGAACTAACTCTTTAATGAACTTATTCTTCTTCTATCCTTCTTTGTTTGCTTTTCAGCGTCGATGGGAGATATAATTTGGTTCAATGGTAACTTCTATGACCAAGTTAGTGGAGTAGCCATAGGCACCAAGATGGGCCCTAGCTATGCTTGCCTATTTATGGGATACCTTGAACACCAAATTCTCAATTCATATCAAGGTCCCCTTCCCATCAATTACCTCCGGTACATTGATAATTGCTTCGGACTTACCGATGTACCTGAGGATGTCCTCTACAGGTTTATCGACTACATTGGTAGCTATCACAAAGCTATCAAGATCACATCTTGTATATCCACCTCCTCTGTTACCTTCCTAGATCTTATTGTTTCTTTGGGCACTTCTGGCCTCCCCACCTCGGTTTTCTATAAACCCACAGACGCCCATTGTTATCTTCTCTATACTTCATCACATTCGCCTTCTTGTCGTGATTCTATTCCGTTCTCACAGTTATTGCGTCTCCGTCGCATCTGCCAGGATGACCAAGATTTCCTCCAACAGGCTCACCTCATGTTAGGTTTCTTCAGCCGTCGGTTTTATCCAGATTCGATTCTCCAGTCTGCCCTCAAGCGAGTCCTCCTTATCTCCCGTCCCGAGGCACGTACTCCTTCCAACCACCTCCCCCCCCCTTCTAAGAGAAACCATACTCACCCTTACCTATTATCATCATGTGCCATACCGGTTGGTGTAGGTGATCATGTCCCTCCACAATCTTCTATCTACAGTGCATCGTATCACTTCTGTTTTTGACTGTTTTCCATGCCATGACACCAAGCTATCCAGTATTTTCTCTCTTTATCGTCCGCGATCTCTCTTTCCTCTTATTTTGCCAGTTGTAACCAAGTATTCCAACTTTTCTCTTCTCATGATGTGCCCGAAAAATGTTGATTGCTTCTTTCTGGTGTTTTTTAAGAGCTCCCTTTACCTATCACTCTCACAATTTAGCTACTGTGAAGATACTCAACCACTACCGTTCCATTCTCCTCTCTGATCCCACCACCCGTCTACTTTTTAGTGATCCCCCGTAGATCGCCTTCAAGCGCGACAGGAATTTGGGAGATATTCTGGTTAGGAGCCATCTCCCTCGCTCCGACCATCAACACTTCGGTACGGCGCCCTGGGTCGGAACTGTATCACCTGTGCCTATGTGCTCCCTACTGACTCGGTCTTATTCCCTAATGGACGGTTCGAGATCAAGCATGGCTTCACATGTGTGTCCCGTAACATCATTTATGCCAACGATGCCACATGATGTACATTGGCGAGTCTGGAGGCGGATTAGCGGAAAAAATTGTGTGAACATCTACGAAATGTTCAACAGAATACTGGCACTCCAGTGTCTTCCCATTTCAACTTCCCAGATCACAAGTGCAAAGACGACATCCGTATCACTGGTATTGCCCTTTGTCACTCTGGCGACCGCAGCCGATTCGCTTTGGAGAATCGCCTCATAGTTAAGTATGGCTCGCTGACCCACGAGGCATGAATGTATCACACTCGTACACATAGTTCCCATCCTGTTACTCCTTCCCTTTTGCATAGCCTTCTCTATTGCCCATGTTTGGGCTCTTTAGTCTATCTACTATGCCATGCCATTCATAGATCACCTCCACTAGTCTCCATTGAGACACTTCGGTGTTCTCCTACACCTCTTTTTTTCTGTGCTGCTTACCCCTCATATGTTTTGAGTACCTGTTATTCTACTGTTTTATTCTTTTTCCTGTTTTTTTCACACTGACCCCGGTGTGTTATCTTCTGGTGATATGTGCATTATGCGCACATTTTTACACATATATGATTGGCCCTGCATGGGTGTGCACATGCATGTGTGTGTACATATGTATGGGTGTATATATATATATATATATATACATGCTTGTATGTGTGTGCAGGTATGTATGCATATATATGTATATGTAGGTGCATGTCTGTTTGTACGTGTATACATGTATTTACGGGCCTTAGATACTTTTAGACATTGTCAGTGTCTTTGCAGTCGAGGTTACCTAGACGGCGTTCCCCCGCTCGTGTATTTTTAGAACCCTTCACCTGACCAGAGGGTATAATTACAGCTAGACCCGTGTGACTCGCCTTTCCCGTTCTGACCACGGACACAGGGAAGTCATTTTCCTTTTCTTTAACCAATTTCGATTATTTTGTTTTGGATGTTTCGTTACTAGTTAGCTATGGATTAGTTTTATTTACTTGCTTATCTGTGTGTGCGTGTTGTTTGTTTGTTCCTGCTGAAGGCCTATTGGGCCGAAACGTCGTTCAAATCTGTGTCGTATACTAATCACCTAAAGCTTTTACCATTACATATTTTTCAATTTTCACCCGGAGATATAATTTGCCGTTTTTTGCTCTTTTATTGATCTCTCTAGCTGTTATGGTTTCCAATGTTGCATCGGTCAATATTTTTCGTGGTTGGCCAAGAGAGTTTGGTCTTCTCGCAACGTTTTGGCTCCTTGTGTTTTGATCTTTGTTACCACTTGGTCAAACTAATGTATCTCTTGTTTCTTTATGTACTCTTTAGTGGGAGTTATTCTTAGCTTTTTTTATCAGTTCATTTCTGTTCTTATGTTTCATGTCATATATCGGTTGTGATTATTTTTCTTATTGTTCTCGACTCATTGAGTCTAGGTTTGAAACTGGAAGCACAAAGTTGGGATGAAGATTATGTTATAGACTGTCCGTTTTACCTCCTGGGTTATTTCCTTGTTGGACAATAGTAGTGATAGTTGACCGCTCGATTTTTACAAGATTTATTGCATTTTGGTCTTATTTCTGCTGCTTGTGAGTTGTCGTTTGTCACTGGACTTCCTAGATATTTAAATTCTTCCACTTATTTTAATTGTTCGCCATCTGTTGTTATGTTAATTTTCTGTTTTTCTTATGTGATATTCATGTGCGGTAGTTTGCAAATTGTTTTTCAATCCAAACAATTTCCCATAATCCTTCACTACCTAAAAGAAATACAAACAAAGGTACAAAGAAACAAATATACACTAGAACAACATACAACATCACATTCTATTTTTAAACAAATGTTTACTAACAAAAGTCGCAAATAAAGTTCTTTTTATTTATTGATATGAGGTTGATTCCAGATAACAATATCACAATTCACTGTACACATTTTATGTACAATATATACACAATTCAAAACAGGTCTGCATATAAAGTACAAAGCTTAGTATATTGCACAAATTAGTGTGTATATATATATATATATATATATATATATATATATATATATATGAACATATTACAATCACAACCATGGATACACAAGCAAACTATTGTTACTTATATAATATCGCTGGTTATGAACATAAACGTTGCATTAATGATTTACAAATATATGAACAGATAGTAACAAATCAGGAATAGTAAACATGAAATATTAAACTAAACAGTAACGAATCAGGGAGAATAAATAATAGCAATGTGAAATAACAAGATGAAATATGAAATTAGTAAGTAGGAAAAAAAATCATAATAAGTTAATAACATTATAAAATATATAAATAGAAACAAATCAGGAATAGTAAATAAAGGCATGATGAAATACATCAATAGACAGAAATGCATTATTTGAACCACTTTCTTACTGACTATACAAAAATTATATATTCCATTGGTGTTATGTATGTATGTGCTATTCTATCAATTACTATATATATATATATATATAAATAACACATTTTTTAATTAAAGAAAGTGTGTAAAGATAGTTTAGTTTCCTGCGGTTTTAAAATATTTTAACGTCTTTATAGTGAAAGAAACAATAAATATCTTGCTGTCATCTATTCTTTGTCAAATGTAATAAATCATTTTATAATTATGACAAAATGTTAAACAAACTAGAAAAAAAAATTAGTTGGCATTTTAGATTTTAGAGCAACATAGCTTGCTAGCAACATACATATGTACAGATCTGCTAAAGAAATCACAAATTTTGGTACATGCAAATATATGGCTATCTTTAATGATGTTACGAGACTCAGAAAAGGGACCTATTCATTTTAAGAACAAAGCAAGGAATGATAATTGTGAAAACTTAGTGATGGAACATAATTGGAAAAATTTACCTCATGATTACTCTCAATGAAAGTCAGAAAATGTCATCAAATTAGTTTTAATGAAAATAAAGAAATATATACTTCATTCTTACTCTTAAAGACTGATTTACAGGTAATGTTATTTTTGACAAACATACCAAGACTGTGTTTTTTTAAGCACTTAAATTACAGTAAAGCTGTATATAATTTTAAATCTTAACACAAATTTAGCAATTTAAAAAAAAATGCAATAATTTAAAGGATGACACAAATCTAAATTTCTATTTGCAAAAAGCAGATCAAAATTAATGCACAGACTCAATTTTAAACCAAAATAAATTTACATTTTTATTTATGATGACAACTATCATAATTAAAATTCCCAAAATATTATTATTTTAATTAGGAATCTTCATTAAGTTTATCTATATCCTATAACATAATATTTTTTTTTTAACACCAAAAACCCTGTTTAATTATTTTAACAAGAGTGTTAGCCTGGTCCCCTGACATCTGAATGTTGCTCAATAATATGAAATTTGCATTACAACAGCATAGTGGTATTATATTTTTCTCTTCATCACATAAAGAGAATATATAATGGGCTTAGGCATTCTATATAATAGGATAAGTGATGCTGCTAATACACACTTTTAAAAAGGTCAAGACATGGCCCGGCACTCAAAAACGGGTAAGTAATGAAGCAAGCCCTCTTATGAAGGGTACATATACTGTTAAGGCTGAGTTCTTAAAAAAAAATACTGCCAGAAAAAGAAATTATACTAAAAATGCTATTACACAAAAAGCATAGACATGAAGTAACATGAAACTAAAATAATAAAAATTTAAAAAACAAAAGCACAAAATAATAATAATAATAAAAAAAATTATGTAGTAATGATGATATAAATACATTTTTAAATAATGATACACACCAAACTTAATGTATATTCTGAATAATGCTGATTGCTTACCAAGTATTCTTAATGAAAACTAATCATTAGAAAATTTTAATGAATAATAAATATAATGCAAAGCATAATTGAGCGAAAATAGTAAGGTTATTTGAATTTGAAAGGCAAGAGATAACAGAAAATAATAGCAACAATAACTATTGTAGCATTGACATAATTCACCTTCTGGTAGCTTGTACCATATTCTAGGACATGTCATTATAGATTAAAAATAACCATAGAAATTATCCAAATAATTATTAACCGTTTCAGCTGGTGCTTATTTCTCAAATTTCAGATTTTCAGTCTGGAAAAATAAACATAGTTATACCTAGACAATCACAAACACCAAAGTTTTTAAAAACAAACTCCTGTCACTAAGTTGGAACACACAAACAAATAAATGGAAACCAAAAAACATTGATATATGTATCGCAACAACCTGATTAGCTATAACACTTTTTGTAAATACATATTTGCCATTTATGGAAGCACCTGAACAATGCATAAAACCAGCAGTAAAGAATTAATAGAAAAATAAAACCACAATGTGGAGAAGCAAGCCAACACATAAAATATGATTTAAGTGTACAAAATGAAATACATGTTAGTACCAGGGATAATTACTTATTTTTGTTCAGGATAATTGTTGTGACCCCGATCTTGTTACCAGTACCTGGCATACATTACAAAAATCTGAAACAATATTTCTTCTTAACAAGCATTAATACAAATAGGAAACATATATGCTATCATTAAAAATTAATATTCATGGAGAATGGCATTTTTAATAAGTGAACATGTGAATATTTTGGAGCCGCGATAGTTCAGTGGTTAGTGAACTGGACTACCACGGACAAGGGGTAGGGTTCGATCCCAACCGACGGCTTCCGGGTTCACCCAGCCTTAAATGGGTACCGGATTTTTTCTGGGAAAGTAAAGCAGCACGGGCGTAATACTGACCACATTACCCCAAAAATCATGTGCTGAAGGTCTGTAAAATATAGGGTCACTAACACCATATTTCCCTATATGCCACTTGGTGTGACGGGGGTACTTTACTTTACTATGTGAATATTTTAGGAGGGAGACAAATAATAATAAATGAATATTATTACAGAGGGAAACTTCCGAGGCGATAATCAGCGAATCAATTCAGAGGAAGAGGTATGTTTTACAGTACTCGGAAAAATTGACAAATAATCAACAACAGAAAAAAAATATGGACCAAAGCAAGATCGAACCCATACGCAGTGGCACAGCACCTTGCCACGAAAAGCCAAAAGCTAGGGAACACTGCCACTCAGCTAACTAAAAATTAGCTTCGTAGGCAATGTCTTTCGCGCAGGTGTTCTCATGCCTATAGCATAAGGCCGCGATCACAGCTCGGAAGTACATTGTGTATCTGTATTTTTTTCCTGTTAAGACAAGTATCTCCCGGATAGGTTTGGGCTGAATACTTGCGTTGCAGACAAACATCTAGGACGAAACAGCATGAATAGTAGTTTCCAGTGGTTTAGGCTGGAGACAAATAATAATAAATGAATATTATTATAGAGGGAAACTTCTATCTATCTATTGACCTTTCGAGCCGTAACCGGCCCATAGGGCGTAGACCAAGATACACCTTCTCCTATATGAATTTTTGTTCTAGCAGTTTTCTTTTAAAGATATTTTATCAAATCTCGCCATCTGTCTCTGTTCTGTGCAAGCAGTTCTATCTCACTGAGGGAGCCGATTCCTGCTGCTCTTGCCTCTCTCATCAATGTTCTTCTCAGTGTCTCCCTGGGTCTTCCTCTTTTTCTTTTACCTGTTGTTTCCCATATGAGGGCTTGCTTTGCTATTCGATTATTATCTCTTCTCATCACATGTCCAACGTATGACCATCGTCTTTTCTTTATTACTGAAGATATTAGTGGTTAAACTTCCGAGGGAAGTTTAGTAGGGAAACTTCCGAGGTGATAATCAGCGAATCAATTCAGAGGAAGAGGTATGTTTTACAGCACTCAGAAAAATTGACAAATAATCAACAACAGGAAAAAAAAAATATTGACCAAAGCAGGATCGAACCCGTACTCAGTGGCACAGCGCCTTGACACAAAAAGCCAAATGCTAGGGAACACTGCCACTCAGCTAACTAAAAAATTAGCTTCGTAGGCAATGTCTATATGTTTTAGGAGACAGCATCTGTATAATCACCAATTTCCAAGACCATTTGTTAGCAACTGTGGTGATGGTCGCATACATCTACTTTTTTCATCACACATTGGGCACAGCCATAGCAGGTGTTCAGCACCTCTGGTGAAGACGCTATAAGCTTCTGCACTTTATCTGAGACTGAATTTTTAATTAATACCTGTTTTGCTTTCAGCATATACTAGCACCTTCAGCACTCAGCTGGGTGTCTTCAGTTTGAGCAGGTGTCCCTTACCATATAAGCAGATATCCTAAGACTTCAGAGGAACTCATATTTCTTCTGTCAAGTGTCTAATGTTTAGGGTAGTTTTTAAACTGACCTATTCTTTTAACTTTATATGCTAAGAGTTCAATAATGTGTGCAGAATGCATGCAGGAACTTCTGTATTTTGCCTTTATCCTAGAGGACAAGACAATGGATCTCACTTACCAGAGACCACTGCGAATAAAGCAGCGAAAATATCATGAACTCTAAAAATGTCAATTGTCCGAGGTAGAATTCAAACTAAGAACCTTCTCTACAGTCTGATGTCTTCTGTTTAGTGCAGTCTTGTCCACCCATCTTGAGAGAATGAGTTCCAAGAGCCATAAAGTGCCATTATAACACTTTTTGTTATACTAAAATAAAGCAAAACAAACCACTGATTAACTAAAACAATATAGTATGATTATCTGGCAGTGAGTTATTTTAATTATATTTTACAAAAATTATTTAAACTATAAAACTAACAATAACTATTATTTCTTTTGTTAACTGGGACCAACATCATTGTGCTGATACAATGTCCATTGCCATTAAAAGTCTGATCTTTCATTTGATTACACAAAGATTTCAATTCAGTATATGAACAGCAGCACTAGTGAGTTTAATAGGACATTAAATAGGACAAACAAAATGTAGGTTGATCTTTAAGTTAGGAAGGGTATTCCCCAACCAATTAACTTTTTTCAAGTAGCATGAGAGTTTTCTTGCCTTTAGAACAATAGACAGTTTGTTACTGGTGCTTTTGTTGATTTGCCTATTTATATCTTTCCTGGAAGATAAAATAGAAATGCTTTTTCTGGTACACATTAAAAAGTCATTAGAAGGTGTATCTTAAAATTTAGAGACGTTTGTGATTACAAATTTAATCTTAATTAGAATCAGAGTAGCTAAGGCAGCAATGTCTTTCAAAAGCCGTGAAAAGTTGTGGAAATCAAAACTCATCACGCACAAACACAAAACTTAGACTATTCAAATCTAACGTACTATCAACTGTGTATGCGTGTGAGAGCTGGAAAACAACAAGAGATATAGAAACAAAGTTGAACGCATTCGAAAATAAATGTCGAAGGAAAATATTTGGTATAGCGTGGAACGAATTCAAAACATACGAGGAAATTAGAGAAATCGCCAATCAACCACTAATATCTTTAATAATCAAGAAAAGACGATGGTCATATGTTGGACATGTGATGAGGAGAGATAATAACTCAATAACAAAGCAAGCCCTCATGTGGGGAAACAACAGGTAAGAGGAAACGAGGCCGACCCAGAGAGACATTGCGAACATTGATCAGAGAGGCAAGAGCAGCAGGAATCGGCTCCCTCAATGAGATAGAGTTGCTTGCACAGAACAGAGACAAATGGCGAGATTTGATAAAAGATCTTTACAAGGATTGAAAACTGCTAGAATAAAAATTTAGATAAGAGAAAGAGTATCAGGGTCTATGCCCTATAAGCAGGCTACGGCTTGAAAGGTCAACAGATAGAATTTAATCTTGTGCCCCAGAAACTCTCAAACTTGCTAATTAATGTTTTTTATTTTACGAGCATTAACTACTAAAACATCATTCAGAGATAGTTTTTGTCATTAGCTAAAATATTACATTTTGTGTGTGGTGTTACAAATTGAACTCTCTTTAATAAAATATAAGTTTTAAGAAAGAGTGGAATGTACCAGCAATCTTCAACCACAAACACTGCAAAACTTCCATTTAGAACTAAAATGTCATTTTAAGATAAAAACAAACAGTTGTGAATAACAAATGCATCCTTGTAGTTTAGATATTAATAATACCAATAGCAACAGACAAAGAAGTAACACAGAAACAGTATACAGAAGAATGACCAAACTAATCATGTTCTGTTTAAAATAAAAAGAAAGGAGATTTTTAAAATAGACCATAAAGCTGATGGAGCATATTGTTATGGAGCAGATATTTTGAATTATCAATGGAACATTGAATGAGTCATGTGGTCTGCATCACTCCAGGCTGCTCTGCTCTTCCAGAATAAAGTTCTGGTGCTCCTTTTAGTAGGTTTTGTAAACACCAAAGTCAAATTAACGCCTCCCCCCACTTCCCAAATATTAAATCTTGCCATATCTCAAATTATGCATAGTGTTAATTGAAAAACATAAAACATAGGCATTCAAATACATTTCAAAGATGACAATATGAATAACTGAGCAAATGACAAGAATACTATATTCAAATTATCAGAAGTCCACCATTAAGTCTTTCAACAAATTTACAAACGTAAATAGTTCAAATTGTTTTTTTTTAAATGCTTAGGGTTTTAAACAAAACAAAAACGGAAATGTAATAATCACAATGTATTTGGTATTAGCTTTTTAAACATTTAATTTTGCAGCAAAAGCATACTTTGTTGCTATTTTTCAACATAATTCACTTTCTTCGGAGTGTATCCCTGAAATTTTTAAAATCCAAATTCACATATAAAACAGATGTGTCCCAATATAAAACAGAAATAATGAAGTATCAAATGGCTCTTATTTGAATCCATTACATTTGCTTTCTATGAACAGCTTCAAAAGAAAGCTATAAGAATTACCAAGAAAGCTATAAGAATTACAGCACTTATTGGCAGCCAAAAATCATGCTTTAACTACTGTATAATGTGCATAGTAATAAAATATTTCTACTTACAATACATATAAGCGCACACAAACACACACATATATAAATATTTATCTATTCTATTCTATCCTTGTCCAAGTTCACAAATCAGAAAATAATTTAATGATAGTATGAAATATTATACATGAAATTATATAATCCTCAGGTAACTTGAAAATAACAAATTTTTCCAACATTTGTGAGCTGTTAACAATTGTGAGTGCCATAAGTCACAGCACAAGCAGTAGAAATCTGGAAGGCACTAAATATTTAACCAGTGATATACCCAATCATATAATATATGATTTATTATTCCTTCTGAGTAGCACAATTTAGCCAAGAATTTATAAAAGAAAAAGATTTTATAGCAGTACATACTAATTGACAGGAAACAAATTTCACCAATTGAAAATTGTCAATCTGAACATCACAAATAATCCCTTCCCTTACCTCTCATCACGCACTTCAGCTCTTACGTTTCCTGACACTCTAAAGGTATTTTAATGCAGCCATTCTTTTAATATTTAATTTTGACATTAAACAAACACACACAAAAACTACTATCAACTAAACCACATAAAACGTTAAAACAATGTAAAAAAAAATAAATAAAAAATAAAAGTATAACTAACTATATGAAAGACTCAAGAGTATTTAACTATATAGTGTGTCACTTTCCAACTCGCTCTCAACTACACTGATGCATACACAACATGCTGGAGGGTTTACAAATTTGAGCAACTTATAAATTTATCAACCCACTTTATAAAAATAAATTATGTCTCTTTATAAATATGTAATCAACATTATTTATAGAATGGCTACAATGAACAACTTCTAACTGTTTTAATTTTAATGCATAGATTTTTCAAATGCTTTGGCCAATAAATGCATACAGATTTATGTGGAGTTCCTGCTGTACCCGGATTATATAAATGAAATTTCACTTTGAGAGATTGTGTTCATATTTTCTGTTTAAGAACAGAGAGTTTATTAAGGGACTCTCCACTTGTGCAACTTTGCAGCAACACATAGAACACTCCATTATTTCACAAAATTGTGCGCTGAACTGCTTTATTCAGGTGCATCTTATTGAGTGTACTGTTAGGACTTGGAGCTATGGATTTGTTCTAAATTGAACATTTTAGAAGCTTTGCTTATTCAGAATTGATAGTATTGCCTCAGCATGCAGAATCATATAATGTTTTTGTTAATATGAGATGTACTGTGTACAGCTGCTCTGCTGAAAACAACATAACACAATGATCATCTTGTGACCTTAATGTAGTAATGTCTATGAACTCAGCCACCAATCACTGAAATTCACATTAAGCAAACAAGCCACTGCAATGCTCTTTAAAGGCAAGAACTTGGGAGTTTTACAAACTTTTGAATTACTCTTCTTCAATAATAAGGTGTGCTTGAATCTGTTGTTTGAAAAACAGAAAACTCTGACCATGTTTCAGTACATTTATCTGGGAGCCATCTTGGACTACATGAGGGAGCCTTTGAAGATTCATAATTCTCAGACACAATGCAGTAGTTAGAGCCACCATTGCTATCCCAGTGTTCATGTTCATTTTCCTCAAAGCACACAGCAAACTGGATTTTTTTGGAGGAATCAAAGTTGGGTGGTATGTCAATCTTGAAGGAAAAGGTATCAAGAGCATCTGTGAAGCCCAGTCCAAGACCTGGAACATAAGTTGCATCAGTATCTTCAAATTTTTCCCAGTCATCCAATGACATTCGCACAAATACATGCTTTTCAAAGCTGATATTTTTCACTTTAATGGTGCCCTCAACTGTATAGTCTTTCAGCATAACATTTTCTAGCATAACTAAGTTTGAGCTGACCTTATCTCTGAAGGCAAGATAGTCTGATGCAGGCTGGGGAAAGCATAGCTTGATTGGAGGTTTACAGGTTACATCTGCACAGGCTCCCTCAGTTAATGAGGACAAAATATCTGGATTCAGATGAGGAGGCTCATCTGGACCTTCCTTGACCAATCGCACCTGAGCTAAAGCAAGGCCCTTGTGATCAGCAAAAGATACCTTCTTGACAACTCGGCCAGGTGAATATGGACTCTCAGGACAAGTACCGTCTCCATCTGTATCAGTAGATGAGTCTGATTTAATTATTATTGATTTCAATGGTCCATTTCTCCGTTTGTTTAAGTTAGCACTGCTATTACTGTTGTCCAGAGTTTTGTTTGTTGGAGGAGATAACTGGTGGCTGGTGCGGTCACTGATGTGAACTGATGACGGACTTAGTCCAAAGTGACTATTTGGACGCTGAGGTGAGTAACTCATGAATTCAAAACCTGATGATTTTGGTGGACTTGTTGAGAGGAGGTAGGATGAGAAGTCCATTGGTATTCTATGGCTAGAAACCACTGACTGACTCTGGAGCATGCCCAACATTGGAAAGCCTGAAATAAAAAGAAAAGTGTTTTAATATATATTATCTATAATCACTATGTGATTTCATTAAAAAAGGAACTATATTTAAAGCTATTTCAATAATTATACTTTCAGAAATATTATAGTATCAAAAGTAGATAATTCAATAACAGTTTACACCAGTAGTAACATAATATGTAGCCAGAAATCAAATTACTAATATCAAATCTTGCTTCAAATTATATATCCCCCTCTAGATTATAAGAGAATAAAAAAACAAGCTCTCAAATAAACATGAAAAACACTCATCAGCTATCTTGCCAAAATTGAGAAGTTCGTTCAGAAAAGCGGTGTGTGTCAAAACTCATCGCAGGTCCTATGTAAGGTCTGACGATGTTAGAAGGGCACCAGCAAACAATAATCATGTGTAAAAAGTTTTTTTTTAATTTGTACCATATGTCTTCAGCTTGAAAAAAATATGTAGAAAGATGCAGACATACATTTTATGAACTGATCAGTTCTACAGTATTGTTTTTTTATACTAACATTCATCCCATTTTAAAAATAATAGAAATACAAATCATGTTTCCTTCAAAATATTTTATGGTAAGATTTTATTTATCTATGTTTTTGTACACATAAGTGTTCATCATCATCATTGAGTGCCGTCTCCGCAACGAAGGTTGGCTACCATGGAGCGCCATTTTGCTCTATCTCTTGCTTTGATGGTGCAGGTTGTCATCGGTTGATTTGTCCATCTCTTGATGTACTCGTCCATGTTAATCTTGGTCTGCCTCTGCCTCTTTACCTTGTATTTTCCCTCCAGGATCACTTTCAGTAGGCTGTTGTGTCTTTTAACATGGCCCAAGAATCGCATTTGTCTTGTTCTAATTGTGTTCAGAAGTTACTCTTTTCATTTTTAGTTGTTTTAAGACTTTGTCATTTGTTTTCTTTCCTTCCATCCAATTCTACCTATTCTTCTATATATCCACATTTCAAAGGCTTCAATTCTCTGTTCTGTTTTCTTGTCTAATGTCCATGTTTCAGCACCATATAGGAATATTGAAAAGATGTAACATTTGCTATTCTTAGTTTTAGCTCTGGTGTTATTTGTTTTGATGTTAGTATGTCCTTCATGACATTAAAATTACTTTTTGCCATTCCTATTCTTTTGTTTATTTCAGTTGTACATTTTCCATCACTGGTTATAGTATGTCCAAGGTAGTTATAGTTCTGAACTGTCTCAAGGTCTATTCCTTCAATTTTGATATCCACTTGTGGGTTTTGAGTATTTTCTTTGTTTATGATCATAGTTTTAGTCAACATAAGTGTTATAAAGTGTATTATTTAAATCTTCTTTTGACCAAAAGTCTTTTTTTTCTTTTTTTTTTTAAACAAAAAAGACTGGACTTTTTTCTTTTTGAAGATATCTCTCACAGATGCAGGCACTAACATGGAATAAATACAGGACTACTGTAGATTTAGAACAAAATGGATGGATATGAGAGAGATTTTCACTTTCATTTTTTGATGGGAACTGCAGTCTAATATATCGTAGACTTAGTTTGAGGTTGAATGGATAGTGCCTTGCACAGAAGAAACCAAAACCACCAGGACAACAATAACAATGCATAAGAAAAACAAACACTATACGCAGACATTAAAAAAAAAAAAAAAAAAAACAAGTATTACATTGTATTTCAAAATAGCAAAATTGTTTATTTCATTAATTAAATAAAATACTTTCAGGACTAGAGAAGAAAATTATCAAATTAGAAGCACAATGTGAAAGAACAAAAAATTTAAGGAACATAACACTTTCAGTGTGGACTAATCTTTCTATCTATTGACCTTTTGAACCGTGGCTGGCCCATAGGGCATAGACCCAGATACTCTTTCTCTTATCTAAATTTGTATTTTAGCAGTTTTCAATCCTTCTAAAGATAGTTTATCAAATCTAGCCATTTGTCTCTGTTCTGTGCAAGCAACTCTATCTCACTGACTAATGTTTTCCACATATTTCTAGTCTTAATACAAACATAATGTAATAAAGAAAAGACGATGGTCATATGTTGGACATGTGATGAGAAGAGATAATAACCGAATAGCAAAGCAAGCCCTCATATGGAAAACAACAGGTAAGAGAAAAAGAGGAAGACGCAGGGAGACACTGAGAAGAACATTGATGAGAGAGGCAAGAGCAGCAGGAATCGGCTCCCTCAATGACATAGAGCTGCTTGCACAGAACAGAGACAGATGGTGAGATTTGATAAAATATCTTTAAAAGAAAACTGCTAGAACAAAAAAATTCAGATAGGAAAAGGTGTATCTTGGTCTACGCCCTATGGGCCGGTTACGGCTCGAAAGGTCAATAGATAGATAGAATACAAACATGCTATTTCATTAGGACCATGTACATGCACATGATCAACTTTATTCAAATCAATAATAATTAGGATCCATGTGGGTGCTCTTTGTATGTAAACACATCCGCTTACATAGATTAATTAAATGTAATTATCCTGTCTCAAACTTTCCCAGCCATTATCAACCAACAAAATACTTCTATAGAACTTCAGTATCTCTGCAATGTCCTAAAAAATTATTTTTACACAAAATACAAGGACAGCCTACTAAAAATAATCTTGAAGGAAAAATACAAGGTGGCAGAGGCAGACCAAGACTAACATGACAAGTAACATTAAAAAATGGATAAGTCAGCCTATGATAATCTGCACCATCAAAGCAAGAGATACAGCGAGTAATGGCACTCCATGGTAGCCAACCTTCGATGCAGAGATGACACTCAATGAATGAATGAACTAGGATAGATATGTGCTGTCTTTCAATTCTCTTTTCATGAAGCAAGGTTGTAAATTTGAACCAGTTTAGCTGGTTACATTTACACATTAAAGTAAAATCTATAATTTGGAAGCAGCATTACCAAAATTGTCATCCCGTGGCGATATAATAAATTAAAGAACAAATATTTATAGAACAAACATATGAAATAAATGAGTATTTGTTTTTTATACCACCAAACTTTGACATACTTGACATATTGTGGTTGTAAAAAATAAAGCGTTATATTCATTGGTTCACATAAAACTTTGATCCAAAAGAGAAGCCTGTTTACATAAATTATATTATGTGAACTTAATTGCACAAATGTTTAAACACAAAACTAAAACAAGTCCAGTAAATAATCTTGCAATTTACAAAAAAATGGATAATATAAAATCAGCTGTGTATATCATTATCATCATCAAGTACCAAGCCTGCTGGCGTAGATGATCATGTCTCTCCACAACTTTCGATCACGACAGTTATTTATTATTTCTGTTGTTGATCTTCTGCCAAGCCATTCTCTTACACTGTCTGGTATTTTTTCTCTTTGCTTCCATCTATCTCTTCGTCCCTCAATTTTCTCAGTTGTCAAAATATATTCCAGCTGTTCTCTTCTCATTACATGGCCAAAAATGATGATTGTTTCTTCCTAATATTGGAAATTAGCTCTCTTTTTGCTTTGACATCTTTCAGAACATTTCCATTACTCTTCTTAGCTGTCCATGGTATTCTCAACACTCTTCTGTAAAACCACATTTCTATACTCCAGTGATTTTCTTGTCTGTTGCCCTATTGTCCATGATAACTGAGTTTATACTTATCCAATTTTCATACAAAATGTAACAATAAGCATGAAAAACTTACAAGACAAAACAAAAATTTTGTCAAACAAATAAATAAAAGTGAATGAAAATAAACAACCTTTAAGGGATTACCTTAGGCAATACAAACATAAATTATAAGTCAAATCAAGAGGTATCGAAGTTGAGAAAATATACAAATTACAACAGAAAGGTATACAATAATAGGCAGCCTGGTCAGGATTAAATCTGTACTTTTGAAAGCATTTCATCTATAGACTTCAACATCAAACCCCCAAAAAAGTTACATAGAACTGCTGAACATGGTATTAGGTGAAGCCCAATGAAGAAATTAATATATAGTCACAATAATAAAAATGAAGGCCTATTGTACATGAATGCAATTTTATTAACTTAAAATCTTTCAGTATAATAACTAAATATGCAAGATCAGTAACGTTAGTACTAAAAATTAAAACTCATACACAATATAACAATATTGTTTTACAGGGACAGCAGAAATTCAACATTAATTGACAAACTAACATTTTTATAAATGTCAGTAAATCTATAATCAAACTTTGCATAAATATAATAGTTTTCAATAATAAACCATGAAACACTTATTCTTTCTACTTTATTGCAACAACAACATTATGACACAATATATTAAACTATGAAATTAAGATTTGAATTATGTGTTTTACCTTTTTGAATTTTAACAAACATATAAATAAAAACTATATAATATAAAACTGAAGTTTTATCTAATATTCAATCTTTAAATAACACATGAGAAATGTTGCACAGTCAAACTGGAAGGTGAACTTCAACAAATACAACAGCTTTATAGACCTCCAAACTTCTTGGCTAATCAGGATATAACAGTCAGGATGATGATGTACAGGAAGTACCATCTTACAAATTTCCAAGTTGTTTCAAGTTGTTTCTCAAAACATAACTGGACATCATCACACTGACAAAAAACTTTATGAGCACGAAAATGATAAAATATTTGTGGAAACATGGGTTGGGTCTTTAAGTGTGTCTGTATGTTAAAAATGAAAAATAACGTAATGAAAGTTAAGCTGAACTGCAAATTTTAAAAAATGATTTAGTAAATTGAATAATTATAATAACATCAAAAGGTGGCAGGTGAACCTCTGACAATATGCACCATCAAGACAAGAGGCAGAGTAAAATGGTGATCCATGGTAGTCAACCTTCGGCACCCAATGATTGAATAATAAACTGTCCATCTCAGAAAATTATTGTCTCTGTATACGCTTCTGCTCCCCTTCTCTTCTCTTCATGTGTCATGTCTCCTTGTATCTAAAGTAAAAATTTACTCTGAATTATTATGAAAAAGTTAGAAGTGCTAATCTTTTCTTGGGGAAAAACAACAAAATATAATTTTTCAATACACCAGTTGGACCCTACACCATATCTGAGATCATCCAGTGAAATCAGGCAAGACACGGGGAAGCTAAATGGACAATTAATTTTACGGATAATGATAATGGCAGCCCCAAACACAAATATCAAAATACAAATACATAATATAACTTATGTTTTTCCCTCATATGTTTCATTCCATCTCAGATCTTTCTTATTTTATTCCTCAGATTTATTTGCCACTAATTATTTTTTCTGCTGCCATTAATAAGAGAAAATTATAACAGTTTTGTAGTACATTGAATTGATTAACATTACTTTCTTGATGTTCTGTTTCCTTTCATTAACTAAACTTGACTTTCTAGCATTTCATATTTAAAAAAGAAAAGTTTTATAATTGAAATATAAGAATCATTAATGAATGTGGTTGACTATTAACTAAAGTCCAACGAAAGAGCTCAGTCATGTTGTATGGTGGGTGTACGTACAGGGTGTATGATGTTAAAGCTCATATTTTTTTATAAACATTTTTTTTTTGGTTTTGATAGTGTAGTCACTTTACCCCAGTGCTATTTTCTTCCTCTCCCAAAAGATTGGTAGGCTGAAACTGAAAGGACTCTTGACAAGTACTAATTACCAAAGAATAGGTCACAAATAAAGTAATTTTCAAAGAAGGAATCATTACAAGAGCAATCACTGACTATAATAATCTCACAGCTAAATAAATATAGAAAACATGAAACGAATCCTGGATGAATTAATATACATATGGCTACTCTTAGCCCTTAAAAAGAAACAAGAGGCGAGACCGTTTCACAAAAAAATAGCCCTTTTCAATCTGCAGCCAGATCTGTAATCCCAATTTTGGTAAGATCAGCCCAGAGAAAAGCTGCAAGAAAAAAAGGCACTGGAAAGTTACTACTGTTAACCAGCATCTGCCTGTTTCCAACCATCTTCCAGCAAAAACTTTCCCAAAAAATGACAGACCAGAATATCATTTTTAGACTTTCCTTTAAAAAAAATATATCTATCTATCTTGTCAGATGATATGAGTTGTTTACACTTTGGTAGCAATGTTTGCCTGTAGAAGTTGTAAATTTGTCTGAGTCAGGGTACTTGGTTGAGTCCCATGTAGGATTAAGTGGACCAATCAAATAAGATAAGATAAGATAAGATTAGGATAGACAGACAGACATATAGACAGACAAGCAGGCTGACAGAGAAGACTGACAGACAGATAAATTCAATTGATGGAATGAATTTAAGACTAGAGCAGAAATAAGAGAAATGATCAAGCAAACAAAAATATCTATAACCAAAAGAAGAAGATCAGAAAATCAAAAGCAAGGAGCATCTGTTGCACTGGGAAACTGTTGCAATGGAAGTCCAAAGAAATGAGGTTAAATACAAAAATAAAAATTTTCAACTCTAATGTTAAGTCAGTCTTATTATATGGCTGTGAAACATGGAGAACAACAAAAATGACAATCATAAAGTTACAGACTTTCATTAATGGATGCTTACGCAGAATAAAAGGATGGAAATGGCAGGATAAAATCACTAACATAGAATTATGGAAATGTACCAGTCAAATACCAGTAGATAAAGAGATACAGTGAAGACGATGGCGCTGGATAGATACACACTGCGGAAGCCAACTGAGAGTATTACACAGCAGGCCCTTTTAGGAATCCCAGGGAAAAAGACAAAGGGGAAGACCAAGGAGTTCTTGAAGAAGACAGACTGAAGCAGAGATGAAGATGGTGGGCAAAGACATTGAATGATCTTAAAAGAATGGCAAGAAGTAGAACAGCTTAGAAAGTGTTGAAGACCTATGCTCCGCAGGGAGCTGAAAGGTAGAAGAAGAAAAGAAGAAGGTGGACATATGCTGGCCATGTGTTGAGAAGAGACATCAAGAGAATCTCAAAAAGCTAGCCCTCAAATGGGAACCACAGGGAAAAAGAAAAAAGAAGTTGACCTAGAAAAATACTAAAAGGTACACTCAGGCAAGAAACAACAGTTCCAAGACTGAGATCGAGCAACTTGCCAAGAACAGAGATGTGTGGTGAAGTGTGATGCCACTCCTGTGCAAGATCTGATGCTTAATAGCAAAGATCGTGGGATAAAGAGTCTAGAATTTCTGTGCAATGTGCCATCATCAGCTTAAAAATTTAATTTAAATAAATTTAGAAAATCTTGAAAGACTGTCAAAATATAGTATCTTTAAACATATCAAACAACACAAAATGATAGCCACAAAAATTGAAAGAACAGATGTAGCAAAGAGCATCTATAACATCATGAAACATATTCTCACACCTAAATAAACACAATTAAACTGAAACTGGGAATAGTAAAGTATTTTGTCCACTCTAAGTCTGGTTAAGTATTTAAACTGCCATGTCAATTATGAAATAAGTCACTATGACCTGCAAGCAATGAAACACTAAAAAAGTAAAAAATAGATTATTAATTATGACAATTCAACACTACACCTAAACAGCCAATCATGCCCAACACCTTATAATGCAAAACAAAAGTAACAATGATTATACTAGATGATCTTTCAATTTTAAGGTTGCTTGGCCATTTTTAGAAGACACTAAAAAGTCAAAGGACAGTAGTCTGTAGTGGCACCATGAGGAACCTAAATCCAAAATTACAAAAAACTAAGATGACATCACATTTAATCTTAATCACACATTGCTAGGTTCACCGTAAAACATGGATAATAACCAAGTAACAATAACTAATAATGTCTGACAATAAATAGTACGAGCGTTAAAGCCGAGGATATCAGTCTCTAAATGTTCTCATCCAAAACATAAAAGTAAAGAAATCGCAAATTGAAATGACTGCCAGCACTGGATTCACTAAAAAAAAACACCTATGACTACAACTTAATATAGTTCTAGCCGCTCTAAATAATGGCTTTAGCCACTTAACATGCCCACTGGTTACAGCTGCTATTATAATATACGTAGTACACTATAGGAGAATTGGACTCAAATGCCGGTAGGGCCAAAAGTTGTTTTTTTAATTAGGGGTGAAACAAAAAACTAAACCAGGACACATTGTAACTACACTTAACATATGGTTCCTATAATTCTTTCCCCCCCATCATGGGAATATGCTGTAAAGATAGAGTTTTAGTTTTTTTTAAGTATACTATCCAATAATAATCCAGGAACTTTATAAGTTGAAAAAAAAATGTCTTTCTCACCCTCTGCAGCATCTCTGCGCATCAATAAAGTCAAGAAAACTGTAATTTTAGATCAAGAAGTAGGATTTTTTTTATGACAACTAACACTATAGTGACTCATTGACTTGACTGACTGAGTAACACTAACACTACCAAAACTAACAGAGAGTAGTAACAATATATATTGTCTCACCGAGTAACACTAGCGTTATTAACTCATCATTGAGTAACAGTAACGCTATTAACTCATCAGTAACATTAACACTATTAACTCATCACTGAGTAACACTAACACCATTAACTCATCACTGAGTTAACACTATTAACTCAACATGAGTAACATTAACGCGATGCTATTAACTCATCACTGAGTAACGCTAACACTATTAACTCATCACAGAGTAACACTAACACTATTAACTCATCACTGAGTAACACTAACACCATTAACTCATCACTGAGTAACACTAACACTATTAACTCATCTCTGAGTAACACTAACACTATTAACTCATCTCTGAGTAATGCTAACACTATTAACTCATCACTGAGTAACGCTAACACTATTAACTCATCTCTGAGTAACGCTAACACTATTAATTCATCACAGAGTAACATTAACACTATTAACTCATCTCTGAGTAATGCTAACACTATTAACTCATCTCTGAGTAACGCTAACACTATTAATTCATCACAGAGTAACACTAACACTATTAACTCATCACAGAGTAACACTAACACTATTAACTCATCTCTGAGTAACGCTAACACTATTAATTCATCACAGAGTAACACTAACACTATTAACTCATCACTGACTAACAATACCAAAACTAATAGTTAGTAGCAATAGTATATACTGACTCACTGAGTAAGCCGTAACACTAACGCTTAACTCATCATCGAGTAACACTATAACTATAACAGAGAGCAGTAACACTAACAGTATATATATTTTGCATTGACTCACTGGAATAACTGAGTAACACAAACACTACTAACAGTAATAACTAATAATACATTTCAGCCATTCCTGATTTCATGTTTGCTATTATTTATTTTTAAAGGTTTTCTTGCTTTAATTATATATTGTTTAATGATTACAATTAAATTTACATATGCTTGCTTGCGTTCGCCCGATGACTAAAGTATTCTAGAGTATTCATAGATTGTAGAATTCCTCTTCGTCATCCGTCCTTAAAGGACGTTAAGTGGACGTGTCTGCGTTGTGTTGTGGTTTGCAGTATAACTGTTATATTTGCGCCTTTCGGCCCAACACATCCGACTTCAGCATGACATTTTTGAGTACCAGGTTGTCTTCCTCTTCGATCCCTACTCGCTTGGCCAGACTAGACAAGGTTAGTCTGTTACTGGAGGCACAGCAGAGATGTGGAGCAGAGTTTGGATGGTTTTGGTTCACCGATCCTGACGCAAGCCATCAGCTGTGGGTCGCTGACAACTTCCAGCTCTGGTGCTGGGAGGCGCGCCTTCGCCTCCAAATTTACATATAACTAATATAGATCATTATACTAACTAAAAATCAATGATACAAAGACAAGGAAAGCATCTAACTGAGAAAAAAATTTGTAAAGTCCCAGTTTAAGCACACAAATTATTTCATTTCGTAAGAGTAAAGTCTCCTTGAATAACTTTCACTTTATATTGTGGTTCTCTAACTTTCACTTTATATTGTGGTTCTCTAACTTGCACTTTATATTGTGGTTCTCTAACTTGCACTTTATATTGTGGTTCTCTAACTTGCACTTTATATTGTGGTTCTCTAACTTGCACTTTATATGTGGTTCACACACTTGCACTTTATATTTTGGTTCTCTAACTTGCACTTTATATTGTGGTTCTCTAACTTTCACTTTATATTGTGGTTCTCTAACTTGCACTTTATATTGTGGTTCACACACTTGCACTTTATATTTTGGTTCTCTAACTTGCACTTTATATTGTGGTTCTCTAATCTGTCATTAGAAGACCCCTAATCTAACCCTAACTCTTAACATAATTGTCTGTACTCGAGATCTTAACATAATTGTCTGTACTCGAGATCTTAACATAATTGTCTGTACTTAAGATCTTAACATAATTGTCTGTACTCGAGATCTTAACATAATTGTCTGTACTCGAGATCTTAACATAATTGTCTGTACTCGAGATCTTAACATAATTGTCTGTACTCGAGATCTTAACATAATTGTCTGTACTCGAGAACCACTGTAGTTTTGTTATGATGTCTACAAATAACTAAGGGAGATAACATTTGCCTACTGTTTTACACTACAGTAGCCACAAGTCAAGACAAGTGAAAAAATGTTAAAACAAGCAAATGAATTTAAATATCTAGGAACAATGTTAACCTCAGATGGTAGATGTACAACAGAAGTGAGATGCAGATTGGCTCAGGCAAAAGCAGCTTTCCAAAATATGAGGACGATACTATGCAATTTTATATTATATTGATGAGAGAGACAAGAACAGCAGGAATCGGCTCCTTCAATGAGATAGAGCTGCTTGCACAGAACAGAGACAAATGGCGAGATTTGATAAATATCTTTAAAAGAATTGAAAACTGCAAGAACAAAAATTCAGATAAGAGAAGGAGTATCTTGGTCTACACCCTATGGGCCAGCTTACGGCTTGAAAGGTCAATAGATAGATAGACCATGCAATCCATATCTGACACCGGAAACAAGAAAAAAGGTCTTAAATGTAATGTAGAGCCAGTCTTAATATATGGATGTGAATCATTGACAATAGGACAACAGACAAGAAAGTCACTGGAGAAATTGGTTTTACAGAAGAATAGAATGTTGAGAATACCATGGACAGCTAAGAGAAGAATATTGAGAATACCATAGACAGCTAATATAAGAGCAATTAAAACTTTCTGATACAGGCCCAAGAAAAGAGGGAGCTAATTTAAAATACTATGATATGAAGAAACAATAATTATTTTTTTGGTCATGCAATGAGAAGGGAGCAGCTGGAATATATTGTGACAACTGGGAAAGTTGAGGGACAAGACTGAGGGAAGCAACGGGAAAATATACAAGACAGCCTAAGACTTAAGAGAATGGCTAGGCAGAATGCCAACAACAAAAACGATAAACAACTGTCGAGATCGAAAGTTGTGGAGAGACATGATCGATCACCTACGCCAGTAGTCAGTAGCATGTGATGGTACTTGATGAGGATGAGTCACATGTCAGGTATTATATACAATTATATTTAATCCGGTACTCAAAAATGTCATGCTGAAGTTGGATGTGTTGGGCCGAAAGGCGCAAATAATATAACATATACTATACTGCAAACCACAACACAACGCAGACACGTCCACTAAGTCCTTGTAAGGGCAGATGATGAAGAGGAATATTCTAGTCTAGCACGATACTCTATAATACTTTAGTCATCGGGCGAACGCAACCAACCACCACATTATGGAATGCCATATTCATATAATCAATAATCCGCCTCCCGGCAATAGGTAAATGATGATGATAGTCAGTGATAGCATAGCAAGCAATAATTCAACAAATGTAATTATCTAATTATGACTATGACTATGTAAATGAAATGTAAACTTAAACTGTTCACTACAGACTACTAGATTTACCTAGTATAATAAATGCAATCAATATTATTATCAAATTATGATTCAAATCAAAGACAAAACGTTGTTAAAAGACTTCACAAATTTGAAAATAAGTATTAAAGAAGAGCATTTATTATTAAAATGTAAATGTATTTGTTAATTTATGAAAATCAACGTCAACTTTACTATATTTAATATATAATATTTGAGTCAATTTACATCAAAAACATACTTACTGTTTACTTCCACTGGACTATTTTTCAAAATGTTTGTGATCAGTTTGAAAAGTTGTATCTTATTTTGTGAGTGTACGATGAACTGTCAAGAAGACACCATTTACAAATCTTTTGTATTTTTTTTACTATGAAATAAATGAATGAAAAACACCGCCTGAAGCTGACCTCCAACACGGTCAATCTATTATTATAATCCAATCAGAAATAGCCAACACGTGCTTGGTTACGAGCCAGCCAATCAGTGACGCTCCTGTGAAGGACGCAACGAGGGTTCTGCGAGGACAGGACGTGTTTACCGAGTGCGAAGAACGGGCCAGTGTGTGTGTAAACATATGACGACAAGGGGCTACAGGTGCCAAAAACACGTTACTTTGTATTCCAATAGGGTCTGTCTTTTGAAATAAAACTTGACCAAAATTATAAGGACGTTAATTTAATCTACAAATTATCCAACAGGACTATAAAATTAAATCACTTTCCTTGATTGACCACGACGATAATAACCGTCAAATTAACAGTATCACGTCTACAAAGTAAACATCATAAGTCATAAGTTTGTTTAAAATGTTTGATTTATTGATTTGAAAAGCTGCCAACATACAACTCTCTGCACAAAGTCAAAATATATCTCTTTTATTGTTTTCGTTGCAGTATAAAGACTATTTTCAATTTGAAGCAGTCGCTCAGTTAATTAATAACTATGCAAAGTTTCAACGACTTTTACTTAGCCGGCGAGTCGAGTCATTAATTGCATTGCATGATTCAATTGTCCCCACACTCTGCTGGCTCATTCAACAATGGTCAATGACTAGATGTGTTGCCTGTTTGTAATGTGGGGTTGGCATACACGTTATGCCATTTGTAAACACAACATATACTCTGTATTTGGCTACATGAAATATTTCAAGCAGACAGTGAGACGCGACATTAGTTGCTCATTCGCCAAGTATATTTCACGTTTACCGTTAATTGCGTCAGTTCGTGACGAGTTGTTCTAAATTTAAATGAACGTGTCGATTTGTTTCCTTCCTTCTAATCCTATTATTTAAATTGCTGAACACAACTTACTGTTCTTCCATTGTCTGTTGCAGTGAACTATAAAATTAAACATATTAAATAATATAATTATTGCAGTGATCTGAACATGAAAATATCTAATGAAATAAAGCTGAACAATGGTGAGAATGACTCAGTGACTCACCCTCAACGTTATTTTCAATAAACATCACTATCACTTACCAGCATGGTCTCCGAGTTTAATAGCTGAATTAAAGCTCATACGCTTAATGTTCTGATTATTCTCGTTGGCGATAACGTCACCGGCGATGTCGTTGTTAATGTCGTAGTGATTTTGCAAGAGCCGGATAGCTTGTTGTTGTTGAGGTCATCAGAATCACAGAACCAAGATTTCCCTAAAATGTTGCAGAAACCCACTCCACATCCATTATAGCACATGAGGTAGTTCACTGCAGTAACTTTGTATATCGTATTTATTGTAAGTTGCCACGCGTTCTAAGCCCGACTAGGCACTGCCACCGCTAGTTAACAGATAGTGCACACTCCAGACAGACAGCACGTAGATGTGTACCTATGTACAAATAGATCGTTGGTAACTTAGGTCTAGCTGGCCGGGCCACTCGATTTTATTCACAGTAAGACGAGCCTCGCGCGAGGGTACATACAGCCAGCCTGCGCTTATTACAAAGCCACAACAAAGATGTTTTCGAAATAAATTGCTACATCAATGGTTCTCATTTTATTTGTGCTGCAACACGCGAGTATATACCAGAAAAGAACTAAACACATTTCCGTTTAAAAGAAAGATACATCTGCAGATGCATATATTGCATTGGTTATTATTGACAAAGGCAAAATCTGGAGGCCTCAGACCTTCTTGTTCGTCAGCGTTCAAGTCTTGTGATCATGCGAACTTTACTCTTGTGTCCTGTGTCATGATTGAGGAGTAAGAATGACACCCGATGAGATGGCCGTTGGTCAATACTCTTATATATCTGTGTGTCCTGTGTCATGATTGAGGAGTAAGAATGACACCCGATGAGATGGCCGTTTGGTCAATACTCTTATATATATATGTGTCCTGATTTTTTCCCATAAATCTGCGCCGTGGCTGACAAACTTCGTCTTCGGCCGGCTAGATCTTGGTTTAACGTAAGAGTTGTCCTTCTAAGGTGGATGGCGGCGAAGGCTTTTGGGCCCATCAATTCAGAGAAAGAGGTATGTTTACAGCACTCGGAAAATTGACAAATAATCAACAGAAAAAATATGGACCAAAGCAGGATCGAACCCGTACTTAGTGTCACAGCGCCTTGCCACGAAAAGCCAAACGCTAGGGAACACTGCCACTCAGCTAACTAAAAAATTAGCTTCGTTGGCAATGTCTTTCGCGCAGGTGTTCTCATGACTGTAGCATAAGGCTGCGATCACAGATCGGAAATACATAGTGTATCTGTATTTTTTCCTGTTAAGACAAGTATCTCCCGGATAGGGTAGGCTGAATACTTGCGTTGCAGACAAACATTTAGGACGAAACAGCACGAATAGTAGTTTCCAGTGGTTTAGGCTGGAGACATAATAATAATAAATGAATATTATTCTAGAGGAAAACTTCCGAGGCGATAATCAGCGAATCAATTCAGAGGAAGAGGTATGTTTACAGCACTCGGAAAAATTGACAAATAATCAACAACAGAAACAAATATGGACCAAAACAGGATCGAACCCGTACTCAGTGGCACCCCACCCTGCCCGTGGTGTTGTCCTTTAACCGTTCCTTCTCCCGATGGTAACTGATAAGTGACAGCAGTTTGTTTTCCGGGTTTCCTTCCCCGTGGATACAGCTTTGAATGCTGCTCTCGCTCGCATGGCTTGACTTGTCATTGGACATATGGGGTGTTTTTGCTTTTTAATTGGTATAATAGCTCCGCCTGTTTTCATGGTAGGAGAGGCCTTCCATCTGTTCTTCGTTTCATGATGTTCTTTGGTTCATCAGATCTGCAGTCCCTTATCCGCGATGAAGCTGATAGTTCTTTCCAAATTGCAGGCTGCCGCATATGTTCTGACTTATTTCGGCACAGTCTAACACAATCTGGCAACATGGTTCCTTGTGAGTTAGTCAGAACTTCAAGAAATTCTGATTCTATAGAATGAGTCTTGACCACTCAGCCATGATACGTGGTAACAGATCTGACAGTCTTGATCACTCAGCCATGATACGTGGTAACAGATCTGACTGTCTTGATCACTCAGCCATGATACATGGTAACAGATCTGACTGTCTTGATCACTCAACCATGATACACGGTAACAGATCTGACTGTCTTGATCACTCAGTCATGATACGTGGTAACAGATCTGACAGTCTTGATCACTCAGCCATGATACGTGGTGACAGATCTGACAGTCTTAATCACTCAGCCATGATACATGATAACAGATCTGACTGTCTTGATCACTCAGCCATGATGCGTGGTAACAGATTTGACAGTCTTTATCACTCAGCCATGATACGTGGTAACAGATCTGACTGTCTTGATCACTCAGCCATGATACGTGGTAACAGATCTGACTGTCTTGATCACTCAGTCATGATACGTGGTAACAGATCTGACAATCTTGAACACTCAGCCATGATACGTGGTGACAGATCTGACAGTCTTAATCACTCAGCCATGATACGTGGTAACAGATTTGACAGTCTTTATCACTCAGCCATGATACGTGGTAACAGATCTGACAGTCTTGATCACTCAGCCATAACACGTGTAACAGATCTGACAGTCTTCGATGTCACCAGTTGTTGAAACGTTGGAGTTTAAAGAGAATGAAATATAATGTGTATTTAAATATACGTTCTCTATGATTTATTTATTTATTTTTGTTTGGTTATAGTGCCACGGTGACATATGAAAATATTAATTCTGAGTCTTCTGAACACATGTGTCAGTCTGGATACTATTGGGGTAGGCTAACTGAAAGGACAGAGTTTATATAACCATCGAGCTACAAAAACTCTTAAAAGCATACTTATATTTCGTGTCATTTTAAGGACAGACAACCTATGTCTGGAGTCTGAGAAGTCTATTCCAGTAAAGAGTCGCGCCACATGTCGTATAGGGAATATGGTGCTAGTGTCCATATTTTTATTTAGACTTTCGGCACATTATTTGTGGGATGATGTGCCCTATTCCAATAACCAATGATGAGTTGTTGTTTTTTTTTTTTTTTTTAGTAGAAGATGCTGCAAATCAAAGAATAACATGCGCACGACGGATGAGACCTATATTTGTTATATACAAAAGGAATCAGTCATCATATGTGGTCACACTTAAGTCGAGCCTGCTGGTCAGTTTTATTTGTCTTTTTCCATCTTTAAGTCACTTCGGTTGCCTTTCATTTTAGAGTTGAAAAATAATTAGGTTCTCCTATTAATTAGAAATATTTTTTTTTCCTCTTCATTGTAATTTTTTTGACATCTGCTATGCTGTTGAACATGTGATGAGAAGAGATAATAACCGAATAGCAAAGCAAGCCCTCATGTGGGAAACAACAGGTAAGAGAAAAAGAGGAAGACCCAGAGAGACACTGAGAAGAACATTGATGAAAGAGGCAAGAGCAACAGGAATCGGCTCCCTCATTGAGATAGAGCTGCTTGCACAGAACAGAGACAAATGGCGAGATTTGATAAAATATCTTTAAAAGAATTAAAAACAGCTAGAACAAAAATTCAGATTAGAGAGGGAGTATCTTGGTCTACGCCCTAAGGGCAGGCTACGGCTCGAAAGGTCAATAGATAGATAGATACTGTTGATCCATCGTATATGTATATATATATATATATATAATCACAAGTTCAAGAGTACAAAAACGTAACCATCTCAGAGACAAATGGGCGTATTCTTATATTACAATGAACTCAATTATTGCACAATGTATTCTCCCCTTGCGTTCACTCAGTGACAAAAGGACTAAAATATTCCTCCCACCCACCCCTCCCCCACCAAACCGTCATCGCCATCACCGATGACTCAATTGTCCTCTGAAGCTTTGTTGCTTCAAGACACTTTTTGGATATCATAGGTCACTGTTAATACGCTGTCGACTGCATGACGTTTGATGCGCCATAGCTTCCTGTTAGATACTATTGCCGGTCGATCGATGCGCCATAGCTCTCTGTTAGCCCCTACTGCCGGTCGATTGATGCGCCATAGCTCTCTGTTAGCCCCTATTGCCGGTCGATCGATGCGCCAGAGCTCCCTGTTAGCCCCTACTGCCGGTCGATTGATGCGCCAGAGTTCCCTGTTAGCCCCAATTGCCGGCCGATCGATGCGCCAGAGCTCCCTGTTAGTCCCTACTGCCGGTCGATTGATGCGCCAGACCACCCTGTTAGCCCCAATTGCCGGCCGATCGATGCGCCAGAGCTCCCTGTTAGCCCATATTGCCGGTCGATTGATGCGCCAGAGCTCCCTGTTAGTCCCTACTGCCGGTCGATCGATGCGCCACAGCTCCCTGTTAGCCCCTACTGCCGGTCGATTAACGCGCCAGAGCCACCTTGCAGACCCTACTGCCGGTTGATTGATGCGTCAGAGCCACCTTGCAGCCCCTACTGTCGGTCGATTGATGCGTCAGAGCCACCTTGCAGCACCTACTGCCGGTCGACTGATGCGCTACAGCCACCTTGCACCCCCACTACCGGTCGATTGATGCGTCAGAGTTCCCTGCTAGCCCCTACTGCCGGTCGATTGATGCGTCAGAGCTCCCTTGCAGCCCCTACTGCCGGTCGATTGATGCGTCAGAGCTCCCTTGCAGCCCCTACTGCCGGTCGATTGATGCGCCAGAGTTCCCTTATAGCCCCTACTGCCGGTCGATTGATGCGCCAGAGTTCCCTTATAGCCCCTACTGCCGGTCGATTGATGCGTCAGAGCTCCTTTTCAGGCCCCTACTGCCGGTCGATTGATGCGTCAGAGCTCGCTTAAAGCCCCTACTGCCGGTCGATTGATGCGTCAGAGCTCCTTTTCAGGCCCCTACTGCCGGTCGATTGATGCGTCAGAGCTCGCTTAAAGCCCCTACTGCCGGTCGATTGATGCGTCAGAGCTCCTTTTCAGGCCCCTACTGCCGGTCGATTGATGCGTCAGAGCTCCTTTTCAGGCCCCTACTGCCGGTCGATTGATGCGTCAGAGCTCCTTTTCAGGCCCCTACTGCCGGTCGATTGATGCGTCAGAGCTCGCTTAAAGCCCCTACTGCCGGTCGATTGATGCGTCAGAGCTCCTTTTCAGGCCCCTACTGCCGGTCGATTGATGCGTCAGAGCTCGCTTAAAGCCCCTACTGCCGGTCGATTGATGCGTCAGAGCTCCTTTTCAGGCCCCTACTGCCGGTCGATTGATGCGTCAGAGCTCCTTTTCAGGCCCCTACTGCCGGTCGATTGATGCGTCAGAGCTCGCTTAAAGCCCCTACTGCCGGTCGATTGATGCGTCAGAGCTCCTTTTCAGGCCCCTACTGCCGGTCGATTGATGCGCCAGGGTTCCCTTGTAGCACCCACTGCCGATCGAAGAATCATCATCTAGCTGACGGGTATAATTAATTTGTTCGCGTTACTCGCCCATTTCGTATTTTAAAGTGCTGCCTTCAGGTAGAAATCATTAGCGTTAGAAATTTATTTATAAATAATCTGTCGTTAGGCAACGGTGTTTGATCACTTTCTTGTAGAGATAGAAGATTTTGTGAGATCAAAATGTGTGTTCATGATCTATTGGCCACACACACAAATTTCGCATTATTTCACAAGATGATTTACATCAAACTATTTATTGCAGACAGTTTCAGAATATATTTTAATATTTGTAACTAATATCAAACGAAGTTTATTTTATAATATTCGTTACGATGAAGTGCTGTTGCTTGCACACACACACACACACACACGCACACGCACACGCACACACGCACGCACGCACGCACACACACACCCACACACACACACATATATTTGAACATACCAATATTAAAGCAATTTTTTTTTTTTAAGTACTGAAAGCACAAGCGAAAGATCATTTGGGGGCACAGCCGACATTTCCTCAATGTGCACGCTCAATTTGCGCTGGAAGAGAAACTATACGGGGCAACCGAATCACTTAAACAGTTGCCTTCGTGAGAGAGTCCGGAATCCTACTCTGAGAGAATCCTGATCGCAGAAGAAGAAGAAGAAGAATTTGTGCGTGGAATAATCCGTTGAAACACAAAGAGAAAATCTCTTGAATATAGCGAATCGTGGAACGTTCGATATTAGTTAGGATCGTTCGAAATCCGAGTTTCCACAACATTTAATTTATTTCTACTTCATTCGTCCAACGTCTCATTACTTCAATTATTTACGTCTATAATTTCCTTCAGGGGTGTAAATGATACAAATGGTTAATTGAAGTTATACCATAAAGCGTGCTATTTTTCTCAAGTGTACTCTAGGAACTGGTATTGCTTTACCTGACCCAACTATTGGGCCTAGTTTCGGATCTTGCACACGTGATCTATTCGTGAAAGGTTAACATCAGGATTATGTTACCTCGTGTCCATTTTTCTAGCACGCTCTGGCCTTTTGACCTCTTTAAATTTGATTTGGGTCACAAACAGCAATAAGCAGTATTGCTACACTGTGACCTGCTGTTTCCTAATTAAACGAATTAATATGATATTTCAGGTTTCTGTGCATTTTTTCCACAATCTTTTTCAATGAAAATAATTGATAATTTCATGTTTCCTAGTGTAATGATAATTATTAATTCAGATCATCATCAAGTGCTGTCTCCGCATCGAAGGTTGGCTACCAAGGAGCGCCATTCCGCTCTGTCTCTTGTTTTGATGGTGCAGGTTGTCATAGGCTTGTCTTGTCCATCTTTTGCTGTTACTCGTCCATGTTAGTCTTGATCTGTCTCTGTTACCCTGTATTTTCCCTTCCAATATTACTTTTAAATATATTTTTAAATTAAGATAACATTGTATTATCCCTTGTCACACTTGCTTCTAGATTTGTGATTTGTATTTAATCTGAAACATTGATTGTAAAATACAGTTTCATGTAACAATTAATTATTTTACGGTAGAAATTAGAAGTACAAAAAAAAAAATCGAGCCACTTTAAGTACGAGATAGTGGGATCGATTTCTTAGTGATGTCGTTTTGAGAGTATCAATATAACTAGGTAAACACACTGGAGAGGACTCTTCAGGGGTATCGATATCAAAGTAGGCGACTTCGTTGTATGGGTCGTTGAGGCTAAAATGATCCTGTCGTGACCGCAATGAAAGTGCCTTGACTTGATTCAGTTGATGGGTGCAGCTCAGAATCTACTATATCCCAGAAAATAAAATACGTCATTCTTCGTATAAAAGGGAGCTGTGTTAAAGCAGGGGTTATAGTCCGTTCAGATTCGTTTGCCTAGACATTAATTTATTTTTTTCAAAAACTTATTGTTCATTTGCATTGATCTTTTGAAGTTAGGTTTAGAATACTAATGTCGCTATAAAAATATTTTTTTATCAAAGAAATGTGATCCAGTTTCAAAGATGCCTTATTTAACCTATATTAAAAAAAAGTTAATCGATATTATAAACACCGGCGGGATTATGTAGATGCTTACATCTCACAGCTGATTCTTTAACATATAGGCATGACCTTCACGGCTGAATGCGCACCGTCCTAAAATAGTTATGCTTCCACTATAAATTTTTATAAAGAAATGTTACATATGAAATTTCCCGTTTAGCACAAAATGACATTTTAGCCGAAACCGGAAATTATGTGACGTCAAAATCAAGGCCGTAGACTCGAGTTCGAGTCATAATTCAGTGGCAAATCTCAATATTTACAGAAAGGAGGCGGCACTATCCATATTATCTTCTGCAAGTCTATGTGAGAATGAATATGAAGGCAAAATATTTTACTGAGCATAACATTGCTATAAAGATTTATCAATACTTCTGCAGAGAGCGTAAAAAGGGACATCTTTATTGTTCTTTATCAAACCCTGAGAAGAGAACAATGCATATTTTAGGTTTGTGTAAACGTTCATTTGATCGAATAGTTAAAGGAAGCGGATATTTATTGCCAACAAATGCAAGAAAGCAAGGAAGGAAAGAAACGTTAGACAGTTTTGATAAGGACCTAGTAAAAAGAGAAATATGTCGAATGTTTGATATAAGCGAAGAAGTGACACTTAGAAAGTTGAAGCTTTGGCTGAAAACTAACAACGACATTGAAATATCAAAAACTTCATTATGGAAAATATTAAGAAGTGCAGGCTTCACCTTTAGAAAGTATGCTGGTGGAAAAAACATTATTTGTGAGAAGCCACATCTAGTAGCACTTAGAAGCAAGTATTTACGTGAAGTGAAGGAAATGCGCGAAAATGATTATGATATTGTTTATTTAGATGAAACTTGGATCAACGCTCATCATACAAATGAAAAGGAATGGCAGTTAGCGGATGGAAGTATTAAAAGATCAGTACCAAGCAGTAAAGGGCAACGTTTGATAGTTGCACATGCAGGTAGCAGACATAATGGGTTGTTGCAGAATGCTCATCTCGTTTTCATTTCAAAATCCATAGACAATAGAGACTACCACTCCGAAATGAATGGGCACATATTTAAAGACTGGATCTAGAAAAGTATCCTTCCAATATTAGATCGACCTTCTTGTCTGATAATGGACAATGCTTCATACCATAACGTAGTTAACGTAGAAGATAGAATCCCAACATCATCAAGTACAAAAGATGCAATCAAAACGTGGCTCATAAAAGAACACATACAAGTTAACGACAGCTACTTGAAACCCGAATTGCTTAGCCTTGTAAAACAGACACAACGTATAAAGATATTTAAAATAGACAAGTTAATTCAAGAACATGGCCATAGATGTTTGAGACTACCTCCATATCATGCACACTTAAATCCTATAGAACTAGTTTGGGCAAAAGTTAAAGGACACGTAGCATATACAAATAAAACTTTCAAATTATGCGATGTTGAGACACTTACAAATCAGGCTCTATCAAATATAAATAAAGACTACTGGGTAAAATGTGAGGATCATGTGTTACGACAAGAAGAGGAATATTGGAAAAAGGATGGTTTGTTGTTTGTTCAGCCGAAAGCAGTAATCGACCTATTTGACTCGTCTGATTCTGAATGATCATTACTCTGATTAAGTCTACAGATAAATAGTTTGATTTGCAAAATTTCCTAGTTGATTTGTTAAACAGTTTATTGTTCAAGACCACCCAAGCTGTTATAGAGTTGAGCTATTGAGAGCTTGTTACCGCTTCTCAAGAGACAGATAGCAGTATCATATAGTGGCGACCAGCAGAATTTAAGTATAGATTCTCCAGAATACAAATTAGGATAACAAGTTGTAGAGAGTGGGTAGTGGACACCCACCGAAGTAGAGAGGGTCATGACTTGGTCTTGAGATAATAGTTGAGGGGGATTTTCCATGAATCTCCACACGCCCAGTTGTGTGAGGGTGACCATCACGCATCGACCTCGTGACGCATTGTCAAATCTCCACGATTGTCCGTGCAAGTTAGTTGTTATTGTAAATGACCATCACATGATACCATGCACTAAACTCATGGTGTTACTCTGCCAGGTAATTAGCTACCAAGAGAGGTCAGTGTCATGAGGTAATGTTATTCCAAATATGTCGCAGAGATTCGGGGAAACAGGATGATTTGCCCAAATTTGGGAAAGTTCAGGTGAGTCACAGATGGTGGACACTGGACACGTAAACGTAGAGTGACCAACACTTGTGATCATAGGGTCGCAGGGGCACTCGGCAGCAGCTGATTGGCTGCTGAGCCTCAGGTAGAGAGAGTTGTTGTGAGTACTTAAGGTCTTGCACAACAGTTTAAGTTAAGTTAAGCCAGAGATTTTTAGGAGAAAAAGTAGAATGTAGACTAAGTCAGTTAAGTTAGGACAGAGTAGAAACATCTAGACAAGAAGCAGTTAAGCAGTGTAGAAACAGTTAGAGTCAGAACAGTGAGAAAGTTAAGAGTAGGAGTCTTGAGTTAGCCAAGTCAGTTAAGAATCAACAAGTTATAATTATAGGTGTGAAGTAGCTTTGAAAGACAGTGAAAGACTAATTCAAGTTGTGTGTGTTCATAAATTCTCACAAGTGTAAGTAGACTTACAAGTTCGTAAGTTGATGAATAATGTTGATGAATAATGTTGATGAATAATGTTTGATGATCAATAAACTGAATATAATTGTGTAACAAGAGAGACTTCGTGTGCAAGTCTATTACAAAGCAATCAAAAATATGTTATAAGCAAACCAACAACCATTACTTTGAATGGAAGCCTGCTTGAGTCAGTACAGAAGTTCAGCTATCTTGGATCCACTATTACAGCCACACTTTCCTTAGATGAGGAACTAAATGTACGTAATTGAAAGGCAGCGACAACATTTGGGAAACTCACACCAAGAGCATGGAACTATATCAAATTGACTCTACGAACAAAAGTTCTATATATAATTTAAAATTTGTATACTTGCCACCAAGTAAAATTTTATGGGCACGCCTATGGGTCATCGTTGCACTAGATTACTGTAAAACATTTTGAATAGGGTCAAAATAATAGTTACATGGGCAAAGATCAAAGGAATTCGCCGCTTTAAGAAAACCGTTATAGCTAGACATCGAGTAACACATATGTTCTCGTGACATGGACATTTTAACACCGTATGCCAAAAATCATGTGAAATCATCAAGAACTTTTTGAATTATAAATCATAACATCTCGGCAAACGAATCTGAACGGACTATAGTAATATTTTGTATGAAGAACAGAAAGTGATTTTCACTTTCGTTTTTGGATGGGCAATTCTGGTCAAAATAACCTGAAATATTTAATCTGAGTTTGAACGGTCGTGCCTCGCCAAGAAGTAGGAAAAAGCACCTAATCAACAGCAACAGTGGGTTAGTGAACTGGTCTACAGGAGCCAAAGAGCTGCACTCCGTGACGATCGCTTGCTTTTCGGTTCACACAACCCGGTACTCAAAAATGTCGTGCTGAAGTCGGATGTGTTGGGCCGAAAGGCGCAAATATAACAGTTTATACTGCAAACCACAACACAACGCAGACACGTCCACTTAACGTCCTTTTAAGGGCGAATGACGAAGAGGAATTCTACAGTCTACGAATACTCTAGAATACTTTAGACACCGGGCGAACGCAACCAACCATCCAACCAAAAGTAAGTGCCGGATTTTTTAATGGGAATAAAGACAGCATCCAAAAATGTGTCATTGGTAAAAGAACATGCTGGTAATAACACTATATAGGACTTGGCTGGGTTCTTTTTTATCTTTTCATCTCTAAACAGAAGAAATAAACGTACCCAAATAATTGTATACATTTGTATGTTTGAGTGTCGAGCTGTCTTTATTTGCAATGCCAACTACAATATATGCTAATATGAAACGCATCTAAATTATTACGGCAGTCTCGTACAATATCGGACCGCCTTAACGTCACAGGAAATTCTCTGGCACGTATTTTTAGAGGTTGGGTGAGGCTTATTGGTTCGAACAATCGAGCCCGGACTCTTTTGATCAGGAACCGAGCGTACTAACCAGTCATCCACAGAGGTTATGTTCCTGGTAGCAATAGGTATGAAACATGCAAAACAATCTAAAGCACTAATAAGAAAACAGGGTGTTAGACAGGGTTGTGTGCTGTCACCAGGTTTGTTTAATATTTATAGTGAGATTATTTTAAGATCCATAAGGGACATGCATGGAATAACAATTGGAGGTCATTATATAAATAATCTAAGGTATGCTGATGATACAGTCTTAATCGCTAAGAGTGAAAATGAGCTACAAGAAATGTTGGACATTATAGTGAAGGAAAGCAAAAATAAAGGACTCAGCCTTAATAGCAAAAAGACAGAGGTAATGGTAACAACAAAGAAAAAGACATCACCTCAGTGCAAAATAAAGACAAGTGGAACAATATTAAAACAGGTAAATGAATTTAAATATTTGGGAACTTTGTTAACCTCAGACGGAAGATGTACAAAAAAGGTGAGATGCAGAATGGCTCAGGCAAAAGCAGCTTTCTAAAAAATGAGGAAGATACTATGCAATCCATTTTTGACAATAGACACAAGAAAAAGAGTTCTTAAATGTTATATAGAGCCAGTCTTAACATATGGATGCGAATCATGGACAATAGGACAACAGACAAGAAAATCACTGGAGTCTGTAGAAATGTGGTTTTACAGAAGAATGTTGAGAGTACCATGGACAACTAAGAAGAGTAATGAAAATATTCTGAAAGAGGTCAAAGGAAAAAGAGAACTAATTTCCAATATTAGGAAGAGACAATCATCGTTTTTTGGCCATGTAATGAGAAGAGAACAACTGGAATATATTGTAACAACTGGAAAAATTGAGGGACGAAGAGATAGAGGGAAGCAAAGAGAAAAAATAACAGACAGCTTAAGAGAATGGCTGGGCAGAAGGTCAACAACAGAAATGATAAATAGCTGCCGAGATCGAAAATTGTGGAGAAACATGATCACCTACGCCTGTAGGCAACGGTACTTGATGATGATGAATAAGGCCCACGGGCTGAAACGAATCACTCAAAGCTTGTGACGTTTTTAGTGTTGCGAGCATGGGTGGTTGTGGGGATAATGACGTCAACTGTCTTTAGCTCGCATAGCTGAAGACGTCATAATCTTTTGATGATTTACAGGAAGACCCTCTTAGACTGCAGATCTTAATACATAAACTATAGATAACATCGTAAAATCCTCACAAATACGACCCCGCGTATCTTTTTTCTTGAACAAATTTTCCTAACAAGTAGTTTCTTCTTCCTTTTCTTGATTTTACATCAGTCTTGATGTTTACACCATTTGACAAGCGCACTTGTTGAATTAGAGAATTGTCAGTCGTGGTGTGTTTTTTGTGCACTTATTGTGTAGGTCGAGGAATGTTATTTGAATAAAGTTATATTATTTAATGTCGCAGTTTCACCGCGTGGCGAAATACGTGTGCAATGTTAATCCCGAAAGTTCGCCTTTCTGCAGATGCGTGGCGTGATATTTGGTATAAGCGAGTAAAACACGAAAGTCGATGACACACAGTGCATAAAATTAGCTCCTATGGACGTGCATTATGCATTGCGTTATGTATGGATATGTGTATATAACACTTACTCATAACATGATATAGTGCTAAAGTATACGTAATTAAACAATGACCCGCGCACTCGACAAAATATAACAAACTAAACATTATGTGAAACTATTAAAAGATGAACACAATAAAATATAAAAGCACAAATAATATAGTTAGATATACCTAACACATATGTATTAAATATAGATAAAAGATGAGAAGTAATAGCAAGTAAGGAATTGGAAATAAATTTGAACGCTTAGTTGGCAGCGCATCCTGTTCCAGTCAAACACTGGGAACGTGAAAAACTAATAATGTGTTTGTTCTGCAACATTTCCCTATATCTGCATAATGTTATTCATCATCAACATCATCATCATCATCATCATCACTATAATCGTCATAATCATCATCATCATCACCACCATAATCGTCATCGTCGTCATTATCATCGTCATTATCATCATCACTATCGTCATCATCACCATCACCATCATCATCACCATTATCCTTATCGCGGGACACACCTCTTAGAACTGGCTCCTGTAACAGCTACTCTGAAATGTTCTGTCCAGTGCGGAATGCCCAGCCTCTGCTACAGTCATGCTCATCTGTGATATTTTGTACTCCACTCCCCTTATTCTTTTTGCTATTCCTCTCTATTTCTTTCTATCTCTGTCTCCCCCTCTCATCTACCTGGAGCATTATTATTATTACATTGCTCTCTATACAGTAAACTATGTTTTTTTTGTTAAACGACATTTCTATGTCCTCCTTGTCTATTGTATGACTGTCCAGGATTCGCACCCATATCACAATTTGTCCACATAATACTGAAGAGCTCGGAGAGCGGGTGTCCAAATCGACAACTTGGCGAGCTCCAATCCAGAAGAACGAGTGTGCGAATCCCAGTAGGGTCAAATGGTTGTTTTTATGTTGGGGTGAAATAAAAACTCAAACCCTAACACCTCTGGATATGCGGCCTTATTCTCTAGTCCTATAAGTCGCCCCTCCCCGCACATCCCTGACAGACCACAGTGATTGAAAAATGTAGAAAAAAAAGTACTTACTGAGTGGCTCTTCATTATTTCCGTCGACAAAAAGTATCATCATCCTATACCGTCTCCGCATCGAAGATTGTCTACCGTAGAGCATCACTTCACACCGTCTCTTGCCATGATAGTAAACAAAAAAGTAAAGTACCCCCGTCACGCCAAGTGGCGTAAGGGGAATATGGTGTTAGTGACCATAAATTTTACTTCGGAACATGATTTTTTGGGTAATGTGGTCAGTATTAAGTCCGTGCCGCTTTACTTTCCCAGAAAAAAAAAATCCGGTACCCATTAAAGGCTGGGTAAACCGAAAGCCGTCGGTTGGGATCGAACCCTACTTCTTGTCCTTTGTAGTCCAGTTCACTAACCACTGAGCTATCGCGGCTCCCTTGCCATGATAGTGGACGTTATCATTGATTCTCCATTCCATATATTGATGCTGTTCTCCTTGTTTACTTTGTGTTTTCTATATTTTCCGTTCCAAATGACTTTCTGAAGACTATTATATCTTTTTTATGTATTCTAAAAATGTCACTTGCCTTGTTTGAATTGTGCTAAATAGTTCAAAGTTTTTTTTTTTAATTCGACTGTTTCCAAACGCCATATTTGTTTTCTTCTGTGTGCACCTAATTCTTCCCATTCTTCTATAAATCCACACTTCAAAAACTTCAATTTTCTTCTCTGTTTTCTTATTAAATATCCATTTTGCTGCACCATACAGCAATAGTGATAACATATAGCACGTTATTATTCTCATTTTTTAATCCTGAGGTTATTTGGTTTGATGTGAGCACATCTTTCATGTTATTTAAGATAGATTTTTTGCAGTTTCTATTACTTTGTTTTTTTTTTTTAGTTAGTGTGTCACACTTTTCATCATTTGTTGTGACATATCAAAGATATTTACATTCTTGAACTATATCTCTTTATCACTATATATACTTTAATATTTTCTTGTTGGTTTTGTGTGTTGTTTCCGTTTATTATCGTAGTTTTACCCATTTAAATATGTATATTCTATTCTTACTTTCCGCTTGTTTTGTTTCCTTCTTTTAAAACTAGAATGGTAGTTTTGGACTTTCTGCCAGCAGTAGAGCGCCATTGATTTATCTTAGATTAACTAAGCATCCATTAAACTAGGCGTGTTGATGATGCATTTAAATATGTGATCATTGTGTAGGTTGAACAACCAAGGAGATGCAGCCCTGTCTAATTCCTCTTTTCTCTCTCTCTATCTTTCTCTCTCACTCACTCTTTTATATCTTATCACTTTTATCTATTCCCTATTTTGTTACAATTCAGTACTATGTATGCGTGATCAAGATATATTACTGAAAAAAATGTGTTGCAATCTTTTGTACACAACGTTTGCCTGAGCTATTCTGCACCTCACCATAGTTGTACATCTATCATCTAAAGTTAACGTCATTCATTACCAGGCACTTAAAATTCACTGACCTCTATTAATACTGTCGCATTTACTTTACTTGTCTATTTCGGAGAGCCTTCTGCTTTGTTGCAACCATAACTTTTGTCTTTTTGCACTTGTGGTTAAGGCTTTTACTTTACTTCTGCTACTGTAATGTCAGTCTTGTTTTTTTTTTTTTTTTTTTTTTAAATAAATATTTGTTTCATTCGTCGCGTCTGTGTTATAAGCACACCTCGGGTTGTTTATATTACGACTACCAACTGATACTCCAGGTGTCACCCTTATGGATGTTACTATCATCATCATCATCATCGAGTGCCGTCTCCGCAACGAAGGTTGACTACCATGGATCGCCATTCCACTCTGTTTCTTGCTTTGATGGTGCAGGTTGTCATAGGTTGACTTGTCCACCTTTTGATGTTACTCGTCCATGTTAGTCTTGGTTTGCCTCTGCCTCTTTTACCTTGTATTTTCCCTTCCAATATTACTTTTAGTAGGCTGTTGTGTCTTTTAACGTGCCCCAAAAATTTCATTTGTCTTGCCTTAATTGCATTTAGTAGTTCTCTTTTTATTTTTAGTTGTTTTAAGACTTCATCGTTTGTTTTCTTTTCTTTCCATCCAATTCTACCTATTCTTCTATAAATTCACATTTCAAAGGCTTTAATTTTCTGTTCTGTTATCTTGTCTAATGTCCATGTTTCTGCACCATGCAGGAATATTTAGAAAATGTAACATTTTGCTATTCTTAGTTTCAGCAATACTGTTATTTATTTTGTTGTCAGCATATTTTTCATGGCATTAAAATGACTTTTTGCCATACCTATTCTTTTGTTTATTTCAATTTTACATTTTCCATCATTGGTTATAGTATGTCCAAGGTAGTTGTAGCTCTGAACTGTCTCCTTTATCCTTAACATTATATATATGTTGAATAAACATGATGATGGTGTACACTCTTGCCTAACATTGTGTTTTATTTGTTGAAATATTTGCACTTGATTTCCCTGTTTTCAAGACTGTTTTTTTTATGTCAGCGTATGTTCTTTTTAAGACTGATGCAGAAATAAGAGAACTAACAAAGCACAAAATTTATCAACTATAATTAAGCGTAAAACATGAACATATGTTGGCCATGTGATGAGAAGAGACATCTAGAGAATCTCAACAAGAAGACCCTCAAATGGAAATCGGTGAGTGAAAGAAAATGAGCATCGACCTAGAGAAACACTTAAAAGAATATTGAAGTGAGAAGCAACAACAGCAGACATCTACTCTCGCCGAAATTGAACAATTTGCCGAGAACAGAAACGTGTGGCGAGTACAATGCGGGTCCTATGTTAGATCTGATGCTTTGATAACACAAATCGTCGGACACATGGACTATGTCATCTCTGCCCTATGTGTTATCTTCGGCTTGAAAGGACAATAGACAGACAGACAGACGGACGGACGGACGGACGGACGGATGAGTCGGCAGGCAGGCGGGAAGGCATGCAGGCAGATATGTAGGTAGGTAGGCAGGTGAGTAGGTAGATAGGTAGGTGTGATGGTAAGTAGGCAGGTAGGTAAGTTGATAGATAGGTATGCATGTATGTATAGTGTATGTATGTAGGTAGGTAGGTAGGTAAGTAGGTTGGTAGGTAGCAACATTTATAATTTCTAAAATCTTGATAATTTCTTTATGCTTTATTATTTTGTCAAATTATTTGGAGCAACCAATACAAAAAGTATTCATCTACTAATCACTAACATAGAACTATGGAAATGTACCAGTCAAATACCAGTGGATAAAGAGATACAGCGAAGACGATGGCACTGGATAGGACACACACTACGGAAGCCGACTGAGAGTATTACACAACAGGTAATTTTTTTGGAATCCCCAGGGGAAAAGACAAAGAGGAAGACCATGGAATTCTTGGCGAAGACAAATAGAAGCAGAGATGAAGATGATGGGGAAGACATGGAATGATCTTAAAAGAATGGCAAAAAAACAAAATTACTTGGAAAGTGTTTGTTGAAGACGTATGCTCCACTGGGAGCTGAAATGGTAGAAGACGAAAACAAAAAGTGTAGATCTGTTATCAAACTTTTTGGGGCTCTTTCTACTGACATAATTAATTTTATGACGTTATTCGTATCTTTACATAAAAAAATAAAACTTGCGTTGTTTATCACTAATTTCTGTTTTGATATTGTTTCTCACTCTTCCTACTTAGCAATATTTTAGTTACGTCACTCATAGGTCGTATGTCTTATTGTACGGTGATCCTTACCTTCCATGGCCCCTGGTTTCTTTGGTAGATCTATGAATACATAATTGTGTAGATGCTCTGGTATATATCCGCTGTTGTTGATGTCATTCAGCAGCTTTGCTATTTTTTATGTTTTAAGTTCACACAGAACATCCATGCCCTCTTTGGTTATAGTTTCTGCTCCGGGTAAAAAAAAAAAAAAAGTAAAGTACCCCTGTCACGCTAAGTGGCGTATAGGGAAACTATATATATGCTGTTAGTGACCCTATATTTTACAGACCTTCAGCACATGATTTTTGGGGTAATGTGGTCGGTATTACGCCAGTGTTGCTTTACTTTCCCAGAAAAAAAATCCGGTACCCATTTAAGGCTGGGTGAACCCGTAAGCCGTCGGTTGGGATCGAACCCTACCCCTTATCCTTTGTAGTCAAGTTCACTAACCACTGAGCTATCGCGGCTCCCTTCTGCTCCGTGTGATTTTCTAATTTTCATATTTCTTCTGAGAGTATCTGCATTCCTTCCAGTCAGTATATTTATATATTTAAATCTCCGAAAAACATTTTCCTTAATTTTACAACATCCATTCAGTCATCCATTTGAAACCACGAGAAGCATGAAATTGAGAATCCGGGCCGACAATAATCAGAAAGTCTGATTACATCTGTAGCCACTGTCTCGATGTTCGCTCTTAGTTTTAGAGATCCTTGTCACTATACCTTAATATGCTCTTTGCTCTGCAGATCTTTAATCTTTCTCTCTAGCCGTGAAACCTCAACATAGTAAAATCCACGCCGTACATAAGCACCAGACAGTAAAAACATCACGTCTGTGAATTATCACCTGTTTATAATTTATACATTCACAGTTCCACTAAATCACTTTTTAAATATACATTGGCAGCATCTCTTCAATGTCCAGGCTTTTCTCTCTTCTGATTACTGAGTATATCTGTATATATGTACATATATTCAAATTCATAATTTTCCTGCCTCTTCTTCTTCTTTCCTTCCTCATTTGCCTTCCAGCGTCGAGGGGAGATTAATTTGAGGTTTTTTGCTCTTCTTTTTGCCTCTGCTGATGTTGTTTCCAAGTGCTTCTAATATTCTGTAAATCCATCTTTTTCGTGGTCGTCCCTAGGGCCTGACGTTCTCGTAACGTTTATTGGGGGTTCGTTGTGTCATGTTTTTATCACTCTACCTTGTCATGTGGCCAAACCATTGTATTTGTTGTTTCTTTATATATTCTATGGCGGGGGTTATTCCTAGCTTTTTTTTCTCAGTTCTTCATTTCTGATCTTGTCTCAGGCTGTTTCCTGTCATTCGTCTGACACATTTCCTCTCAGTAGATGTTATTTTTCTTGTTCTTGCACCTAAGGTCCAGGACTGGCATTGGTAGCACAACGTTGGGATGAAGATTGTATTGTATAGTGCTAGTTTTGCCTCCAGAGTTATTTCCTTGTTGGACAATAATGGCGATAACTGTCCAATGATTTGACAGGCTTTGTTGCATCTTGAAACTATCTCTGCTGTTTGTGAATTATCTTTCGTCACTAAACTTCCTAGGTATTTGAATTCCTCTACATGTTTTAGTTGCCTGCTTTCTATAGTGATGTTGATGTTCTGTTCCTGCTTTCTGGTACAGAATATACACGTTATCATCATATGTAAATGTGAGATTTGGTTGGTGGTTGGTTGCGTTCGCCCGATGACTAAAGTATTCTAGAGTATCGTGGTAGACTAGAATATTCCTCTTCATCATCTGCCCTTACAAGGACGTAGTGGACGTGTCTGCGTTGTGTTGTGGTTTGCAGTATAACTGTTATATATGCGCCTTTCGGCCCAATACATCCGACTTCAGCACGACATTTTTGAGTACCCGGTTGTCTTCCCTCTTCGATCCCTGCACGCTTGGACAGACTATACAGGTTAGTCTGTTACTGGAGGCACCGCGGAGAGGTGGAGCAGGATCTGGATGGTTTTGGTTCACCGATCCTGGCGCAAGCCATCAGCTGTGGGTCGCTGACAACTTCCAGTTCTGGTGCTGGTAGGCGCGCCTTCGCCTTAAAAAAAATATGAGATTTAAAAATTAACAGATGATATGATGTACTTTGAACATATATTCATCACAAGCATGTATCTGGACTACACCTGCGACGTGAAAACTTGAAAGACCTTAAAATACACGAAGATTAAGTGACAACGACAACAACTATTTGAAAGCTCTAACTGAAGGTCACAACTTCAGTGGAGAGTTAAAAAAGCGAATAACAGAGTAGGATAAAATAGAAATTGCCACTAAAATTCGACGCCTCAAACAACAAAATATCGACTGTATTAATTCATAAAGTATCAAAACAAGGTTATTAAATTGTTAACAACAATAAGTTACAGAAAAAATGATCTGATACTGTTATATAAGCTCTTAAAAAAAAGGACATGGTTTGATAATAACAAATTATTAATGGGTTGAGCGTGTTAATGTAAGCTGAAATGAATTCTAAAAATGTTAACACTTTTACTGCGCCGTTTTGATATGGTCTTTTTTTAAAACAAGTGACAAATAGTGACAAGAACCTATTTGAAAGCTTGTAGGAACGGGTGTTTGACACAAACAGAACTAATGAACCAGTTATTTCATCTTGTAATAAATCTGCCCGCTAGTAAACGCCTGCGATAGTTCCAGGAATAAGTAAGGGTCTTTCTGACACAGCTTAGCCTTCTCTATTACTATCATATTTCAATTTCCGTGTGTTCTTCCTTATTTTCCTTTCAGTATCGAAGGGTGGTATAATTTATCTATTTTTGCTTTTTGGTTGAACACTTCTGCAGTCAAGTTATCAGGTATTTCAAGTATTTTGTATGTTCATCTTTAAGTTTATAAAGAAAATGTTCGCTTTTATGGATGAAGTTATCAACATATTTGTTGATTGATGTGTAGAATGTAATGTCAATTGTAGTGTAGACTGTCATGTCAATTGTTGTGTAGATTGTCATGCCAATTGTTGTGTAGATTGTCATGCCAATTGTTGTGTAGATTGTTGTATATTGTTGTGTAGATTGACATGTCAATTGTTGTATAGATTGTCATGTCAATTCTTATGTAGATTGAGGTGTAGATTGTTGTGTAGATTGTCATGCCAATTGTTGTGTAGATTGTCATGTCAATTGTTGTGTATATTGTGTTTAGCTATTCCTGTTTTGGTGTTACACTTGTTTCGAAATAAGTGAAGAGTTGTGCTTCTTGACATGAATGAAAGAAACTGTTGTAAAGTGCAAACAATCCTAAAAATATATTTGTATCTGTAGTTATGGTGAATGGAATAGCAATATGAAAAGATGTTTGAGCGCTATGTCTCAATTGTCCTATGTCATTGTCTCTCCTACACCCCACTTCCCCTTCCATTAACCACCACCCACCGCATAAAATATGAATGTTACTGAAATAAAAAGGGAAATATACTAATAGGCAATTAAAATGTACTCTAAACATGAATATATGGCAAATGTGTTCTAATATAATCTAGAGGGCATATCTCAGGTTGAATGGATCGTGCCTCGTCAAGTAAAAGGGGGAAACAATCTAAAGCCAGTGAACAGGAAAAGACCATTGAAGCCCAAGACGCGGATTCAGAAGGTGGTGGAATGTGAGATGCATGAGGTGAGGATGTTTGAAGTTCCTAGTGGAATGTAAGAAGCATGGGGTGAGGATGTTTGAAGTTCCTAGTAGAATGTAAGAAGCATGGGGTGAGGATGTTTGAAGTTCTTAGTGGAATGTAAGATGCATGAGGTGAGGATGTTTGAAGTTCCTAGTAGAATGTAAGAAGCATGAGGTGAGGATGTTTGAAGTTCCTAGTAGAATGTAAGATGCATGAGGTGAGGATGTTTGAAGTTCCTAGTAGAATGTAAGAAGCATGGGGTGAGGATGTTTGAAGTTCCTAGTGGAATGTAAGAAGCATGGAGTGAGGATGTTTGAAGTTCCTAGTGGAATGTGAGAAGCATGGGGTGAGGATGTTTGAAGTTCCGAGTGGAATGTGAGAAGCATGGGGTGAGGATGTTTGAAGTTCCTAGTGGAATGTGAGAAGCATGGGGTGAGGATGTTTGAAGTTCCTAGTAGAATGTAAGAAGCATGAGGTGAGGATGTTTGAAGTTCCTAGTGGAATGTGAGAAGCATGAGGTGAGGATGTTTGAAGTTCCTAGAGGAATGTAAGAAGCATGGAGTGAGGATGTTTGAAGTTCCTAGTGGAATGTGAGAGGCATGGAGTGAGGATGTTTGAAGTTCCTAGTAGAATGTAAGAAGCATGGAGTGAGGATATTTGAAGTTCCTAGTGGAATGTGAGAGGCATGGAGTGAGGATGTTTGAAGTTCCTAGTGGAATGTGAGAAGCATGAGGTGAGGATGTTTGAAGTTCCTAGTGGAATGTGAGAAGCATGGGGTGAGGATGTTTGAAGTTCCTAGTGGAATGTGAGAAGCATGAGGTGAGGATGTTTGAAGTTCCTAGTGGAATGTGAGAAGCATGGGGTGAGGATGTTTGAAGTTCCTAGTGGAATGTGAGAAGCATGGAGTGAGGATGTTCGAAGTTCCTAGTGGAATGTGAGAAGCATGGGGTGAGGATGTTTGAAGTTCCTAGTGGAATGTGAGAGGCATGGGGTGAGGATTTTGAAGTTCCTAGTGGAATGTGAGAGGCATGGAGTGAGGATGTTTGAAGTTCCTGGTAGAATGTGAGAGGCATGGGGTGAGGATTTTGAAGTTCCTAGTGGAATGTGAGAAGCATGGAGTGAGGATGTTTGAAGTTCCTAGTGGAATATGAGAGGCATGGGTGAGGATGTTTGAAGTTCCTAGTGGAATGTGAGAATCATGGGGTGAGGATTTTGAAGTTCCTAGTGGAATGTGAGAGGCATGGGGTGAGGATGTTTGAAGTTCCTAGTGGAATGTGAGAGGCATGGGGTGAGGATTTTGAAGTTCCTAGTGGAATGTGAGAAGCATGGAGTGAGGATGTTTGAAGTTCCTAGTGGAATGTGAGAAGCATGGGGTGAGGATTTTGAAGTTCCTAGTGGAATGTGAGAGGCATGGGGTGAGGATTTTGAAGTTCCTAGTGGAATGTGAGAAGCATGGAGTGAGGATGTTTGAAGTTCCTAGTGGAATGTGAGAAGCATGGAGTGAGGATGTTTGAAGTTCCTAGTGGAATGTGAGAAGCATGGGGTGAGGATGTTTGAAGTTCCTAGTGGAATGTGAGAGGCATGGAGTGAGGATGTTTGAAGTTCCTAGTGGAATGTGAGAGGCATGGAGTGAGGATGTTTGAAGTTCCTAGTGGAATGTGAGAGGCATGGAGTGAGGATGTTTGAAGTTCCTGGTTGAATGTGAGAGGCATGGAGTGAGGATATTTGAAGTTCCTGATGGAATGTGAGAAGCATGGAGTGAGGATGTTTGAAGTTCCTGGGGGAATGTGAGAAGCATGTAGTGAGGATGTTTGAAGTTCCTGGTGGAATGTAGAAGCATGGGGTGAGGATATTTGAAGTTCCTTGTGGAATGTGAGAGGCATGGGATGAGGATGTTTGAAGTTCCTGGTGGAATGTGAGAAGCATGGGGTGAGGATGTTTGAAGTTCCTGGTGGAGTGTGAGAGGTATGGGGTGAGGATGTTTGAAGTTCCTGGTGGAGTGTGAGATACATTGAGTGAGGATGTTTGAAGTTCCTGGTGGAGTGTGAGAGATATGGGGTGAGGATGTTTGAAGTTCCTGGTGGAGTGTGAGAGGTATGGGGTGAGGATTTTGAAGTTCCTGGTGGAATGTAGGAAGCATTGGGTGAGGATGTTTGAAGTTCCTGGTGGAATGTGAGAAGCATGGAGTGAGGATGTTTGAAGTTCCTGGTGGAGTGTGAGAGGTATGGGGTGAGGATTTTGAAGTTCCTGGTGGAGTGTGAGAGGTATGGGGTGAGGATGTTTGAAGTTCCTGGCGGAGTGTGAGAGGTATGGGGTGAGGATTTTGAAGTTCCTGGTGGAATGTAAGAAGCATGGGGTGAGGATGTTTGAAGTTCCTGGTGGAATGTGAGAAGCATGGAGTGAGGATGTTTGAAGTTCCTGGTGGAATGTAAGAAGCATGGGGTGAGGATGTTTGAAGTTCCTAGTGGAATGTGAGAGGCATGGAGTGAGGATGTTTGAAGTTCCTGGTGGAATGTAAGAAGCATGGGGTGAGGATGTTTGAAGTTCCTAGTGGAATGTAAGAAGCATGGGGTGAGGATTTTGAAGTTCCTGGGGGAATGTGAGAGGCATGGAGTGAGGATTTTGAAGTTCCTGGTGGAATGTGAGAGGCATGGAGTGAGGATGTTTGAAGTTCCTGTTGGAATGTGAGAAGCATGGAGTGAGGATGTTTGAAGTTCCTGGTAGAATGTGAGAAGCATGGAGTGAGGATGTTTGAAGTTCCTGGTAGAATGTGAGAAGCATGGAGTGAGGATGTTTGAAGTTCCTGTTGGAATGTGAGAAGCATGGAGTGAGGATGTTTGAAGTTCCTGGTAGAATGTGAGAAGCATGGGGTGAGGATGTTTGAAGTTCCTGGTAGAATGTGAGAAGCATGGGGCGAGGATGTTTGAAGTTCCTGGTAGAATGTGAGAAGCATGGGGTGAGGATGTTTGAAGTTCCTGATAGAATGTGAGAAGCATGGAGTGAGGATGTTTGAAGTTCCTGTCGGAATGTGAGAAGCATGGAGTGAGGATGTTTGAAGTTCCTGGTAGAATGTGAGAAGCATGAAGTGAGGATGTTTGAAGTTCCTGGTGGTGCCAAGACATGAAGCTTCACAGGGAGGTCCAGAATGGTTTGTTTTGACTCGGTAAAGCGAAGATTAAATGGGAAATAAAATATTAGACGTATCGGTAATGAACGTCGCTGAGGATTGAAGTGTTTTAACTTTACAATGGTTGTCCTCTCTGTTATTATCTTCCCCAAATCATCAATTAAGAATACCTGCATAATAGGAGAGCCAGAGTGCAACTGGATGGTCTTAAGAGTAAGAAGGTCTTATTGCGCCAGGGCGTTCCACAAGGAGGGGTACTATCTCCAACACTTTTTCTGATCTACATCAATGACCTAGTTACTGAACTACCACATGGCATCAAAGTGGCAATGTATGCAGATGACTTGGTAATGTGGTGCACAGAGGAGTATGCAACAGTGGCCTCCAAATTGCTACAAAGAGCTATGAATGCACTGAATTCATGGACAAATAGATGGTGTATCAGCATCAATACAGACAAATGCAGTACTACACTTTTCACACTCTCCCCAAAACAAAATACGGGAGCCATCTACATAAACAATGAGCCTGTGAAAGAAGACATACAAGCTACATATCTCGGAGTTACATTTGATAACAAACTATCTTGGAAACAGCAGATAAATAAGGCAACCCAAAAAGCAAGGAGGAAATTGGCTATTCTAAGAAAGTTGTGTGGAACCACATGGGGTGCGAGTGGGAAAATACTCAGTAAAGTTTACTAACAGAGTATACCCCCACATTTAGAATATGGATCATCCGCATGGTAAGTAAAGTAAAGTACCCCCCGTCACGCCAAGTGGCGTATAGGGAAATATGGTGTTAGTGACCCTATATTTTACAGACCTTCAGCACATGATTATTGGGGTAATGTGGTCGGTATTACGCCCGTGCTGCTTTTACTTTCCCAGAAAAAATCCGGTACCCATTTAAGGCTGGGTGAACCCGGAGCCGTCGGTTGGGATCGAACCCTACCCCTTGTCCGTAGTAGTCCAGTTCACTAACCACTGAGCTATCGCGGCTCCCACTAATTTTTAGGGAATTAGTAAAACCCAGGTGTCCTCGCCAGGGTACGAACCCCGGCTGTTGCCGTGGTAAGCCAACCGCCTATCGATTGCGCTAACCGGACACCCCATCCGCATGGTGCTCAGCATCAAACACCACATTGCAAGAACTGGATAAAGTACAAAACCAGGCACTTAGGGTCATCACAGGAGCAATGAAATCAACACCAATATTGGAGATGGAGAAATTGTGGAGGATACCAGCACTGAGAGAACGGAGAGACACAAAGGTGCTGATACAGGCAGAAAAATTTGTATGCATGCCGAGACATCCAATGAAGGACAGATTCCAAAATCTTGCATTGGGACGACTTAAGAGAAGCAGTTTTATCCACCAAGCCAAGCGTATTAGTAGACAAACACCAGACATGCCAAGAGTTGTTAAACCCCTTCTGCCCATACCAGAACAGACTCCCTGGACAGATGAATCAGGATTATCAGTTCAAATACGGACAGAAGTGAAAGGAATAGTTGACAAAGAGGAACAAAATAGTCTACAGCGAAAAACAATAACTCTCAGTTTCCTGGATGAAGAATACCCACAAGACCTATGGATCCGTGTGTACACAGATGGATCAGCACAGAATGCAGTAAAGAATGGGGAGCAGGTGCATATATAGAGTACCCAAATAACACTAGGGATATGAATAAAATAGCAACAGGGAAATATTGTCACAATTATGATGCAGAAATACAAGCAATAAAGTTGGCAATAGAAAAGCTGCTGAACAGTAATCTTAGCCCACAGCCTGTAGTGTTTTTGACAGATGCAAGATCAGTACTCCAGGCACTACAATCCAGAAAATTACCACATCTACAGACCTTATTGACTGAACTCTGCAAGCACCACAGGGTTGCCCTGCAGTGGATCCCGTCTCACTGTGGAATACCAGGAAATGAGAAAGCAGATCAGTTGGCAAAGGAAGGTTCAACAGGCACACAACTAGATACACCAGTCACATACCATCATAAGAAACAGATAATCAAATCAATCAGAGGACCACAAGCCCCATATCAGGATGCCTTTCATAATATGAATAGATATGAACAAGTTATCATTATACGCCTAAGAACAGGACACAATCGACTCCATAGTCGCATGTATACAAAATTCAAGATCGGCACATCAACTACTTGTACATGTGGACAGGCACCCCAGACTGCTGAACACATACTTCAAGACTGCACTGAATATAGTAGACTGAGGAAAATCCATTGGCCCATAGATACAACACTACAGACAAAACTATATGGGCCACTGCAAGAATTACAAAAGACAGTAAAATTCATACAGGAAACGACATTGCTGATATAGACAATACTTCGAGCGAACGAAAGATAGATAGATCAATTAAGAATCAGTTATTCATATTAGGTCTGTTGTCTTACAACAAGGAGCAAATCGGCAATCATCGGGCCGTGAAGCCATCGCACTAGCTATTATGTTATTTCCAATATTGTGACGTTGGATTGGTGTGTGTGTGTGTGTGGGTGGGGGGGTTATAAAATGGCATTCTCTCCCTTGTAGAAAGTGCTTATGCTCCGCCTTTGGAAACAAGAAGAAGAAATTATCACTTATCTCCGACATTGAATTTGGAGCAGGCATGGAGTTGATTGATCGCTTACATCAATCGTTCTTACACAAAATAAGATTGAAATAAATAAAGCAACATTAAGGTCAAGTTTCGTTAATAGCATTTTAAAAACAACACAAAACTTATCTTTGCACTGGAATATGAATCCTTGTAACAAGAGCTTGTTGACAGGAACATTCAAGACGAGTGTTATGTTTGTTCAACTGGCTGACAAATGTCTGCCGTCTGCAGGCGTCAGTAAAATATTATATACAGATCTTCAACATCTCACCGCGTGAGCTTGTTATTTACACAAATATTTTGATAGACATGTGGGTTGCAGAACGTATCTTAATAAGGCTCTCAGATTAACTTAAATGGTTACCTTTTTGTGGCAAATAAATTTACTTTGGATAAAGCTGTCAATTTTTCAAAACGAGAGCTACTTACCACCAAGAAGTTCAAGGAGTTGGAACTGTTAATTACGTTTATTTATTTTAACAATATTAAAACAGATAAATGAATTTAAAAATCTGGGAATATTGTTAACCTCAGACAGAAGATGTACAACAGAGGTGAAAATACAGATTGGTCCAGGCAAAAACAGCTTTCCAAAAAAATAAGGACGATACTATGCAATCCATTTTTGACAATAGGGACAAGAAAAAGAGTTCTTAAATGTTATGTAAAGCCAGTCTTAACATATGGATGTGAATCATGGGCAATAGGACAACAGACAAGAAAACCACTGGAGTCTGTAGAAATGTGGTTTTACAGAAAAATGTTGGGAATACCATGGACAGCTAAAAAGAGTAATGAAAACGTCATGGATGAAAGATGCCAAAGCAAAAAGAGAGCTAATATCCAATATTAGGAAGAAATAATAATCGTTTTCTGACCATGTAATGAAAAGAGAACATGTAACAACTGGGAAAATTGAGGGACGAAGAGATAGAGGAAACCAAAGAGCAAAGATATCAGACAGCTGAAAAGAATGGCTTTGGCAGAAAGTCAACAACAGAAACGATAAATATATGTCGAGATCGAAAGTTGTAGAGAGATATGATCACTTACGCTAGTAGGCACGGTACTTGATGATGATGATAAAGTTAACAAAGGCCAACACAAAAAGGGAGCTCATAAAAAAAACATCAGAAAGAAACAATCAACATTTTTCTGGCATGTCACGAGACGAGGAAAGTTGGAATATTTGGTTACAACTGGCAAAATACAGGGAAAGAGAGATCGCGAACGACAAAGAGAGAAAATACTGGATAGCTTGTTGTCATGGCTTGGAAAACGGGTCAACAACAGAATTGATACGAGGCACTGTCGATAAAAGATTGTGGAAAGACATGATCGTCTACGCCAAACGGTAAGGCACATGATGATGATTTTAAAAAATATATATTGTTATTCATAATATACGGTCGCCGCACTGAGGGTTACATATAGATGGCCATATATCGCCTCTTACTATGTTACAGATACTGATTTTCTCATTAATGCTCTTGATATTGACAACACACTTGAACATTTGCCTACATCTACCCATTTAACCTTGTTTCTAAGATGGCATATACTGCCTCTGTAATGCCCATATTTTTTTTTTTTAATGTACATAGTATATATAGTAAAGAATAGTGACACTGTGACCTCCAGGCATGTCGTAAGAGGCGACTAAGGAGTTTGGTCGATGGCTTGACAAACTGTCATTGTAAAAAGTATTGTTATGGAAACAGCGCCATAGATTTTAGAGCAGTGATCTCTGCAATATGTGCTATTTTGGCACGCAAGGTTTCTGTTTTTGAGATTGTGGTTCTGCCCTATGTGCCGTCTTCTGCTCGAAAGGACAATAGATAGATAGATAGTATATATCTTCTTCTTCTTATTTTCTCTTCTCACTGATACCTAAAAGGTGTCGTGGTTTATATCATTTGTCGTTCTTGTGCTGCTCGAATTGTCTGAATTAGTGATTTTCCTTTGTTGTTACATGTCTCTGTCACTGCATCTATCCATCTTCTTCTGGTCTTCCTCTTGGTCTTTTTCCATGCATTCTCGAGAAGAACGCCCTTGATGATGATTGGTGAGGATTCATTCTGACCATGTGACCAAATCATTAAAGTTGTTGTTGTTCTATATATTCTTGGCAGGGTTTTGTTCCTACTATTTTTCTTATGGTTTCATTTGGTATTCTATCTCTTCTTGTGTTGTTTGTTACTTTTCTCAAGCAACGCATCTCACATGTATTGATCTTTCTTAAATGTGATCTAGAAAGGGTCCATGTTTGACTTTCATAGCATAAAGTTGGTATGAAAATGCTATTTATCATTTGTTGTTTAGCTGTTATAGAAATGTTTGGATGTCTTAGCAATGGTGAAAGCTGGTATGTGACAGCATTTGCTTTTTGTATTCTCATGTCAATTTCTCCGTCTAGTTTTCCATCTTCTGTGAACATTGTGTATAAATACTAGAAATACTAGATAGTATATATATATATATATATATATATATATATATATATATATGTGTGTGTGTGTGTGTGTGTGTATGTGTGTGTGTGTGTATTTTAGTGAATGTGTTATTACTCTTCACTTCTCCTTACACCCTTTGGCATATCAAAGTAAATATAACAGTCTAGCTCTCTTTCCTCATACAGTCTCGATCCCTATATAATCTTATGTTACTGGAATGTTTCCTAAATGTTGTCCCTCCATCTCACTTACTTTAAGTTTTGCTCGTATTCTGCTTCTTTCTTTTCCTACATGCATCTCAATATATGAACAATACTCAAACAAAGTATGAGGGGTAACGATATCAAGATGCATACAAATGCTAAGCTGCTGTAATGCATAAGAATGAAGATTATTTTTTTTTAAAGAAAAAGTTGTATGGTAGAAGCTTTACGTAAGTGAGATACAGAAGAAAAGTAGAACGACGCTCTGGTCAAGTAATTTCAGTCAAATAATTTCAGTCAAGTAATTTCAGTCAAGTAATTTCAGTCAAGTAATTTAAATGTCAGTCCAGTTGGTGCCTGACCAAGCTCCGAACCACAGGAAAGTGACTTATTTTCTTATTTAGATAGTCCAGCATATTATCGCCATGCAGTTAAATGTATGCGTATATCCTTATATAGATTTATGTTGTTGTTTTTTGTTCCAGCGAAAGGCCCATTTGGCCGAAATATCTTTCCACCTTTGTTTTGTTTTTGACCTACATAAAGTTGTTACCTTACAACCTTTTCCTCTTTTTTAATATTTTCATTAATACAAGTATGACCTTTCCGTGAGTATTATTGTATAAAGTATATGTGTTTCTGTGAACAATGAGATATCAACCACTACAGTATAAACAAAGATACATGTATAAGATACTTAATATAGCATCATAAACATGAAGTTATTATTAATATCAGAATGGCGCTCTATATGATTCCTGGTAGAAGGACAATGAAAAGTCAGGGAAAGCTTTCCGAAATAACAGCGTTGTGTTGACAAGTGCACTAAAGACGCAGTATATGGCCCTTTTCGTCTTGACACACGGTCTAAATGAAGGCTATTGTGTATTCTTATTTGAGGTTGCTTCTCTCGTGGCTAATTCTACCAATGTTTGACAAACACACACGGCCACAGAATGAGCAAGTCAGGTCCACTGGTCCACAGGGTTTTCCATCATTCTCCATGAGTCTTTTCTCTTCTAAGTTTTGCTTTAGCACAGTCTCAAATGATGTTATAGCATTCCTTATACATGCTCTCCATGATGTGCGATCACTTGCCAGATGTTCCCAGTCATTTTCATAGATGGAGAAGTCACTCAGAGATGATTTACAGAAATCTCTATATCGTAGTTTAAGACGCAATGTGCACCGGTAATTTGAGTGGGATTTGCTTTGCAAAAGGAAACATTTGTATATTTTAATAATTGCAAATTAAATTAGAATTTGGTCTTTGAGCCTGTGCACTCAATTCAAAGATTAAGTCATTAACTCCCTATGATACACTGTTCTGTAATCATGAATTTTCCTTTTGTTTCTATGGATTCGTAAAGAGGGAATAAGATTTGGTCTTTGATTGCTTCACAATTGGTCTTCTTTTGAAAAGAATACTATAAGATTTTTGTTGTTGTTGTTTGTTGTTGTTGTTGTTGTTGTTGTTGCGTTCGCCAGCTTTCAACTCTGACGAAGTCCCTAGAGACTAGGAACTGAATTTTGCGTGTTAATCCATTTTTCCCTGGCAGCCGTGTGCACAAGGGTCCCTCGCCGCACAGGCAGATAACTCCAACTTCGGAGGTACTCATGTTTTTTCCGTCGATGAGTAACTGACGTTTCAAGCCGGGTCTCGCTGCTGAGACCATGGGTGGTTGTCGCAGAGAGAAATCATAAATAAAAATCCCAACCGGTGGAGCCGAGATTTGAACTCACAACCTCTCTGTCCTGAGGCCGGCGTCTTGCCTCGTGACCAACCAGTCCCCATGGACTTGGAACTTTCTAGAGAAGTGCGATAGCTCACTGGTTAGTGTACTGGACTACTGAGGACAATTGTACGGATTCGATCGTGATTGAAAATGGTTAAGGGAGTCATACATAAATAGATCATAACTATACAGCTATAGCAGAGTCATACATAAATAGATCATAACTCCAGCTATAGCATGGAGAAAGTATTTGTCTGCGTAATAAATTTCTACTAGGATAGAGAACTGCAGTTCCTTGCAACACTTTGCTGCACATATATATTGGTTTAGTGAAGTAATAACTGCTTTAGAAATTACGAACATATTTAATAAACCAGAAAATAAACAAACAGTAGGGCTGAATAGGATAGAAAATCGACCCAGTGATGTAGCATTGGTTGCTAGTGCCCGGATCAAGCCACGTATTGCACATCCCAACCTGCTTTTTTTGACGATGCATGACTACTGCTTTCTTTCTTTCTATTTTTTTTTATTTTTGCACCCCAAAAAATGTAGCACCGTGACAATTGCTCATCAGACTCTCTCTTCCCCCCCCCCCCTCTTTTCCCATCCTACATTTTGCCATTGCTGCACCATTTAGCACAGCTCATTGTCACAATGGTAAAGGGTGTCTGTCCTGTAGCATGTTTTAATGAATGCTGTTAAAGAACGAAGTATTACCTCACAGTACTAGGCCATAGCATTTGGAAATGAAAAAGAACAGCGGCTCAGTAATTATTCTGTTTCCCAACCACATTGAGCTAGGTATCCATGGTTAGTTTTAGCTGAGTGTACTATTTACTTTAAGGCGAGCTCAAACCAATTTCCACTTAATCCAGTTTACCACCGAACTAATACATATAGCGTTTTGATCATCGATTATGGTCAGGTCGGGTAATTTTACCTGCTACTGTATGCAGTAAACAGTACAACCCGTGGCTGCCTGCTGCCTTGCAGGTAAGCTCGGGAGAGTAAAAGGCTAAGGGAGGGTACCCCGAAGTAAAACAACCCCACTGTCTTGTGGGTGAGACTTTTTAGTCAAAGGCTAGCGGAGCCAACCGTAAACAAACCGACGGAAAACAACAGAAAACCACCGTCGTAACTTATTTGTACAATCATGAATCGCCACAATAATATCATTTTTTGGCCATGTAACGAGAAGAGAACAACTGGGATATATTGTAACAACTGGAAAATTGAGGGACGAAGAGATAGAGGGAAGCAAATAGAAAAAAAAAATACCAGACAGCCTAAGAGAATGGCTAGGCAGAATGTCAACAACAGAAATGATAAATGACTGTCGAGATCGAAAGTTGTGGAGAGACATGATAACCTACGACAGCAGGCCCAGTACTTGATGATGATAATCGTAGATATTGCCAATAGTCGTTAAAACGGCCGTGATAAAATTAGACTTTAACTATTCTTTATGTGCTGTACTTTACATACGTGAGTTTGAGTTCTCACAGCTGGCAATGTAGAACAAACCGAACAAATAACTCCGTTATCACCGATAACATTTATGTCACAACTATCAGCCTATATCTCCTTCGTCTTTTCCCCCTACTTTTCAAGAAAAGTGGTAATCTCTATGTTAATGTCTGGGTTAGATAAATCAAATTATTAATAATAATGTTTAAACCGTCTAATTACAGGTATTAATCTAATTACTTGACCCCAAACGAAGTAGGACAGAAATAATTACAAAGCGGGTCAGCGTGGATCACAACGATGGAACGTGACCACATCTAGCCGAACCGAAGCGACGCTGATAGATCGTTCAGCCTCGTCGGCAAGGTCGCCGGATTAAAAAGTGGCCAGTAAAAGCACAAATAAACCAGGTCGTGACCTAATTACGCATCACGCAAACAAGAGATTACTATCAGAACTGGCAGGATTATGATCATGTAACGTACGGCTGATAGCTAAATTGCTTTTGTCCTTGTTTTTTTTTTTCTGTGAAGCTTCTATTCATTTATTGTTTGGTGTCCAAGTTCATCTGCATAGCTTTATGTTCCATAATATCTTGTTTGAATGTCTAACTCGTCTTACTCTACAATGTGACACCTGACTTCAAGACAAAATGTTTTAGACTCATACCAAAGTGAGGTGAGCGTGGTCGTGCGGTTAAACCACTGTTTTGCTGGCTAAAATGCGTGCCTACGGAGTTGGCTGTGTTCCCTAACGTTTGGCTTTTCGTGACAAGGCGTTGTGCCAAGGAGTACGGGTTCGATCCTGCTCAGGACCATATATTATTCTTTGTTTAATTTTCTTTCTGTTGATTATTTGTCTTTTTTTCAGAGTGTTGTAAGCATACCTCTTCCTCTGAAATGAAGCGCTGATTATCGTCTCGGAAGTTTCCCTCTATATTATTTGTAATAAAGAAAATTCTCAAGACCTACAAATAAATATCAGAGTTGAAGGAATACATCTGGAGACAGTTCAGAGCTACAATTACATTGGACATACTATTTTAACCGGGGTAGTTCTTTCCCTAAAATTAAACACCTTATAACAGAACTCCTATGACCAAGTTGAACCCGCTAATTGGACGACTTGGTGTTTGACCGTAACGCCTTGTGTTGCGTTGCAGGCACTTAGATGGCCTGGAGGTGTCTTGCACGGGAACACATCGGCCTGGCCCCGGATCAGCCCTGGACCGAGTGTGCTGGATTGGACTCGGGATTCTGTAACCCGGACAAATACGTGTCCGTCTGTAGTGATCGTATACCCTGGTACTCCACGCTGTTTTGTTGTTATCGTGAAAGAACCGTCGTGTTCCCTTGGGCCTGGCGTGGTGGCCCTTCCCAGTTGTCGTCTTCGCTAGGCACAGACAAGTACAGAGCATATTTTAGGAAGTACTCAAGGAACACCATGTAAACACACACTCGAGGTTTAATGCCTGAAAGTTAACCTCTCTCACAAGTTACACATTCACATTGACAATATGTAAGTTATTGACCATGCACACCTTGCCTGGTAACCACAAGGTGTAACCACATATTGTCTAAGAATGGTAGTATTGCAACTGCACCACTCTTCCCATGCCATCGTACACCTGGTGACCTTATGATGGATCGACTCCCCACTGTTGGGCCCTTTTCAAGACAGTGCGCGGGATAGCTCTACATAGCACTCTCCGGGAATAAGGTTACTTCTGCCCCACTGTCCGCACTCACAATTGACCGCCCTGAGCCATCGTTCTATCTCGAATGACCTTCTAACTTATTCTTTTTCTCTAACTTCTCCCCTTCCAACCAATCATCCCCCGTCTTACATTTCAACCTCACCCCTAACTACGTCTTATTCTCCCCGTGCTACACGATGTCTTTACTCTCTTTACTACTAATCACATTTCCCCGTGGACTCAATGATTCTATTTTAGTTCACATTTCTCCCTCTTTCCTCAACTTCTACCCCACACTCCCATCTTGTCTTCCACTCTGTAATCACTGCTACACTATAACCAATGATGGAAAATGTAAAATTGAAATAAACAAAAGAATAGGTATGGCAAAAAGTAATTTTAATGCCATGAAAAATATACTAACAACAAAACAAATATCAGCAAGGCTGAAACTAAGAATAGCAAAATGTTACATCTTCTCAATATTCCTGTATGGTGCAGAAACATGGACATTAGACAAGAAAGCAGAACAGAAAATTGAAGCCTTTGAAATGTGGATTTTATAGAATAGGTAGAATTGGATGGAAAGAAAAGAAAACAAACGATGAAGTTTTAAAACAACTAAAATGAAAAGAGAACTACTAAACACAATTAGAACAAGACAAATGACATTTTCGGGGGATGTTAAAAGACACAACAGCCTAACAAAAGTAATATTGGAATGGAAAATACAAGGTAAAAGAGGCAGAGGCAGACCAAGACTAACATGAACGAGTAACATCAAAAGATGGACAAGTCAACCTATGACAATCTGCACCATCAAAGCAAGAGACAGAGTGGAATGGCGCTCCATGGTAGCCAACTTTCGATGCAGAGACGGCACTCAATGATGATGAATGTCTAACTCTACAATATCCACCTTACTTCAAGCCAAAATGTTATAATTTTAGACTCAGATACCAAAGTGAGGTGCGCGTAGCCGTACGGATAAAATCACTGTTTTGCTGGCTGAAATGCCGGCCTACCGTATTCGAAACCCGAGGTAGGCAGAAATGATGTTTTACTATTGGATTGAAAAAAAAAATGGTGAATCCCACACGTCGTGGCGACTACTTTACTAAGCGGGACTTTAACCCCCTGTTTCTATCGTGAGCCCCCCCCCCCCCCCCCCCGGTCATATAACAGCAATGATACTTATGTGTCGTAAAGATTTCGTCATATACCAAATTTATCAAATTCCATTATTCTGTTTTGTTTTTACATTGCTGTGAGAACTCAAAAATGTGTGTAAAATACAGCACTCAGAGATTAAAGTCTAATTTTATCACGGCCGTTTTACCAACTATTGACTATATCTATGATCATCAATCATCATCATCAAGTACCATGCCTGCTGGCGTAGGTGTCATGTCTTTCCACAACTTTCGATCTAAACAGTTATTTATCATTTTCGGTCTTGACCTTCTGTCAAGCCATTCTCTTAAGCTGTCTGATATCTGTTCTCTTTGCTTCCCTCTATTTCTTCGTCCCTCGATTTTTCCAGTTGTTAATATGTATTCCAGCTGTTCCCTTCTCATTACATGGCCATATATATATATATATATATATATATATATATATATATATATATATATATATAAGTAAAGTAAAGTACCCCCGTCACGCCAAGTGGCGCATAGGGAATATGGTGTTAGTGACCATAATTTTTACAAACCTTACGGCACATGATTTCTGGGGTAATGTGGTCGGTTTACGCCCGTACCGCTTTAATTTCCCAGAAAAAATCCGGTACCCATTTAAGGCTGGGTGAACGCGGAAGCCGTCGGTTGGGATCGAACCCTACCTCTTGTCCTTTGTAGTCCAGTTCACTAACCACTGAGCTATCGCGGCTCCCGTATACATATTTATATATATTATAAAAACGCTATAATGCGACAGAGAAAGAATTGTTTAATGTTTTACCCAAAATGCACCTTGTCTACTAGCTATAGAACTGGACCATCATATAGAACTCACTAGCAACGGAGGCCACGACTCCTATACTATTTTATCAGAATATATAACATATAAAAGGAATTGAAGTCAACGGTTACAACATAAACAAGTTGCGATATGCGGATGACATAGTCTTCATAGCAGAGACAGAGAACGAACTACAAGAAATGATAGACATAATAGTAAAGAAAGCAACAAGAAACGCGTCAGTCTGAATAGCAAGAAAACAGAAGTAATGATCATATAGAAGAAACAATCATAACCACCATGCAGCATTTAAAAAAAACAGGACAAATCTGAAACAAGTACAAATACTTGGGCACAATAATACCATCAGGTGGAAGATACACCACAGAAATAAAAAGCAGAATAGCTCAGGTCAAAATAGCATTTCAGAAAATGAAAAAACGTATTATGCAACAAATCTATGTGAATAGAAGTGAGAAAGAGAGTTCGGTGATATATACAGCCAATTCTTACCTACGGAAGCGCATTATGGACAGGAAAGAAACAAATGAAAAGACATTTAGAGGCCACAGAGATAGGGTTTCTCAGAAGAATATTGAAAATCCCATGGGAAGCTAAAAGAACCAATGAGGGAATTGTCAAAGAGGCCAACACAAAAAGGGAGCTCATAAAAAAAAAAACATCAGAAACAATCAACATTTTTTCAGGTACATCATGAAAGGAGGAAGATTGGAATACGTGGTTACAACTGGCAACATACAGGGAAAGAGGGATCGCGGACGATAAAGAGAGAAAATACTAGATAGTACGGTGTCATGGCATGGAAAATAGTCAACAACAGAAGTGATACGATGCACTGTGGATAGAATGTTGTGGAAGGACATGCTTGCCTAAGCCAACCGGTATGGTACATGATGATATAAAATAAAATCACATTTCAGCTCAATTAGTTAAATATCAATGTACAACAAGTTACCGTATTCTTTAATGTAGTTGTGATATAGTTCAAACAATTCAAGCCGTTACTAATAGGCTTCAAAATCTATGGAGGTCAAACATGCAACAACCGCACACAGGCATCTACCAACCTGCAATGTGTATATGAACTAGGTAGGCCATTTCAGCAAAGAGCTCCACGTTGCCATAGCAACAAAAGAACGACAAAGGATATGGCTTTATAACTCTTTATCAAAACATATAAAAGTAGAGCCGATAGGAGGCGACATTATCTAGTCTACTATAAGAATCACGGCATTGCGTTTTATATTTAAAATAAACACTTGAACAAAACTTTTAAGAGATATTATTTAACAGCAAACCCATGTTTTTCTCATAACTTGTAATGTAGAATTAGGCAGTTCAGTCAAAGTTGGCTATGTTTTTTTTCAGTGGCCCTAGAAATGCTATTTTCTCTTTTTTTTCGCCACGTGTTTTCATAATCCTATGAATCTGTCTGCTTCTTGTTTGAGCTGGAGCTTTAGAGTGTGCTTCCAAAGATTGAGGTCTGAAGCTATTTCTTCCCAAAGCTACAGGGTTTATATTCAGTCTTCGTGTGACGTTTACACACGTCTACAAATCGAAGTTTTGGGCGCCACCAGTAATCATAATGCCATACTACGTATAATATAGGTATCTAATATATTATGACATTCTTTCTTCTTCTTCTACCTTTTTAGCTCCCAGTGGAGCATAGGTCTTCAACAAACACTTTCCAAGTCGTTCTGTTTTTTGCAATTCTTTTAAGATCATTCCATGTCTTCCCCAATATCTTTATCTCTGCTTCTATCTGTCTTCTCCAAGAATTCCTTGGTCTTCCTCTTTGTCTTTTCCCCTAGGGATTCCAAAAAGGGCCTGTTGTGTAATACTCTCAGTTGGCTTCCGTAGTGTGTGTCCTATCCAGCGCCATCGTCTTTGCTGTATCTCTTTATCCACTGGTGTTTGACTGGTACATTTCCATAATTCTATGTTAGTGATTTTGTCCAGCCATTTCCATCCTTTTATCCTGCGTAAAGATCCATTAATGAAAGTATGTAACTTCGTGATTGTCAATTTTGTTGTTCTCCATGTTTCACAGCCATATAATAGGACCGCCTTAACTTTTGAGTTGAAAATTTTTATTTTTGTATTTAACTAATTTTTTTGGATTTCCATATGTCTCCCAGTGCAATGAAAGCTCCTCTTGCTTTTGATATCCTTATTTTGGTATCACTTTCTGTTCCTCCCTCTTTATCTATATTACTGCCCAGATATATGTAAGATTGTACTTCTAATAGAGGTAATCCTCCTAGTTTATATATCATTAAAACAAGACAAATGCGATTTTTGGGCCATGTTAAAAGACACAACAGCCAGTAGGCTGGAGCGGAAAATACAAGGTAAATGAGGCAGAGGCAGACCAAGACTAACAAAGACGAGTAACATCAAAAGATGGACAAATCAGCCTATGATAACCTGCACCATCAAAGCAAGCGACAGAGCAGAATGGCGCTCCATGGTAGCCAACCTTCGTTGCGGAGAAGGCAGTCTTTGATGATGATGATGAATATATTATGATGCCATTATGTAAATATAATTAAGCTAACATTGTGAAATAATTGAAGAAACTATATTACATAGTGTGGTTGTAGAAATGTGGTTTTACAGAAGAATGTTGAGAATACCATGGACAGCTAAGAAGAGTGATGAAAATGTTCTGAAAAAGGTCAAAGCAAAAAGAGAGCTAATTTCCAATACTAGGAAGAAACAATCATCATTTTTTGGCCATGTAATGAGAAGGGAACAGCTGGAATATTTTGTAACATTTGTAAAAATTGAGGGGCGAAGAGATAGAGGGAAGCAAAGAGAGAAAATAGCAGACAGCTTAAGAGAATGGCTTGGCAGAAGATCAACAACAGAAATGATAAATAACTGTCGAGACAGAAAGTTGTGGAGAGACATGTTCACCTACGCCAGCAGGCCCGGTACTTGATGATATTACATAGCGTATATTGCAGTAACGTTTATATAAACAAATTATCAATTTAAAGGTCAACCTAAAAGTCTTATGTCCTAGCCTCCTCAAGTTTCGAATCTACCGTACGTCGCTGATCGAACTTAAAACGGGTTTATATTTTCATTTTTTACAAATGTCGGTAGGTATTGGGGTTTCAGTCTTGGGTGTCCTGGTGTCTTAATGAGAAATTGTGTTGACTCATTGAAGTTGAAGTACTGAAGAGTCGGGAATTGGATGTCAGTAAGAAGAAACATTCAGGAGTCGGAATCTAGGAAGCTAGACAGAAGAATTATGAGGATATCCGGAGTACGAAAGTTAGGCAGTACATTTGTTTTTCCCCTCTAGGACTATATTATTTTGTACCATTTCCCCTCTAGGACTATATTATTTTGTATCATTTCCCCTCTAGGACTATATTATTGTGTGCCATTTCCCCTCTATCTATCTATCTATTGACCTTTCGAGCCGTAACCGGCCCATAGGGCGTAGACCAAGATACACCTTCTCCTATATGAATTTTTGTTCTAGCAGTTTTCTTTTAAAGATATTTTATCAAATCTCGCCATCTGTCTCTGTTCTGTGCAAGCAGTTCTATCTCATTGAGGGAGCCGATTCCTGCTGCTCTTGCCTCTCTCATCAATGTTCTTCTCAGTGTCTCCCTGGGTCTTCCTCTTTTTCTTTTACCTGTTGTTTCCCATATGAGGGCTTGCTTTGCTATTCGATTATTATCTCTTCTCATCACATGTCCAACGTATGACCATCGTCTTTTCTTTATTACTGAAGATATTAGTGGTTGATTGGCGATTTCTCTAATTTCCTCGTTTGTTTTGAATTCGTTCCATTCTATACCAAGTATTTTCCTTAGACATTTATTTTCGAATGCGTTAAACTTTGTTTCTATATCTCTTGTTGTTTTCCAGCTTTCACACGCATACGTAAGGGTTGATAGTACATTTGATTTGAATAGCCTAAGTTTTGTGTTTGTGCTAATGAGTTTTGATTTCCACAACTTTTCAAGGCTTCTGAAAGACATTGCTGCTTTAGCCAGTCTGATTCTAATTTCTTTGCTCGTATCCCCTTCTCGATCAATGTGACTTCCAAGATAGATAAAGTGATCGATCTTTTCTACTGGTTTGTTTTCCATGTATATTTTGTCACTTGTTGGAATTAAACTTTTCATGACTTTAGTCTTTTCATGATTGACCTCAAGCCCAATTTTGCTGGCTATTGATGATAGTTCATTTGTGTTTTCCTGCATCGTTTTTATCTGACTGCTGATGAGAACAATGTCATCAGAAAAGTCGAGGTCCTCCAAATGGTCTCCTTGTATCCATTTGATGCCTTTATTACCAGTGCAGCATTTCTTCATTATGAAGTCCATAACAATTCCAAATAACAAGGGCGATAAAATACATCCTTGTTTAACCCCAGTTTCTATTGGGAAACATTCGCTCAGTCCTTCCTCTGTTCGAACTGCACATGTGTAACCATCATACATGTCTTTGATAATATTTATGATTTTGATGGTAAGCCATATTGCTTCAGAATTTTCCACAAAGAATCTCTATGAATAATATCAAATGCTTTTTTTGAAGTCGATGAAGTTAAGTACAAAAGGTTTTTGCTTTTCAATGTGTTCCTCCAATATAAGTCGTAGAGTGAAAATGTGGTCAAGACAGCTTCTCCCTTTTCTAAACCCAGCCTGTTCTTCACGCATTACTGTATCTATTGAATCCTTTATTCTATTTAGGATGATTTTACAGAACTTTGAGGCAACTGACAAAAGTGTCACGCCTCTCCAGTTGTTACAATCTCTAAGATTGCCCTTTTTTGGGATCTTAACAATGATTCCTTTTTTCCATTTATGAGGCGTCTTCTCTGTTTTCCATATGATGTTGAACATTTTTTGGAGATGTATTAAATTATGGCTATCAATTGCCTTGAGGATCTCAGCTGTTAACTTATCCTCTCCAGCAGCCTTGTTATTGGTCATTAGCTTTAAGGTGGTTTCTATTTCACTCAAGGTGAAGTCATCTCCCCTCTAGGACTATATTATTGTGTACCATTTCCCCTCTAGGACTATATTATTTTGTATCATTTCCCCTCTAGGACTATATTATTTTGTATCATTTCCCCTCTAGGACTATATTATTTTGTGCCATTTCCCCTCTAGGACTATATTATTTTGTACCATTTCCCCTCTAGGACTATATTATTTTGTACGATTTCCCCACTAGGACTATATTATTTTGTAACATTTCCCCTCTAGGACTATATTATTTTGTACCAGAGTGCAAATAATATTTCTTTGAAAAAATGCTGCATGTACTTTTTAAAGCTTGTATACTTGTATCATCACCATCATCATTAGTGAGTGCCGTCTCCTCAACGAAGGTTAGCTATCCTGGATCGTCATTCCGTTCTGTCTCTTGCTTTGATAGTGCGGGTTGTCATAGGGTGACTTGTCCAATTTTTTATGTTACTCAGCCATGTTAGTCTTGAACTGCCTCTGCCTCTCTGCTTCCAAGATTACTTTTTAGTAAGCTGCTGTGTCTTTTAAAATGCTCTAAAAATCTCATTTGTCTTGTTTAAATTGTTTTTAGTAGTTCTCTTTTCATTCTTAGTTGTTTTAAGACTTCATCATTTCTTTTTTTTTCCTTTCTACCCAAATCTTCCTATTTTTGTCTAAATCACCCATTTCAAAGGTTTCAATTTTCAGTTCTGTTTTTGTGTCTAATATTCACGTTTCTCAACCATACAGAAATGTTGTGAAGATCATATTACTATTGTTAGTTTTAGCACTGGTGTAATTTGTTTCGATGTTAGTACAATACAATACAATGTAATACAATACAATACAATACAATACAATACAATACAATACAATACAATACAATACAATACAATACAATACAATACAATACAATACAATACAATACAATACAATACAATAAAATAAAATACAATACGATACGATTTGGGGGCCTCGGTAGCCTAGTTGGGAAAACCACCTGACTGGACTACCGATGTTCGGACAACCGGAGTTCGATTCCCGCTGGGAGCAGTGTGAATTGTACTCGTGGTTGGAAAACAAAAATACCACCACGGTCGACCCGGCCGTTGGCAGAAATGGGTACCAGGGTATTACCCTGGGAAGGTGAGGAATGTTGCCTCGCATCGTGAGTTGGTCGATGCTTGAAGCGACACTATCCAGAAATCTCCGAACATTTCTGGATAGGCGGCCGAGCACATATGGGTGGAAACTCGCGTGCTAAGACGCCGGTTCAAGTCTCGTACTTTACCTTTACCTTAACGATACGATATGATATGATATGATATGATATGATATGATATGATATAGCATAGCATAGCATAGCATAGCATAGCATATCATAACATAACATAACATAACATAACATAACATAACATAACATAATATAATATGCAGCTATATAGTTGTATATTTCTCTACATATATCATGCTACAATCGTATGTAGCATAGACGGAAAGAATATACATTTTGTATACCTCTATTGCCACATAGAATAGCATGGTTATTTATATTAAAAAGAAGGAAACACGTCACAGGCGAGAAGTAGTGATTATGAAGTGTGTTAAAATATGACCAGTAAGCTTACGCTTAACGTCATAATAAATACTGTAAAGTATTACAAGACTGAGCTGAAAGATAACATTACGTAGTCAAGGTAGACGTTATGAAAATAGCAAACAGCTAACTGCAACCCCTAACATTTCTTATCATGGTGCACGTTACATGAGATGTCATAAAATATCAAACCAACCACACTTCGGCTGTTGATGTTAACAAGAAAGAATGGAAAAAAAAAAACAGGCGCGGCTTGAAAGTTATATATATTTTTTTAAATTTAAGATCAAGTCCTTCAGTTGACAGACACAATCCCTTACGTTATTTGCGTCAGTCTTATTTTCACGACGCCTCACCCCATCTGCTTGTGATGTGTCATTTTTACTGTCCAGTAAAAGTAGAACATGGAAGACGATGTCTTCTGCGTGCATGTTTAAACACCAATTATTTAAAGTCCAGAGAAATAAAATAGTGAGCTGATCATAGCAGCTGGTCAATAAACAATCTGATTTGGATTAGTGCTTGTTAGGTTGTTCGAGACTTCTGGTCATCACATTCTAGACACCTTCTGTAGCAGACATGCTAGGGTTGTGGTTGGTAAACTGTTCTACTGCCGCACAACTGTGGACACCTATAGCAGACATGCTAGGGTTGTGGTTGGTAAACTGTTCTACTGCCACACAACTGTGGACACCTTCTATAGCAGACATGCTAGGGTTGTGGTCGGTAAACTGTTCTACTGTCACACAACTGTGGACACCTTCTATAGCAGACATGCTAGGGTTGTGGTTGATAAACTGTTCTACTGTCACACAACTGTGAACACCTTCTATAGCAGACATGCTAGGGTTGTGGTTGGTAAACTGTTCTACTGTCACACAACTGTGGACACCTTCTATAGCAGACATGCTAGGGTTGTGGTCGGTAAACTGTTCTACTGTCACACAACTGTGGACACCTTCTATAGCAGACATGCTAGGGTTGTGGTCGGTAAACTGTTCTACTGTCATACAACTGTGAACACCTTCTATAGCATACATGCTAGGGTTGTGGTTGGTAAACTTTTCTACTGTCACACAACTGTGAACACATTCTATAGCAGACATGCTAGGGTTGTGGTCGGTAAACTGTTCTACTGTCACACAACTGTGAACACCTTCTATAGCAGACATGCTAGGGGCTGTGGTTTGTAAACTGTTCTAATGCCACACAACTGTGAACACCTTCTATAGCAGACATACTAGGACTGTAGTTGGTAAACTGTTCTACCGCCACACAACTGTGAACACCTTCTATAGCAGACATACTAGGACTGTAGTTGGTAAACTGTTCTACTGCCACACATCTGTGGACACCTTCTATAGCAGACATACTAGGGTTGTGGTTGGTAAACTGATCTACTGTCACACAACTGTGAACACATTCTATAGCAGACATGCTAGGGGCTGTGGTTGGTAAACTATTCTACTATCACACAACTGTGAACACCTTCTATAGCAGACATGCTAGGACTGTAGTTGGTAAACTGTTCTACTACCACACAACTGTGAACACATTCTATAGCAGACATGCTAGGGGCTGTGGTTTGTAAACTGTTCTACTGTCACACAACTGTGAACACCTTCTATAGCAGACATGCTAGGACTGTAGTTGGTAAACTGTTCTACTACCACACAACTGTGAACACCTTCTATAGCATACATGCTAGGACTGTAGTTGGTAAACTGTTCTACTGCCACACAACTGTGAACACATTCTATAGCAGACATGCTAGGACTGTAGTTGGTAAACTGTTCTACCGCCACACAACTGTGAACACATTCTATAGCAGACATGCTAGGGGCTTTGGTTGGTAAACTGTTCTACTGCCACACAACTGTGAACACATTCTATAGCAGACATGCTAGGGCTGCAGTTGGTAAACTGTTCTACCGCCACACAACTGTGAACACATTCTATAGCAGACATGCTAGGGTTGTGGTTGGTAAACTGTTCTACTGTCACACAACTGTGAACACATTCTATAGCAGACATGCTAGGGTTGTGGTTGGTAAACTGTTCTACTGTCACACAACTGTGAACACATTCTATAGCAGACATGCTAGGGCTGTAGTTGGTAAACTGTTCTACCGCCACACAACTGTGAACACATTCTATAGCAGACATGCTAGGGGCTTTGGTTGGTAAACTGTTCTACCGCCACACAACTGTGAACACATTCTATAGCAGACATGCTAGGGGCTTTGGTTGGTAAACTGTTCTACCGCCACACAACTGTGAACACATTCTATAGCAGACATGCTAGGGTTGTGGTTGGTAAACTGTTCTACTGTCACACAACTGTGAACACATTCTATAGCAGACATGCTAGGGTTGTGGTTGGTAAACTGTTCTACTGTCACACAACTGTGAACACATTCTATAGCAGACATGCTAGGGTTGTGGTTGGTAAACTGTTCTACTGTCACACAACTGTGGACAAGAACGGGTTCATTACTCATGTTTACGAGCTCTATGTTCATCTAGCTGTAAATGGTTACCACGACCTGACGTAATGCTGACTACATTACCTAAAATGGGCTTTTGGTGAAAATAATATAAGCGTTAATGTGGTATTTCCTATACCTCATGGTCGGGTCGTGACGACCTTCTTTCTTTTTTTTTCTTTCTTTCTTTCTTTCTTTCTTTCTTTCTTTCTTTCTTTCTTTCGTAGATGTTTATTAGCAATCGTTTCGCTAATGCCACAGTCAATTAGAAGTTCTTCTCCAGCGTAAAAGTGTTGTGATCATGCGAATTCGTCTCTCTGTTCTGTTTCATGATAGTGAGGTAAGAATATCATCATGGCACAGGAAGTGCTGGTCGCACGGTCGGTACTATTATATATGCGTGTTTGTCCATCCTGACTTTTCAACTAAACCTGCTCCATGGCTGACACACTTCAACTTCGGCAGGCTGCCTCTTGGCTTGGTGTAGGAGTTTTCCTTCTCGCAGGGTGGTTATCGGCATCCCAGCCCACCCTGCCAGTGGTTTCTGTCAGGGAGTTCTACCCTAGCCTTTCCTTCTTCCGATGGTAACTGCTAGGTAGCAGTGATTTGTTTTCCGGAGTGTCCTTCCGTATGGAGATAGCTTTGAATGCGGTTATTACCCGCATGGCTTGTCCAGTTAGAAGTTCTAATCGTTAATCGGTTGAACTGAAATTTATACACAGACAGATAGATAGATAGATAGATAGATAGATAGATAGATAGATAGATAGATAGATAGATAGATAGATAGATAGATAGATAGATAGATAGATAGATAGATAGATAGATAGATAGATAGATAGACAGGCAGATAGATAGAAAGATTGATAGATAGACAGACAGACAGACAGACAGACAGACAGACAGACAGACAGACAGATAGATAGATAGATAGATAGATAGATAGATAGATAGATAGATAGATAGATAGATAGATAGATAGATAGATAGATAGATAGATAGATAGATAGATAGATAGATAGATAGATAGATAGATAGATAGATAGATAGATAGATAGATAGATAGATTAGATAGATAGATCGGTTGAACATACACTTTAATCAGTTACCCCAACGTAGAAGATGAGCTTGAGTGTCCTTACTATAATATCGAGCAATAATAGCAGTGACAATGACAAACAGAAGGATCTCTCAGCATAGAGAGCAGAGCCCATACTAAAAGAGACACGCATATGCTCGGCACATGTAGAGCACAATCAGTAAACTATCGTCTGTAGTAAAAGTAAAGAGTCCCGTCACGCCAAGTGGCGTATATGGAATATGGTGTTACTGACCATAATATTTTCAGACCTTCGGCACAATATATTTGGGTAATATGGTCGATATTACGCCCGTGACGCTTTACTTTCCCAGAAAAAGATCAGGTACCCATTTAAGGCTGGGTGAACACGAAAGCCGTCGGTCAGGATCGAACCCGACCTCTTGTCATTTGTAGTTCAGTTCACTATCACTGAGCCATCGCGGCCAAATTATCGGCTGTAGGATGTCACCTATTGTATGAATTAAGCATGATGTCGAAGTCTGAGTTATTGAGTTAGTTGTGGGTTATCATCATTGAACTCTGAACATCAACGTAGGTGCTCGGATCCACTCCACAGCATCCCCCCACCCCCAATGTCCAGCGATTTATGACTCCAGTTCTGTGTTGGTTGAAAGGTCCTCGAGGTAAGACGCCGGCCTCGACACACAGAGGTTGTGGGTTCAAATCCCGGCTACACCGGAATGTTTATCTATGATTTCTCCCTGCGGCAACCACCCCTGGTCTCAGCAGTGAGGCTCGGGCTTGAAACGTCAATTACTCATCGACGGAAAAAAATATGAGTACATCTGAAGTCGGAGTTATCTGCCTGTGTGACGAGGGACCCCTATACACACGGCTGCCAGGAAAAAAATGGATTAACACGCAAAATTCAGTCTCTAGGTACTTCGTCAGAGGTAAAAGCTGGCGAACGAAAAAAAAAATTACCTCCCATAACTTTAAAGAGCAGGTAACAATTTAAACTGCTAGCTAAGCTTAACGTGTCCTATAGAATCGAACTCGCGATTTTTTGTTGGCGAAGTTAACACTACGATGCTTCCAAACTCTATGTTAGTATTGTACAGTTTTATCCACTTAAGAAGTGACGAATCGTACAAAACACTTCAGTTTTCATTCTCTGCACCTTGTAAACAATTGTTGCTAAGTCATGCTGCTGTATGATGTTTGCCATATTGTCTATATATTTAACAACTGTATGCTGTTGTTGGCGCCTAGTGGTATCTGTATGTGCTCCATTGTCCTGAGGTTACTGAAATGATTTATTCTATGTCTTTTGATGTTTGATGCAAGATGTACTTCAAACAATGTTTAATGTTATTTGTCTCCATTGGTGAAATTAATAGTGTATTATATAATCTTACATATTGTATATATAAAAAAAAAAGTAAAGTGCCCCCGTCACGCCAAGTGGCGTATAGGGAATATGGTGTTAGTGACCATAAATTTTACAGACCTTCGGCACAAGATTTTTGGGGTACTGTGGTCGGTATTACGCCCGTGCCGCTTCACTTTCCCAGAAAAAAAATCCGGTACCCATTAAAGGCTGGGTGAACCCGGAAGCCGTCGGTTGGGATCGAACCCTACCCCTTGTCCTTTGTAGTCCAGTTCACTAACCACTGAGCTATCGTGGCTCCCACATATTGTATATACTCTTATATATTGTGTGTTTTAGATAACAGAGTTTAACTTTAATGGTTGACTTGTTAAGTCATTCCCTAGTCAACCAGCAGCTTTCTATGAAGACCGGGTGTACACGCACCCCCTACAGAGTCAAGGAGTCAGTGGACCTACCCAAACACTTGCTCTACACAGGGACACTTCTGATGGCCAGATTTCCTTGTATTTTAATCTAAAGAATTTTTCCATCACCGTGAAGCAAGTTAATTTTAACTTAAGCTGTATCCACACCGATTATAAAGATTGTATTGGGTTGGGCTCGCACTGTGAGAATTTTTTGGAAAAGAATACTGTAAGACTTAAAGGATTTTCATAATCTATGGATTTGTTGAAGTCATATCCTGTATACCAGGAGTGGCAAACATTTTACAAGGGTGTGTAAAATAAGGAATGGACCATTTCCTTTCATGTACGGAAAAGAGGCATGTGCTTATAAGGAGCATTAGGTCAAAAAGGAAAACATTACATTGCATAAATATATATATATATATATATATATATATATATATATATATATATATATATATATATGTATATATATATATATATATATATATATATATAAACATACATATACACATGTTTGCATATATAGAATATCAAGCAGTCCCATTTAAGATCGAAGATAGTATTTTAGAACAAATATCCATAATTATATGAACACTTATTTCTAAATGTACCTTCTTCTGAGTTCACCCAATGACTGCATTTCTTCACCGCACGATCTTAGATGGAGCGTACATGCGTTGTGTTGACTTTTACAACAGACAGACATATTTTACATCTTTCAGCCCAATGCCTTCATCAAAACATCTTTGAGTACTCGCCTGACTTGCCTATTAAATTCCTACTTTTTTTTGACATACTGGTCAGTCTGTGGCGTTCGTTCTTCATTGTGAGAGTTATGTTGTATCACTTTTACGTTAGGCATGTAGTCCTGTACATCAGATGGTCCACTGGTCAAATTCTATAGGTTATGGGACACACTAGTTCTGTAAAACACGGATACATGATGGAGGAGCAAAAAAGGAGCACAAGGTGTGCAGCGAAATCCATTGTTTCGTTGATTGAAAAGCCGGCATAGAGTGTAATCCACTGTTTCGTTGATTGAAAAGCCGGCATAGAGTGTAATCCACTGTTTCGTTGATTGAAAAGCCGGCACAGAGTGTAATCCACTGTTTCGTTGACTGAGTAGCCGGCATAGAGTGTAATCCATTGTTTCGTTGATTGAAAAGCCGGCATAGAGTGTAATACACTGTTTCGTTGATTGAAAAGCCGGCATAGAGTGTAATCCACTGTTTTGTTGACTGAAACGCCGGCAAACGGTGTTTGAAACTCGCGGTAGACAGAAAGGATTTTTTTTCTATCGGGGGTGAGATAAAAATCCTGAGTCTCACATGGTGACAGCTTTGACCAAGCGGCCTTTATCTCCCTGATTCTGTCTTGAGGCGCCACCCTCCCCCCTGCGACATACACCAGCATTGGTTATATCTGTTGTGAAACTTTTTTTAAAATTCTCTTCATTTGAGACTTTAAGACATGAACCCTCACTTTACAAAAGAACATCTACAGGGTTATAAAGCTGCATGGTATCCGATTTTATTGGTCCTGAGAAAAGCCGTCTGAGCTGGGTCATGACATTTCTATGTTATCATCATCATCATCATCATCATCATAATCATCATAGTCATCATCACCACCATCGCCATCATCATCATCACCGTCATCATCAAGTACTGTGTCTACTGACATTAATAATCACATATCTTCAGTACTTTGTATCTCCACAGAAGTTTAACAATTCTGATGTTGACTTCCTACCAAACCATTCTCTAAAGCTACCTTTTATGTTCGCACTATCTCTACTTCTTCTTTCTCTTTCTCTTTCTGTTTTTCCCTCTATCTGTTTTATCCTAATTTTTTTCCGGTTATCACAATATATTCATGTGATTACCCTCTGGTCAAAAATCATTATTTCTCGCTCCTGACGTTGAAAGTAAGTAATTTTGTTTTGCTTTGGCCCTTTTAGAAAGTTCTCATTTATGCATACTTTTTTTTTTTTTTTTTTTTTTTTTTTTTTTTTTTTTTTTTGCCGTTCCTGGTTTCCTAAAAAAATGCTTCACGTAAAACCACATTTATGTAGCTTCCAAAGATTTTCTTGTCTGTTGTTTGATTGTCCATGATTCACATCAATATCCCAAGACTTGCTGTACATAACAATAAAAAAACATATTTTATTATTTTAATTGATAAAAATGAGGTGTATAATATCTTTATCATTCATTGAAACCTCGCCTTTGCTAGAGCTAATTTACACGTCACATCTGTTGTACATTTACCATCTGAAGTTAACATCGTTAATTAACTGATCTTTCTATAGGTGTAAATACCGTTAAACAAACAAAACAAAATCTTTAACCATTAGACGTTTTTGTGAATTATATGACAATAATGTCCCGGAATTTTAAATGACGGTTTATATATATATATATATATATATATATATATATATATATATATATATATATATATATATATATATATCCTGAGCCCACACGAAACAATCCCAATCTGGTTTTCAGTACTTAGCTTGAGCCTCCATTAACCAACTACAGCCTGACTCTCCAGTAAACAATCCATACTTGACTTTCATGTAAACCATTCCTACATGACTCTCCGCAAACAATCTCAGCCTGACTCGCCATTAAACAATCTAGACTGATTCTCCAGTATGCAATCCCAGGCGGGTTTTTTCAGTAGACAATCCTGGCCTGACTCATCAGTCAACAACTTCAGTCTGATTCTCCAGTAGATGATTCCTGCCTGATTCTCCTGTTGTCAGTCCCAAGCTGATTCTCCAGCAGATAATTCCTGCATGATTCTCCTGTTGTCAGTCTCAACCTGATTCTTGAGTAGATAATTCCTGCTTGATTTTACTGTTGTCAGTCCCAACTTGATTCTTGAGTAGATGATTCCTGCTTGATTCTTCTGTTGTCAGTCCCAACTTGATTCTTGAGTAGATAATTCCTGCCTGATTCTTCTGTTGTCAGTCCCAACCTGATTCTTGAGTAGATAATTCCTGCATGATTCTCCTGTTGTCAGTTCCAACTTGATTCTTGAGTAGATAATTCCTACATGATTCTCCTGTTGTCAGTCCCAACCTGATTCTTGAGTAGATAATTCCTGCATGATTCTTCTGTTGTCAGTCCCAACTTGATTCTTGAGTAGATAATTCCTGCATGATTCTCCTGTTGTCAGTCCCAACTTGATTCTTGAGTAGATAATTCCTGCATGATTCTCCTGTTGTCAGTCCCAACTTGATTCTTGAGTAGATAATTCCTGCATGATTCTCCTGTTGTCAGTCCAAACATGATTCTTGAGTAGATAATTCCTGCTTGATTCGCCTGTTGTCAGTCCCAACCTTCAGTAGATAATCCATGCCTGTCCTTAAGCGACGATGCTGTACTGTGAATATATTGAAAGCTCTCATCTACTCGTAATGACTTCCTACGCTGGGCACAGAAAATCAAAATTGATTAGAATTTTACTCCACGTCTCTGCGATGAAAGAAAATTGACTATCAAAGCCTATAACGATCCAGAAAGGCAGGAAAAGTCTATATCTCATTCGCCCCCCCCCCCACCCTTCCCAAAATCCTGCCTGAAGTCGAGCATATTCGTTTTCTGGTTAGTGAACTGGACTACCACGGACAAGGGGTATGGTTCAATCCCAACCGACGGCTTCCGGGTTCACCCAGCCTTAAATGGGTACCGGATTTTTTTTCTGGGAAAGTAAAGCAGCACGGGCGTAATACTGACCACATTACCCCAAAAATCATGTGCTGAAGGTCTGTAAAATATAGAGTCACTAACACTATATTTCCCTATACGCCACTTGGCGTGACGGGGGTACTTTACTTTTACTATATAGTAAATGTTGTACTATTTAATACATTCCTAATATGAATATATATATATATATATATATATATATTAATGTCATATCTTTATTATAATTGATCTATTAATGACGAAAGTGGAGATATCTTGCAGAGTGCACAGAGTGCAATGTTTAAAAATAGGAAGGAAACTTCGCGCAATGAAAAGTCTCTAAACAAAAGAATGTCAAATATTCCTCCTCATGATTTACCTTTAATAATCTTGAAGTAGGTAACTTAGGTACACGTTTACAAGTGTATTGATTGCAGATTGCGCACAACTAGATGAGACCTGAGTACATTTGTATTTGGAAGTTAGAATTGCACCTAAGTAGACCGATCACAATTCATTTGTTTTTTCTCTACTAAATATTTTATCCATGATTTAATAACAACTCTCCTTGAACTTGCAGTCATAGTCAGCTGCGGCTAGTGAGCTCGTCTACCGAGAGCGTTTCTGGTTTGATCGCCGGTTTTTGGGTTTACATGACTTTTAAATTGATACCGGGGAAAGAACGGACGTTTTTGTGTTTGAGGGAACGAGTGTTTTTTTTCTATGAGTGAACGGGTGTTTTTCTTTTCTGTGACAGAACGGGTGTTTTTTTCTGTGAAAGAAACGGGTGTTTTTTTCTGTGAAAGAACGGATGTTTTTTTCTGTGACAAAACGGGTGTTTTTTTCTATGAAAGAACGGATGTTTTTTTTCTGTGACAAAACGGGTGTTTTTTTCTGTGAAAGAACGGATGTTTTTTTTCTGTGACAGAACGGGTGTTTTTTTCTGTGACAGAACGGGTGTTTTTTCTGTGAAAGAACAAATGTTTGGTTTTTTTTCTGTGGAAGAACTGGTTTTTTTTCTGTGGAAGAACTGGTTTTTTTTTTCTGTGAAAGAACAAATGTTTGGTTTTTTTTTCTGTGGAAGAACTGTTTTTTTTTCTGTGAAAGAACAAATGTTTGGTTTTTTTTCTGTGGAAGAACTGGTTTTTTTCTGTGAAAGAACAAATGTTTGGTTTTTTTTCTGTGGAAGAACTGGTTTTTTTCTGTGAAAGAACAAATGTTTGGTTTTTTTTTCTGTGGAAGAACTGGTTTTTTTTCTGTGAAAGAACGAATATTTTTTTTTTCTGGGAAATAAAATGACACGGCATAACGTTAGCAAAACAAGAAACATTTAATATTAACACCCAAAAAACCCCAATAATAATTAGAAAAAAACAATTCCATCTTATTCTTTCTACACCTCAGGGTATTATGGTTTTATTTTTTTTTCTTCTTTCTCCTTTGTAAAATCCCTAACTTTTTCACGAAGTTAGGAAATATCATATAAGTTTAGATCAACACCTTTTACATCACTCAAACCAATGCGAATAAGCGTATTACTATTATGAGTAACTGCAGTGGATGTAATTAATGCGCATCCAGAGAAATGCTTCGTTTTGCTTTGTTTTATTTCTTCACTCCCCGACCTTAGACGAAATGAGAATTTTGTTTTTTTTTCTTCACTTTTCATAAAACAGACAAAATGAGGCGAATGCTTTAAAGAAAATAAATAACAACAGATAAGCATGTTGATAAATATAAAAATAAACGAATTGGTAAATGGTGTGGCTCGAAAATAAAATGCAGTAAATAAAGCAGTTTTTGTTGTTAGCTTGCAGTTTATGCACAAATTGTGATAAAATCGGTAACATTTGATAATTGGGCAATGTTTGAGAAGACTTGTCACTGTCTGTGTATTCACTTCTCATTCAGTCACCTTGTCTGACATTGACCCTTTACACGCATGCATACATCCTGGTTCTGTACATCTGGAAGATAAAAGCTATGCAGCGGTTAGACAGAAGATAACGTAAAGATAAGATAGTACAAATAGAAGGTGCGGCAGTGTGTTTAGAACTATTTCAATAGAGCGCTCTTTATGCAATTTTGGTTTGCGCAAATTTTATGCGTTTTTCTAACATACGCGTCGGTCGAGTCAGCTGTAAAAATAGCTTCTTGGCTTGAAGACTCCAAATGATCAGAACCATAAAAGACACTAAACACTTGTTTAATTAAATTTATATTTTAAATAAAGATTAAGCGCTTCATTTTGAGATGAAACACTTCATTGTTTTCATGGTGTGATGTAATATCTAAGTGTATATTGAGACACGTCGATGTGTGACGAAACACTTCACTACGATATTCAACACTTCACTATGTGGCTCAATATTTCACTGTGAATTTCAACATACCGTTTTAATGTTAAACACTTTACTGTGAAATTATTACTCTTCTTCAGCGACCAATAGTCATTGACATTCGGAAAATTATCTTTTTGTTGGTGATTTAAAGCTTTCAGTCAGATATCTTCACAGTTGGTGGGAATTGACCACAACTTCTAGTCTACGTCAAGAGGTAGGGTTCGATCCCAACCGACGGCTGCCGGGTTCACCCAGCCTTAAATGGGTACCGTATTTTTCTGGGAAAGTAAAGCGGCACGGGCGTAATACCGACCACATTACCCCAAAAATCATGTGCTGAAGGTCTTAAAATGTATGGTCACTAACACGATATTCCTTATACGCCACTTGGCGTGTCGGGGGCTCTTTACATTTTTTTTTTTACTCTAATCTACGTGAAGGAGACAATCTTGTGGGATTTGCTTCATGGCATATCTTCTGATATTCAATAGCACAGGCTTGTCGTGCCTATTGTGAGTACAAATGATGGCTCATTCCGTTTAGGCCAGTGCGAAGTGATAATGAGTAAAAGCATCAAGATGCATAGAAATGCGAAGCTGCTGTAAAGTTGATGATAATAATGAACATTTAAAAAAGGACAAAGTGATGTGGTAACAGCTTTACGTAGGTGAGACACAAAACAAAAGTGGAACGACATTTCGGCCAATAGGCCTTCAGAGAAAACGTTCGTCGTTGGCGGAAACGTTGTTCTACTTTTGTTTTGTTTCTCATCTACGTAAAGATGTTGCCATACCACTTTTCCCTTTTTTCAAAATGTTCATAGATTATGATGGCCTGGTCTCTTATAAAAAAGATATATAAAGAGTGCCACGCCAAGTGGCGTATAGGGAATATGGTGTTAGTGACCATAAATTTTACAGACCTTCAGCACATGATTTTTGGGGTAATGTGGTCGGTATTATGCCCGTGCCGCTTTACTTTCCCAGAAAAAATTCGGTACCCATTTAAGGCTGAGTGAACCCGGAAGCCGTCGATTGGGATCGAACCCTACCTCTTGTCCTTTGTAGTCCAGTTCACTAACCACTGAGCTATCGCGGCTCCCCTGATCTCTTATGCCCAGTTGATAATATCCATCTGCAACATTGTGATTGGCTTGCTTCATCTTCAGTGCATCTGCATTATAGTTTTAGCTTTTTCATTGTTAAAGATGGTTTTCTTGTGGAATTTGTGTTCATTCTTGTTTGACAGGTCTATTGGCATCCTCATTTCCTTGCATATTGTGAGTATCCACTGGTACACTTCTCTTCTAAAACACTGGCGCGTTCCACATTATAGTTGCATTTAATTCATTAAGCTCGTTTTTATATAAATGTTTCAATGCTGATATGGTTGATAGTTATGGTTGATAGTTAAAATGTTGAAAATGAACTACATAAAATGATTGATGATATTGACGTTATAGTGGTGAAAAATAAAAATAAAGGTCTCAAGACCAAACAGACGGAAGTAATAGTCGCAGCAAAGAAAAAAAAAGACGTCTCTTAAATGCTTAGTTTAAGTAAATTAAATGAGAGAGCATAAAAACTCGCCAATGGAATAAAATAACTTAAAACGATGTTAACGTCGGGTGGTAGATGTACAACAGAGATGAGGTGCAGAATAGCATAGGCATATGTTGCATTTCAAAGAATAAGTAAAATAGAATGCAATACACTTTTGTCCATGGAAATATGACAAAAGAATTCCCTAGTTTTATGTGGACAAGTCTTGTTATATGAATGTAAATTCTGGACAATCGTACAATAGAAAAGAAAATCGGTGGAGGTCACAGAAATGCGTTTTACTGAAGAATGTTGACAATCCCATGGTCAGCTAAAAAGAGTAATGAAGTCGTTTAGAATAGGTCAAGGCAAAAATAAAGCTTATTTACATCATCAGTAGGAGACAATCATTATTGTTGATTTTGTTATGAGGAGGGAACAACTGGAACATATTGTGACAACTGGAAAAATGAGTGAAGCAGAGGTTGAATGAAAATCGAGAAAAGATACAGGACAGTTTATGAGAGTGGCTTTGTGATATATATTAGACATGCATACGTATAGAGGTAAAAAGAGGTGGAGAGAGACATGATCACCTCCGTCAGCAGGTACAATACGTAATAGTGATGATAGTTGATAACTTACAATAATTTCGTTCAATAGTTTATTTTTTTTAAATTTTAAACAGCTGAAAATGAAGAAGGAACTAGTAAACACAAATCGAAGATGACACATGTTTTTTTCACATTTAAAGAGAGACACGATAATTGAGTAAATGTCTTATTTTGTAATTATTGGAGAATTTGTATGTGAATACAACGAAAGTTAGCTCCTCCTAAGAATGGGAGCTTGAAAACTATTCTAGCTTATCCGCCATTAGTGGCGTTTGTAGCAGAAACATACACGTGTCCATGAGTTCACCTCTGTAGTACTCATATACCCATGTATGCACCTCAATGTGAGAAGTTTTCTCTCCCCGTTTCTTTGTGGAACTTATTTTATTACCTCTGTTTGTTATTTGGTCACTTCTAGTGATGTGTATCCCTGTGTGAGAAAGGTTCTGATTGTTTGATTGGGTCTACGTTTTGCTCTAGTCAGTGCTGAGACTTTCTGAGTCATGTCCCTTGAGACTGCTACCCAGTTCTACATCAGTGCACTTCAACCTGGGCACTAGCTCCCAGTAAGGTGCGATTTTGACTTAAGTGGTCGGTAGAAGAATAGTTACACGTTTTATTAATTATATATAGTGTATACAGTCAGTGGATGATAGAGGAATTCTATTCTCTCTCTAAGTGAAATTGATTTTTATTTCTTTAATTATGGAAGTTTCTTTAATTTAGATTTTAGTGGGCGGTTAATTTATCCGTGAAAAAGTTACAAAAGTGGGGAATGGGCTCTGACAAGGTTGTTCTTTTCCGTTCGTCAGCTTTTACCACTGACGAAGTCCCTAGAGACTAGGAACTGAATTTTGCGTGTTAATTCATTTTTCCCTGGCAGCCGTGTGAACAGGGGTCCCTCGCCGCACAGGCAGATAACTCCGCCTTCGGAGGTACTCATATTTTTCCCGTCCATGAGTAACTGACGTTTTAAACCAGGCCTCGTTGCTGAGACCAGATGTGGTTGCCGCAGAGAGAAATCATAAATAAAAATCCCAACTGGTGTATCCGATATTTGAACCCACAACCTTTCTGTCTCGAGGCTGGCGTCTTGCCTCGAGACCAACCAGTCACCCCCTCTCTTCCCCCCCCCCTTTTCCCCCACAAGGTTGAAGATCGCTGCTCTCCTTTAACCTGTACTTGACGTAGCGAACAGTGTCAAGAAACTAAAAGGTAAAAGCACTTGTTCGACGTGACTTTATCAAAGATCAGATTGTCTCCTGCTGCGGAGTTCTGAGTGAAGAGTTTTCTATCATGTGAATAGAGTGGCTCAAAGATGTTTTTGTAATTCCCAGCTTGTTCTAATACATTCATTGCTGTGAGATTTAACATTCTACCATGAAATTAAACTATAAGATTAAGCACTTCACATATTTACTACATAAAATATTCTTTATTCATCTGACTAAAGTAGTGACAGAACTAGGAGAAAAGACAGCATTTGAATGAGTGAATATTAAAACAAACAAAGAGAAAGAAGAATCCGACATAAAATTAGCTAAATATATATATATATATTTTTTTTTAAAGTTTATTAGAGAAGAGTTTACTGACACGATGACGTTATAAGCCGATAGCTCTAACACACAGTTGTTGTAATAGCCAACATTTGTTGAATGGATTTCTCTGTCACAGAACACATCACACCAAAATGTGCCGTTTGTCATTAAATAATTAAGGTCACTAACATCTTATGTGTTGGACGAATGTGATGTTGGAAGGGTTTTTTATTTTTTTTTTTTTGGGTGTTTGTGTGTGTGGGGGGGGGGGGGGGTGAGACTTCTAAACCTCAACTTTACTTTTTAACAAGCTCAAATTTGTTCGTTCAACCAGGTAATGCAATGCAGATTTATCATCATCATCATCGTGTACCACCTCCTCATTGAAGGTTGGCTATCATTTACTTTGTCTCGTGCCTTGATGAAACACGCTGCCATTTGCCATTAATTCTCTTGTCAATCTCTTGATGTTGTCGGCCCATTTTAATCTGCCTGCTTCTGCCTTGTTTGCACATTCCATGTAAATGACCGGAAACCTAGACAGTATGACTGGACTACTTGTGTCTCTACTTTCTTAGGATAATAACCCCACATAATTCAGCCTCACCAGTGTTTACATATAATCTTCTAATTAGCAAATTCTGATATTCTGAAAAGCGACGAGGGATATCGCAAGTTAAACAGACTGAATACAATTAACAGAGAGGAACACAGAAGTTATTGTCTGATCCTCCTAATGAATGATAAATACGCATGTCTATGTCTGTTTATTATTTCAACATTACAGAGCCGGATAGAAGATGTGGTAGTTGGGTTAGGAGTACGATAGAATACATTGACCTGGCTTTGGCTAAAACTTTACAAACATTAATTGAGCAGCCGCCTGTTGTTGCTTATATAGTCGACTTGACCTGTTTGCAAGACACGCGTCGTGTCCCGGCGATGAAAAGCAAGATCAGGTTCAGGTACTGGTTAAATAGGATATCGCTGATTCATCTTCTTGCTTTAGATCAGACGCCGCTGGTCCATCTTCTTGCTTTAGATCAGACGTCGCTGGTTGATCTTCTTGCTTTAGATCAGACGTCGCTGGTCCATCTTCTTGCTTTAGATCAGACGTCGCTGGTTCATCTTCTTGCTTTAGATCAGACGTTTTCGTGTTATTTGGAGCCCGGTGTCAACGTAAATTTTGATTGGGTTGCAATGACCTATATGTCGATTACACATAACTGGGGAAAAAATATAAACTCGTTAAATTGTATGCGATATTAAACTATAATATCAGTGGTCGTTAAACTGCGCAGCCACAAGCGATTTCTACAAAGCAGTAAAAGCCACAAGAGCGAGAAAAGAAAACCATGATCCTACTAACTGATAAATGACAAAGACGAACAGTCAAAATCAAATAACCAATGTATGCAACAGAGATGGAAAAAATATTTCGAAGACCTGTTAAACATACCAACTATCAATAAGACAACAAAAACCACGCTAGATCTCATAAATACTGAACCCAACATCATGCAAGAGGAAATCGAAGAAGTAATCAAATATGCACCAAGAAATAAAGCACCGAGGATAAATAACACACCAATAGAAATAATAGCAGCAGCAGGAGAAACAGGAGTGCAATTGCTGCACTGAATATTTAATGCAGCATGGCACCAACAACAAGCCACATAAGACTGGCAACAGGCATTCATCATACCAATATGGAAAAAGAAAGGTAGCAACAGAGACTGCAATCAATATAGAGGTATATCTCTTCTCAGCCATGTAGGAAAGTTATACGCCAAAATCTTGGAAAAAAGGCTGAGACCAATAATAGAACAACAGTTAAGCGACTCTCAAATGGTGTTCCGAAAAAAACAGAGGATGTACTGACGCACCATTCACATTAAAACAGCTTACAGAAAAAAAAAACGACAGAACACAATCAAAACTTATACATAACCTTCATTGACCAGGAAAAAGCATTCGACAGAGTAAACAGAGAACAACTGTGGGAGATACTAACAACATATGGAGTAAGCCAACATCTAACCAACATTATTAAAAGTCTCTACATCAACAACAGCTGCATGATCAGAACAGCAGCAGGCTACACGACCACTTCTAAGTTAGTTCAGGTGTAAGACAGGGGTGCGTACTATCCCCCCTACTGTTTATTACATACATAGACCCCATATGCAAGCTAGCCAACCCATCAGAGACAGAGGAGATCAACGAGCTTCTATTTGCAGACGATCAGGCACTAATACATGAAACAATAGAATATCTACAAGAACACTTAAACAAACTCAACATCTCAGGCACAAAATACAACATGAAAATCAACATCAACAAAACAGAAGTCATGAGTGTCGCCAAAAATAAACAGAACATCAACATAACTATAGAAGGCAGACAACTAAAACAAGTAGAGGAATTCAAATACCTAGGAAGTCTAATGATAAATGATAATTCTCAAACAGCAGAGATAGAATCAAGATGCAACAAAGCTTGTCAAATCATCGGACAGTTATCACCACTATTGTCCAACAAGGAAATAACTCTGAAGGCAAAACTAGCACTATACAATACAACCTTCATCCTAACGTTGTGATACCAATGCCAGACCTGGACCCTAGATGCAAGAACAATAAGAAAAATAAGCTCTACAGAGATTGTGTTAGACGAATGACAGGAAATAGTCTGAGAGATAAGATCAGAAATGAAGAACTGAGATAAAAGCTAGGAATAGCCCCCGCCATAGAATATATAAGGAAACAACAGATAAAATGGTTTGGCCACGTGACAAGTCATAAAGAACAAAACACAACACAACGAGCCTTCAACAAACGTTGTGAGAACACCTAACCCAAGGGTCGACCACGAAAAAAATGGGTCGACGGAATATTAGAAGCACTAGGAAACATAACAGCAGCAGAGGCGAACAGAAGAGCAAAAGACTGCAAATTATATCTCCCCTCGACGCTGAAAGGCAGATGAGGAAGGACAGAAGAAGAAGTTAAACCGCGCTTCGTAAGCGCCTGGCTAGGGGCTCCACGGACATTATTATCATCAACATAAAGTGTCAAGCATGGTAAGGTGATGTTTCTCTATAAAACTCTAACTACAGTGCAACTCATCAACTTCGCTGCTGTTGTACCACAATGTTAAGCAGATATTATTTCTCTATGTCGCCCGAGATCACTATTTCCCTCCTTTCATTGGAGCTTTGAAAAACAACAATACCCAGAAGTAGGCAGGAACACATAGAGTTGTAATTCCTGTTAAGACTACCTACTTATGTGAGACCGGGTTTTTAGCATCTTCAGCCAGTAAAACTAAATACAGATCACATTAAGACGCCGAGAAAGCGATTACAATGACAGTTTCCAAAATTGTTGCCCAGATTTGAAGATTTAATAAGGATGCTTGCTTGTTTGCATTCGCTCGATGACTAAAGGAATATATTTCTTCATCATCCGCCCTTAAAAGGACGTTAAGTGGGCGTGTCTGCTCTGTGTTGTGGTTTGCAATATACTGTGATATTTGCGCCTTTCGGCCCAACAAATCCGACGCCAGTTGGAATTAAATGGAGTTGTAAGAGTACTTATTAAGTACAGTATTAAAAGTCAATATTGAATACAGTATCAAATATACATATTAAATACATTGTGAAGTGTACATGTTAAATACAGTATCAAGTGTACATGTTGAATACAGTATCAAGTGTACATGTTAAATGCAGCATCAAGTGTATATAGTAATATAGTATCAAGTGTACAAGTTAAAAACAGTATCAGGTGTACATGTTAAATATAGTATCAAGTGTACATGTTAAATATAGTATCAAGTGTACATGTTAAATATAGTATCAAGTGTACATGTTAAATATAGTATCAAGTCTACATGTTAAATATAGTATCAAGTCTACATGTTAAATATAGTATCAAGTCTACATGTTAAATATAGTATCAAGTGTACATGTTAAATATAGTATCAAGTCTACATGTTAAATATAGTATCAAGTCTACATGTTAAATATAGTATCAAGTGTACATGTTAAATATAGTATCAAGTCTACATGTTAAATATACAAGGTGTTTCTAAAGTCCCTGTGCAGTGAAACAAAATATCATGACGTAAATTTCATCAATCGGTGACGTATTTTCAAAACTATTTTCAAATCACTGCACAGGGACTTTAGAAACACCCTATAGTATCAAGTGTACATGTTAAATATAGTATCAAGTCTACATGTTAAATATAGTATCAAGTCTACATGTTAAATATAGTATCAAGTCTACATGTTAAATATAGTATCAAGTCTACATGTTAAATATAGTATCAAGTCTACATGTTAAATATAGTATCAAGTCTACATGATAAATATAGTATCAAATGTACATGTTAAATATAGTATCAAGTGTACATGTTAAATATAGTATCAAGTCTACATGTTAAATATAGTATCAAGTCTACATGATAAATATAGTATCAAATGTACCTATTCAATAAAATAGAAATGTCAATGTTAAATGCAATATCAAGAGTCTGTAAAATACAGTATCAAGAGCGCATATATATAATACAGTATGAAGAGTCAATATATAATACAGTATGAAGAGCCAATATATAATACAGTATGAAGAGTCAATATATAATACAGTATGAAGAGTCAATATATAATACAGTATCAAGAGTACATATACAATACAGTATCAAGAGTCCATATACAATACAGTATCAAGAGTCCATATACAATACAGTATCAAGAGTCCTTATAAAATACAGTATCAAGAGTCCATATACAATACAGTATCAAGAGTCCATATACAATACAGTATCAAGAGTCCATATACAATACGGTATCAAGAGCCCACTTAGAATTCACCACTGTATGCTAATTAAATGTTTCTGTTAACTAAAATTTTTAAATCAAGACCAATTCTTCGATTGATAGAGTATTTTTATTGGTGTAGCTAGTTCTATACAAGGCCAGGCACCACGAATACGTCTTGTCCGTTCTGTGACCGGAGCTGTCTTATCCTATATTGGCAGATTCAGTCACAAGAGACCTCATCAAGGCCAGCTCCTTGTCGTGGGGATGGGGCTTAACAGTCACCAGGGACTGAAAACCAAGACTGGCCAGGCTTTCCTACAACCAAGCAAGACCACAGTCTGCTCTAGCAAGTTCAAGTGCTGAAGTCGGAGGCAACCAGCCAAAAGGCGCACAAAAATCAGGATGCCACGCACTCAACGCAAATGGAAGAATGTCTATAACCGCAAATCGATATGGCACTCGCCCTGTGATGGACACTCAGGCAGGAGCAGCGCCGGGCCCTCAGCCTCGAAAGGGCCCAACCTCTAATACTGGATGTCCTTCTCAACCGCTCTGTGGAGTCAGGGGGCGAGAGAATAGAGCTACTGGCCAATCCAAAATAAGACCACTTAAAATAATGCACTGGAATGCTGAAGGCATCAACAGCAAAAGAGATGGGTACAGTAAAAAGATAGAATTAGAGAATATCCTGCATGAAGAACAAGTAAGCATATGCTGTTTGCAGGAAACCCATCTAAACAACGACATAGCCTTGAAGATTAGGGGATACCAGTGCTACCGATCTGACAGAAAAAATAGACAAAAGGGCGGAATACTGACTCTTGTAAGGAACAACATTAATGCAAGTCAGATTGAAGTGTATATGGATGGGGCGGAATATCAAATACTGCACCTCAGGACAGGAAATACAGACTTCCATCTACTTAACTACTACTGTCCGAGTGACTGCCCACTAGCACTAGACACAATTACATTACAAGAAAGAATAATTGTATGTGGAGACTTTAACAGCCATTCACAGAGCTGGGGCTATGAACATATGGACAAGAGAGGTGAAGAGCTTGAAAATTGGCAGGATGACAATGGGCTTATACTATTAAACCAGGCAACAGATCCACCAACATTCTACTCCAGATCATGGCATACCACATCTACACCAGACCTTGCTTTCCATTCACCAGACCTGGATTGGAATATCACACGAATTGTTGGGAAACAACTTGGAGGCAGCGACCACCGACCAGTCTTTTTAGTGGTACAAAATAAGGCCATCAGGGAGAGCAGCACTCTCTCCAGATGGAATTAAAAAAAGGCAGACTGGAAAATGTATCAACACTACACCAGTGTACTGACTAAAGATATAAATACAGATAGAGACATCAACAAAATAGTTGATGAATTCAGTAGACTAATAATACAAGCTGCCAGTGAAACAATACCTAGAGGGGCACGGAAACACTACAAACCATACTGGAGTAGTGAACTAGAGCAACTACACAATGACATGGAAACATCTCGAAAGCAAGCAGAAAATAACCCTTGCCAAGAACACCACAACAACTACCAGCATGCTAAAGCCAAATTTCAACGGGCTAAACTACAAGCCAGACGGAGAAGCTGGAAAGAGAAAACAGAGTCCTTGAATCTTGAACGAGACACAAGAAAAGTGTGGAAGCTTGTAAAACAGCTGAATGATGAGGGTACAGAAAGGAACACCAAAATTACACTGAAGAAGGATGGAAACATTCTAACAGGTAAACATGCAGCAAATTACTTTGCAGACTCCTTTGCAAATGACAATAATATTGAAACTAGCCTAGAAAAACGACAAGAGACCCGTTTAAAACAACAAAATGCAAGACAAGAAGAGACCACACATGAAGTAATGGAAACACCCATTACACAAAGAGAGCTAGAGCTGGCAATATCCAAATTAAAAATGAAAAAGTCACCAGGCAGTGATGGAGTGTCCAATGAAATGATTAAGAACTTGGGAACTGCAGCTAAAGCAAAACTACTGCAGATCTACAACATTTGATGGATCACAGGTAGAGTGCCACAGGCATGGAGAGAAGCAATTATGATACCATTACTAAAGCCAGGAAAAGATGGTTCAATGACATCCAGCTATAGACCAATCAGCCTTACAAGCTGTTTGTGTAAAACAATGGAACGTATAATCAATCTCAGACTGCAGTGGTACCTGGAAAGTGAAAATCTCCTTGTCCCACAACAAGCAGGCTTTAGACAGTGTTACTCTACCGAAGATCAAGCAACCTATCTTTCCCAGGAAATTGAAGATGCGTTTCAAGAAAAGAAACTGGTACTAGCAGCATGGATAGACCTAAAGAAAGCATTTGATAAGGTATGGAAGGAAGGGCTTTTGAAGAAACTGAGAAATTATGGAGTAAATGGCAGGATGTACAAATGGGTCAAAGCATACCTGCATAATAGGAGAGCCAGAGTGCAACTGGATGGTCTTAAGAGTAAGAAGGTCTTATTGCACCAGGGCGTTCCACAAGGAGGGGTACTATCTCCAACACTTTTTCTGATCTACATCAATGACCTAGTTACTGAACTACCACATGGCATCAAAGTGGCAATGTATGCAGATGACTTGGTAATGTGGTGCACAGAGGAGTATGCAACAGTGGCCTCCAAATTGCTACAAAGAGCTATGAATGCACTGAATTCATGGACAAATAGTTGGTGTATCAGCATCAATACAGACAAATGCAGTACTACACTTTTCACACTCTCCCCAAAACAAAAAGCAGGAGCCATCTACATAAACAATGAGCCTGTGAAAGAAGACATACAAGCTACATATCTCGGAGTTACATTTGATAACAAACTATCTTGGAAACAGCAGATAAATAAGGCAACCCAAAAAGCAAGGAGGAAATTGGCTATTCTAAGAAAGTTGTGTGGAACCACATGGGGTGCGAGTGGGAAAATACTCAGTAAAGTTTACCAACAGAGTATACGCCCACATTTAGAATATGGATCATCCGCATGGTGCTCAGCATCAAACACCGCATTGCAAGAACTGGATAAAGTACAAAACCAGGCACTTAGGGTCATCACAGGAGCAATGAAATCAACACCAATATTGGAGATGGAGAAATTGTGGAGGATACCAGCACTGAGAGAACGGAGAGACACAAAGGTGCTGATACAGGCAGAAAAATTTGTATGCATGCCGAGACATCCAATGAAGGACAGATTCCAAAATCTTGCATTGGGACGACTTAAGAGAAGCATTTTTATCCACCAAGCCAAGCGTATTAGTAGACAAACACCAGACATGCCAAGAGTTGTTAAACCCCTTCTGCCCATACCAGAACAGACTCCCTGGACAGATGAATCAGGATTATCAGTTCAAATACGGACAGAAGTGAAAGGAATAGTTGACAAAGAGGAACAAAATAGTCTACAGCGAAAAACAATAACTCTCAGTTTCCTGGATGAAGAATACCCACAAGACCTATGGATCCGTGTGTACACAGATGGATCAGCACAGAATGCAGTAAAGAATGGGGGAGCAGGTGCATATATAGAGTACCCAAATAACACTAGGGATATGAATAAAATAGCAACAGGGAAATATTGTCACAATTATGATGCAGAAATACAAGCAATAAAGTTGGCAATAGAAAAGCTGCTGAACAGTAATCTTAGCCCACAGCCTGTAGTGTTTTTGACAGATGCAAGATCAGTACTCCAGGCACTACAATCCAGAAAATTACCACATCTACAGACCTTATTGACTGAACTCTGCAAGCACCACAGGGTTGCCCTGCAGTGGATCCCGTCTCACTGTGGAATACCAGGAAATGAGAAAGCAGATCAGTTGGCAAAGGAAGGTTCAACAGGCACACAACTAGATACACCAGTCACATACCATCATAAGAAACAGATAATCAAATCAATCAGAGGACCACAAGCCCCATATCAGGATGCCTTTCATAATATGAATAGATATGAACAAGTTATCATTATACGCCTAAGAACAGGACACAATCGACTCCATAGTCGCATGTATACAAAATTCAAGATCGGCACATCAACTACTTGTACATGTGGACAGGCACCCCAGACTGCTGAACACATACTTCAAGACTGCACTGAATATAGTAGACTGAGGAAAATCCATTGGCCCATAGATACAACACTACAGACAAAACTATATGGGCCACTGCAAGAATTACAAAAGACAGTAAAATTCATACAGAAAACGACATTGCTGATATAGACAATACTTCGAGCGAACGAAAGATAGATAGATAGTCACAAGAGAAGCTGTTCAGCAAAGCAATATCCACCATAAGATACTAAAATCGTTGCCGAACTACTTATTTATCATGATTGCTTGCTACCAATCTTCTGCCAAGACGCCAAAAACCATATATACATATAGTTCTGGTTGGTTGGGGTGGGGGGGGGAAGCAAAAGACAGTGTGGAAGAAAGACTTCACTGGCAATGATGATGTCTTTCTAATTTTACTTCCTGCTCAGTGTTAATGTAGTTTCGGTGAGAGTCGAGCATTATTTACAAACTGAAGCTGGTAACAATGGCTACACGAGATGTCCAGCCAGCGTTTTTCTAATAAAAATACTAAGGGATGTCCAGTATTATAACATGTTGTGAGAGGGTGAAACTGTACATCTCGCTGGTAACAGCATCTAGAGGTAAGGCGAGTCTCTGTACATCTCACTGCACGAGGAAACAGCATCTAGAGGTAAGGAGAGCCTCTGTACATCTCGCTGGTAACAGCATTTAGAGGTAAGGAGAGCCTCTGAACATCTTACTGCACGAGGTAACAGCATCTAGAGGTAAGGCGAGTCTCTGAACATCTTACTGCACGAGGTAACAGCATCTAGAGGTAAGGCGAGTCTCTGAACATCTTACTGCACGAGGTAACAGCATCTAGAGGTAAGGCGAGCCTCTGTATATCTCACTGCACGAGGAAACAGCATCTAGAGGTAAGGCGAGCCCCTGTACATCTCGCTGCAGGAGGTAACAGCATCTAGAGGTAAGGAGAGCTTCTGTACATCTCACTGCACGAGGTAACAGCATCTAGAGGTAAGGCGAGTCTCTGAACATCTTACTGCACGAGGTAACAGCATCTAGAGGTAAGGCGAGTCTCTGAACATCTTACTGCACGAGGTAACAGCATCTAGAGGTAAGGCGAGCCTCTGTATATCTCACTGCACGAGGAAACAGCATCTAGAGGTAAGGCGAGCCCCTGTACATCTCGCTGCAGGAGGTAACAGCATCTAGAGGTAAGGAGAGCCTCTGTACATCTCACTGCAGGAGGTAACAGCATCTAGAGGTAAGGAGAGCTTCTGTACATCTCGCTGCAGGAGGTAACAGCATCTAGAGGTAAGGAGAGCTTCTGTACATCTCGCTGCAGGAGGTAACAGCATCTAGAGGTAAGGAGAGCTTCTGTACATCTCGCTGCAGGAGGTAACAGCATCTAGAGGTAAGGCGAGCCCCTGTACATCTCGCTGCAGGAGGTAACAGCATCTAGAGGTAAGGAGAGCTTCTGTACATCTCGCTGCAGGAGGTAACAGCATCTAGAGGTAAGGCGAGCCCCTGTACATCTCGCTGCAGGAGGTAACAGCATCTAGAGGTAAGGAGAGCTTCTGTACATCTCGCTGCAGGAGGTAACAGCATCTAGAGGTAAGGAGAGCTTCTGTACATCTCGCTGCAGGAGGTAACAGCATCTAGAGGTAAGGAGAGCTTCTGTACATCTCGCTGCAGGAGGTAACAGCATCTAGAGGTAAGGAGAGCTTCTGTACATCTCGCTGCAGGAGGTAACAGCATCTAGAGGTAAGGCGAGCCTCTGTACATCTCGCTGCACGAGGTAACAGCATCTAGAGGTAAGGCGAGCCTCTGTACATCTCGCTGCACGAGGTAACATGTAAACAATGTCAAGTAATAAACTCCGCGAGTTTTTGAAATTTGAAGATGAGATACACAGAACAGAGTTAAATGAGTTTGTTAAAGGCATTTACCTATAAATAATTCATGTATAATTTGTGTTCCTTTATATTGTTGATCCCTTAAAGTATGGTTTTTAATAAACTTTTAAATCACACAGATCATCGTCATCATCAAGTACTGGGCCTGCTGGCGTAGGTGATCATGTCTCTCCACAACTTTCAATCTCGACAGTTATTTATCATTTCTATTGTTGACATTATGCCAAGCCATTCTCTTAAGCTGTCTGGTATTTTCTCTCTTTGCTTCCCTCTATCTCTTCGTCCCTTAATTTTTCCAGTTGTTACAATATATTCCAGTTGTTCTCTTCTCATTACATGGCCAAAAAAAAAGATGATTGTTTCTTCCTAATGTTGGAAATTAGCTCTCTTTTTGCTTTGACCTCTTTTAGAACATTTTCATTACTCTTCTTAGCTTTCCATTGTATTCTCAATATTCTTCTGTAAAACCACATTTCTACAGAATCCAGTGATTTTCTTGTTTGTTGTCCTATTGTCCATGATTCACATCCATATGTTAAGGCTGGCTCTACATAACATTTAAGAACTCTTTTTCTTGTTTCTATTGTCAAAAATGTATTGCATAGTATCTTCCTCATTTTTTGGAAAGCTGCTTTTGCCTGAGCCATTTTGCATCTCGCCTCTTTTGTACATTTTCCGTTTGAGGTTAACAAAGTTCCCAAATATTTAAATTCATTTACCTGTTTTAATATTGTTCCACTTGTCTTTATTTTGCACTGAGGAGATGTTTGCTTCTTTGTTGTTACAATTACATCTGTCTTGTTGCTATTAAGGCTGAGTCCTTTATTTCTGCTTTCTTTCACTATAATGTCCAACATTTCTTGTAACTCATTTTCACTCTTAGTGATTAATACTGTATCATCAGCATACCTTAGATTATTTATTTTATGTCCTCCAATCCATACAGATACCGACATAAAATAAGACTGGCGAATATTGAAATAAAACGGTCAGCAGACGGAGCAGATGGAAGACTGACAAACATATAGACAGAGCGCGTTGGAGAGGGATTAGATGACTCATAATCACATATATATGTATCGCGATGATCGAACCGACACGAAATCAGTTCAAGGACATACAATAAATGTGTTGTTATTTCTTGATCGGTGGATGAGTCATCGATATTTTGCTGAGAGTTGCGAAGTCACATGTTCACTTTTAGAAGCTGGAGTAAGAAAAAAGAAAGTTTTATAAATTAAACACATATTTTACATACTAACTTGTAGGCTTAATGTTCACATAGAGCTCAAACACATGAATTATGACATTCTGTTTATTTTGGCAATCTCGAGTCCAAAGTGTGTTCTTACTTTAGTTCTAATATTATATCGATGTGCCAAAAAATATAAAAATTACAAAACACTCACGCCTAATATACACACAGAAAGAGAGAGAGAGAGAGATGCGAAGAGAGAGAGAGAGAGAGAGAGAGATGCGAAGAGAGAGAGTGAGAGAGAGAGAGCACAGCAGAAGGATGAGAATTTATTTTTCTTCGACTTGGTTTTGGAACAATTTTCTTCGTTCTCTTTACTATTTTTTTTTTTTAATATCCAAAATGTACATGTCATGATTGACAGATGTGCACAGTTTGTTTGAATGTAATGAAAAACGTTTTATGCAGCAAGTCTATGTCAATAGAAGTGAGAAAGAAAGTTCATCGGTGTTATATAGAGCCACTTCTGACCTATGGAAGCGAATCATGGACAGTGGACAAACACATGAGAATACAATACAATTAGAGGCCACAGAGATTGGATTTTTAAAAAAAATATTGATAGTTCCCTGGACAGTTAAAAGACCAACCAGGAAATTCTCAAAGAGGTCAACACAAAAAGGGAGCTCCTATAAACATCAGAGAGAAACAATCCATTTTTCGGGCACATCATGAGAAGAGGGAAGTTGGAATACTTTGTTACAACTGGCAAAATACAGGGAAAGAGAGATCGCGGACGACAAGGAGAGAAGATGCTATAGTCCGTTCAGAAATTAATAATCACACCTGAATTAGCTTTGCGTCATAACCGCTTGTTATTTTGGTTTCACATTTTGCATGCAATCTTAGAATATTGATGACGCAAAGATTTTGGTATTTTTTATTCCACAAACACAACAGATTTTGCACATCAGCGAATTCCTTTGATTTTTTATGGCGATATCACACAAGTTGATTCAAATTTTAGAGTTTACAGTAATCGTGTTAAATTGTCCAGTTTACCGCAATTCTTGTCAGAGGTGTATCTACATAGTGCTTAATTGTGGGTGTTGTTCGTTATGTGTATTTGCAAACATGGATTCAATTGGTTACAATTAGTCTTGTCCTTCGGTCACCATTAGACTCCAGTACGTCCTAACTGCAGCTGGAATTGAATTCATCTTAATTTTAATCATTCCGAATCTGACGATTCCAAGAGGTTGATAATCATTACTGGCTGGACAAATAGTAATCCATCTCGTTTCCAGTACTCATCTTCCACCCGCAACACATGTTCAACACACTTCTTTTGCATAGTTATAAATTTGCATTTCAAACTCAATGTAATTTAGATATAAATGTTGGTATTTAAAGTCAACAAATTGTCTACTGAGTCTTCACAAAATTAATAAAGATACGCCTTTCCTTCGGTAATTAATGCCGAGGCCGTGATGCGTCATGTCGTTCAATAACAATTCAGTTTTGTGCACGGGATTTTCCTGAAGTTAGTGTTAATAGCCAAACTATTTTACGTCAACGACCGCACCAAATTAATGTATATATCCTAAAATGTCAAATTCGAACAGGGTGAATTTAATATACCCTAAAGAAGAAAACTTTTAAACTAGATCAAATTTCTCCGAGCAAAAAATATTTCTATAATGTCATCAATATTCTAAGATTGCATGCAAATTTTGAAACCAAAATAACAAGCGATTATCACACAAAACTAATTTAGGTGTGATTATGAATTTCTGAACGGACTATAGCTAATTTGGTGTCATGGCATGGGAAACAGTCAACAAAACAATTTGCACTCTAGATACACAATTGTGAAAGGACATGATTGCTTACGCCAGCCGGTATGGCACATGATGATGAGCATGTTGTGATCGCTTCCGGCGTCTGCACCTCTAATTGATGTGACGTCATGCAGTGATCTAATCCAATTTCTTCCACTTCAATGTGGTCGATTTGGTTTATAATTTTTCCATCTGGTGATGTCCACGTTGTTTTGTAAATAAGTTTATGCTGAAAATTCGTGCCCCTTATAATAAGCCCATTCTCTATGCATGTATCAACAAAGCGCTCTCCAAGATTATTCATATTTCCTTCACCGTGTATTCCCATGCACTATGTTCATAACCTTCATTACCAAATCCAACTTTAGCATTGAAATATCCAATTACAAGTAAATTGTCATGTAATGGCGTCTTGGTGATGTGGTCCTGTAGATATTCATAGAAGTCATTTTTTTTATCCTCTGCTGCCTGTTCAGTTGGGGCATAGCAAAGAAGGATTGTTGCCATTGTGAACCTTGAGTAGAATCTAGCTCGTTTTATGCGTGGATATATAGGTTCCCACCCTAAGAAGCTTGTATCTGTTTGTTCACAACTATAGCAACTCCTTCAAGATGTTACTCATCACTTCTCCCAGAATAATATGGTTTCTCCAGTTCATGTTCTGTATCTCCCATTTCCTGTCCATCTCATTTCACTTAAGACCTGAATATCAAGGTTGTATCTCTTCATCTTTTTAATCACCTGAGCTGTCCTGCCTGTTTCATACATTGTTTTCACATTCCATTTTGCAATTCTTATTAATTGCTGGGGGAAGGGTGGGGTGGGGGAGGGGGGGGGGTGATCAAGGACTTTTGTCGAGACAGGGACTTCCATTTGACTTTAATCTCTGTCCGACATTTCTGCCTGAGTCCCCCTGCTCATTCCTCCAAGACTTGATTGGTAGGTTCTTTTATTTGTGTAACATTTTTCCATTTGTCTATGTGTGGGTCGCTGGCCCAACGTCGAAACCCCCAACCTGGAGGACCAGTGTGTTTCTGTTCGTGTGGCTCCTAGCCCGTGACCTGTCCAGCCTGAGAGACCTTGATGGTAGCTATGCTATCGCCGCATAGTTCTCGGGATCACTGGAACACTCAAACACTTCCCCTCCCCTCAGATTTACGACGGTTTACAAGTACATTGTACTGTGTAAAAGGGTAGAGGCAAGGACTGACGACATCAGGAGATGGACGGGAGAACCTATGAGAGTGTGTACCATCACGTTATGAGACGGAGTGAAATGGCGATTTGTGGTAGTTAACCTTTAATGTGGAGACAGCACAAGATGATGCTGAAACACTGACATTATCCATAAAATACGAACAATTAACAGTACATTATTTATTCTTCTTCTTTCCTTATTTACCTTTCAGCGTCGAGGGTAGATATAAATGGCAGTCTTTTAATCTTCTGTTAGCCTCTGCTGCTGTTATCTTTTCCAGTGTCTCTAATATTCCGTAAATTCATTTTTTTCTTGGTTGGGCACTGGATCTTGTGTTCTCACAACGTTTATTGAAGGCTCGCTGTGTTGTGCTTTGATCTTTCTGCTTTAACACGTGGCTAAACTATTTTATCTGTTGTTTCTTTATATATTCTATAGCGTGAATTATTACCAGCTTTCTTCTCAGTTCTCCAATTCTGATCTTATCTCTCATTCTGTTTTCTGTCATTCGTCTAACACATTTAATCTCGGTAGTAGTTATTTTTCTTATTGTTATTGCATCTAGGGTTCAGGTCTGGCATTGGTAGCACAACGTTGGGATAAAGACTGTATTGTAGAGTGTCTGTTTTGCTTTAAGAGTTATCTCTTTGTTTGATAATAGTGGGTATAATTGTCCAATGATTTGACAAGCTTTGGTGGATCTTGAGTCTATTTCTGCTGCTTGTGAATTATCGTTTGTCACTAGACTTTCTACATATTTAAATTCCTCGATTTGTTTAGGTGTCTGCCGTCCATCCTTATGTTGGTTTTCTCCTTCCCTTTTGCGATATTTATGACTTATGTTTTGCTGATGTTCATGTTGTATTGAGTGCCTGTACTGTTACGTTTATTTGAATGGTCGTGTAGGTTTTCTATTTTTCGTGTATCATACATTCTTTTGCATTTTGTATATTTCGTATTGGGTAAAACATTAATTACTGAAGAGCTTAAACAAAACAACAGTTACAATATGTAAGGTAGGTTTCTCCACAGCATTAACAACGGTTGGAAGTTAAACGTAGAGACGCCGCTGTTCTTGTATACAGTCCAGCATTCTCTCTATGGGTATCACTTCTTCCTGGCCACAGATCAATGAACAGATGCAAGGTGAAAACGGAAATGATTGATCTGACCGCCTGCAGAAGAAAAAGTCACGACATTACAACCATTAGTATTGATTTACAAACAGCTATGACATGCTACCTTCTAAATATGAGTTAAAAAATAACTTGATTTGAATATAGTGCAGTCAAGTAAGAACATAAGAGATTGTTGGTAGTTTTTTCTGTAAAGTATTGACAATAAAAGAGGGAAAAAAACAATAAAACAGCCATAGATATATACAAAGATATTATCTAAGCAATAACAATACATACCGTCTTCAGTTCGAGAGGACGGAAACTAACTAAACAAACAGACAACGAGAATACTAGATCAAAGGTTAAACACCTAAAAAATTGAAGGATTTTAAAGACGAAACAAAACATAACGGCAAGAGAGGCCATTACAACAGAATATCAAACTGTCTCTCTCTCTCTCTCTCTCTCTCTCTCTCTCTCTCTCTCTCTCTCTCTCTCTCTCTCTGCGATCAGGACTCAATCAGAGTAGGATTCCAGACTCTCACATGATGCCAGAGTCTTCCAGATCCACTCTGATTGAACACCCGTTAAAACGTTGCACTGTGTTCTGCGCCAGTGGCCCAGTGCATCCAATTTCAGCCAGCATTTTATTCAGGTTAGCTTTCCTTAGCCTTTGATTGTCCCCAATCATCCTGCAAGGCAGCAGATGATCTTTTCTGTAGGGGGATTCTGCCCTTAGATGGTCGGCCCTCCCAGGTTTACGAGCACCATCTGCCCGAGTCACTAGAGATGACTAACACAGACATGCACACAGCGATACGAGGCATGACTAACACTGACACAGATTAATATATAAGACACATGACTAACATATACATGCACATAAAGATATGATATATGTCTGACATGGACATGCACACACAAAGATATAACACATGCCTAACATAGACATGCACACAAAGATATGAGATGTCACTAACATAGCCATGCACACACAAGGATATGAGATGTGACATACACAGACATGCACACACAAAGATTTGAGATATGACTAACATAATCATGCACACAAAATTATGAGATATCACTAACCCAAACATGCACACACAAAGATGTGACACATGACTAACACAGAACACACTAAGATATGAGATATGACTAAACACAAGTAGTATACAAGGGTCCATTTGAACCGAATTTAGGCGTAAATTAACAAAGCTATATAGTAGGCGCATTTCGCGCCTAATGTACACGAGAATCAAGGGGAGTTAATCGGTTGTGCGACGGCGTGACCCCTCGTGCGGCGTGACCCCTCGTGCGGCGGGCGCGTGGTGACCTCGTGGCGGATCGTGCGGTCGTCGTGTTGACCTCGGGGCGGATCGCTTGTTGCCCTCTAGTCGTGGTGACCCTGGAAGTGACGTGTTTATGTCTGATGTGTGCTGACTTTGGAGCTCTTGATGTACTTACTCGCTAGTGATAGGTTAGTAGATTATTCAACAACAATGAAAAACGTTCAATATAAAACAAAAGACAAAGATATATTTTATTCTTTTATTATCTCAATAGGTGTATAACATACAGTGGATAGTATATAAAATTACAAAAATATTTAGTACACTGAGTAAATATATAGTACAAGGATAACATTTATTTATAGCTATGTAATTGGGTGTCTGCTTAGTTCTATGTCATAAATGAATCATAAGGGGTGAAACAGTTAGAGATTACTGGTTAGTCTAAGCCGGTAGTGTAAATATGTTCCTCGGTGTTAGTGGTTCGCTATCTCTCTCTCTCTCTCTCGCTCTCGATCATTCTCTCTCCCTCTCCATCTCTCTCTCGCTATCTCTCTCTCTTTCACTAGACTTCTCTCTCACTCCTAGACGTCTCTCCTACCACAGCAGCTTTCATCCTCTCTCTCTCTCTCTCTCTCTCTCTCCTAACATTCCACCCTCCATCGTACATTTAGCTTCCGTCCTAGACTTCCCTCCATTGTAACACTTACTCATTCTCTCCATTTAAACCCATTAGCTCTACTTAGCCCCCTAAATCTCCCTCTCTCTCTCTCTCTCTCTCTCTCTCTCTCTCTCTACTATTCCAGCCTAGATTTTACTCCATTGAAACACTTACTCATTCTCTCCATTTATCCCTATCATCGCGACTTCCTTCTCTCTCTCTCTCTCTTTCTCCCCTATCCTCTCTTAGACTTCTAACCTATCAGTCCACCCTCCGCCTCTCCCTTTAGCTCCCCCGCCCTCCCTCATATTTTTAGCGTCCCTCCTATTGTAACACTTGATTATTCTCACCATTTATACCTAGCATCTCGCCTTCTTTCTCATACGCTTCTCTCTCTCGCTCTCTCGCTCTTCTAACTTCTACTAGACTTCTCTCCTACCATTCCACCTTTCTCTCTCTCTCTCTCTTTCTCTCTCTCTCTCTCTCTCTCTCTCTCTACCTCGCCTAGCGTTCCGCCTTCATTCGTATTTTTACCTTACCACCAGTGTAACACATTAATAACATTGAATATCAATTACAAAAAGACTTGAAATATCTACTTTTTAAAGAACCAATAAGATAAACATACGAAAAACGAAGGAATAATACACTCGACAAGGCTTAACAGACGTACTTTATACACATCACCATTAATACAACTGAAATTCCTTTAATGATACCTATCACATCGTTATGAGCTAAGAGAAAAACAGAAAAAAAAATTCAACTTACACCGTAAAATATTCCACTACAACACAGACCGCTAGACTGAACAGTACTACGAAAATAAACGTCCGTGAATCAAGCGCGCTTATAACACGAAGTCTCACATCCGACTAGTTTAAATATAATCTGGTAAATAAAATTTGGACGATACTATTCCACCCTCGACTAATATCTAGGTTAACCAATCAGAGAAGAAGATTTCTATCGGACACCCATCAACGAAATGACTGACCTCTGGATTAACTAATCGGAGAAGAGGATTACTGTTATCGTGATAACTGACCTCATTTTCAACTTGAAGTGCTGTCGAGTCTGATGCATGGGTTACTTTAAATCGATTCGGCCCCTGATACAATCCACCTAGCGGGTCAATGGTGAGGGAAATAATACAAGTGGCGGGTTACTTGAACGCGTTTTGACCCCTGCTGCAATACCAGGAGTTCCATGACAGTTATAAATAGTTGGATACAACGAGCAGGAAGTTATATTAAGGACAGAAATCTAGCAGGCAATGGCAGAAACCTAAGAGGCAAGGACAGAAAACTAGGGGGGTCGTGGTTCGTGGTTCGGTAAGTCCGTGGTTAGTTAAGTCCGTGATTCGTGGGGTTGTGGTTCGTGGTTCGTTAAGTTCGTGGTTTGTTAAGTTCGTTGTTCGTGAGTTTGTGGTTCGTTAGTTGATGGTTCGTTAAGTCCGTGGTTCGTGGGGTTGTGGTTCGTGGTTCGTTAGTTGATGGTTCGTTAAGTCCATGGTTCGTAGGGGTTGTGGTTTGCGGTTCGTGAGTTGAGGGTTCGTTAAGTCCGTGGTTCGTGGGGTTGTGGTTCGTGGTTCGTTAGTTGATGGTTCGTTAAGTCCGTGGTTCGTGGGGTTGTGGTTCGTGGTTCGTTAGTTGAGGGTTCGTTAAGTCCATGGTTCGTAGGGGTTGTGGTTCGCGGTTCGTGAGTTGAGGGTTCGTTAAGTCCGTGGTTCGTGGGGTTGTAGTTCGTGGTTCGTTAGTTGATGGTTCGTTAAGTCCATGGTTCGTGGGGTTGTGGTTCGCGGTTCGTGAGTTGAGGGTTCGGTAAGTCCGTGGTTCGTGGTTTGTTAAGTTCGTTGTTCGTGAGTTTGTGGTTTATTAAGTTTGTAGTTTGTTAAGTGCGTGGTTCGAGAGGTCGTGGCAAGGGCAGAGAAACCTAAGAGGCAAGGGCAGAAACCTAGGAGGCAAGGTCAGAAACCTAGGAGGCAAGGTCAGAAACCTAGGAGGCAAGGGCAGAAACCTAGGAGGCAAGGGCTAAACCTAAGAGGCAAAGACAGAAACCTAGGAGGCAAGGTCAGAAACGGTGTATTTGATTGTCGCCCTATTTTTGTCTGTATAACCTAATATATCACTTTCATTTAATCTATCGATAAACGTTTCAAAGTCATTTCTGTTGTTAACTAGCAAGGGCTTGTCTAATCCTGTCGCGTTATTTGAGCTTGTGTGTGAAAGTAACGCAGCCAAATAGAACTGACCTCTGAGGCAATACCGGATGTGTTACTAAAAAGATTTTGACGTATGATGGCAATTTTATGAGTTTACCCCCTGATAATTTTTTAGGGATACGCCCATGAAATCGGTAAAAATCGTAAATTTTCACTCTAGACATACCCCAAACTCTATTTTAGACATCCCCATTGCAAAAATTTACATTAAAAACCACTTTTAGGATTTTACCCCCTTATCATTTTTTGAGGGTTACGCCCATGGAATCGATAAAAAGCGTTAATTTAGCACGCAGGTTTACCTAAAACTTTATTTTAGACATTCCCACACCAAAAATTTACTTAAAAATCACTTTTGAAATTGTTACCCCCTTACCATTTTTTAGGGTTACGCCCATGGAATCGATAAAAAATTGAAATATAACCTCAAGGCATACCCCAAACATAATATTTGACACCCCTACATATCAAACTCCATCAAAAAATCAACAAAAACTAGTAGTGGTATAGTGGTTTTTGAGCCGTTCATACTACGCAGATGTACGGTGCAGCACGTGCAATCGATAAAAATCGTAAATTTAGCACATAGACTTACCTAAAACTTTATTTTAGACATCCCCACACCAAAAATTAACTTAAAAATCACTTTTGAAAATGTAACCCCCCTTACCATTTTTTAGGGTTACGCCCCTGAAATCGATAAAAATCGTAAATTTAGCTCGTAGACTTACCTAAAACTTTATTTTAGACATCCCCACACCAAAAATTAACTTAAAAATCACTTTTGAAAATGTAACCCCCCTTACCATTTTTTAGGGTTACGCCCCTGAAATCGATAAAAATCGTAAATTTAGCACGTAGACTTACCTAAAACTTTATTTTAGACATCCCCACACCAAAAATTAACTTAAAAATCACTTTTGAAAATGTAACCCCCCTTACCATTTTTTTAGGGTTACGCCCCTGAAATCGATAAAAAATTGAAATATAACCTCAAGGCATACCCCAAACATATTTTTTGACACCCTACATATAAAACTCCATCAAAAAATCAACAAAAACTAGTAGTGGTATAGTGGTTTTTGAGCCGTTCATACTACGCAGATGTACGGTGCAGCACGTGCAATCGATAAAAATCGTAAATTACTAAATGTACGATGGAGGGTGGAATGTTAGGAGAGAGAGAGAGAGAGAGAGAGAGAGAGAGAGAGGATGAAAGCTGATGTGGTAGGAGAGACGTCTAGGAGTGAGAGAGAAGTCTAGTGAAAGAGAGAGAGATAGCGAGAGAGAGATGGAGAGGGAGAGAGAATGATCGAGAGCGAGAGAGAGAGAGAGATAGCGAACCACTAACACCGAGGAACATATTTACACTACCGGCTTAGACTAACCAGTAATCTCTAACTGTTTCACCCCTTATGATTCATTTATGACATAGAACTAAGCAGACACCCAATTACATAGCTATAAATAAATGTTATCCTTGTACTATATATTTACTCAGTGTACTAAATATTTTTGTAATTTTATATACTATCCACTGTATGTTATACACCTATTGAGATAATAAAAGAATAAAATATATCTTTGTCTTTTGTTTTATATTGAACGTTTTTCATTGTTGTTGAATAATCTACTAACCTATCACTAGCGAGTAAGTACATCAAGAGCTCCAAAGTCAGCACACATCAGACATAAACACGTCACTTCCAGGGTCACCACGACTAGAGGGCAACATGCGATCCGCCCCGAGGTCAACACGACGACCGCACGATCCGCCACGAGGTCACCACGCGCCCGCCGCACGAGGGGTCACGCCGCACGAGGGGTCACAATGCGCCTACTATATAGCTTTGTTAATTTACGCCTAAATTCGGGCCAAATGGACCCTTGTATACTACTAACACATACACACATAAAGATATGAGACATGAATTACACGGCCACACCAAGATATGAGATATGACTAACATGACACACACCAAGATATGAGCTATGGTCAGCACGCACGCACACACACATACATAAGCTAAGATATTAGCCATGGCTAGCACAGAAACACATCAAGATATGAGCCATGGCTTCACGGAAAAACACCAAGAAATTAACCATGTCCAGCACAGAAACACATTAAGGTATCCATATGCTTGGGTTTGTTGTAGTCGGCAGACTCTTCTTAACGTGGGAATCATCGACATACGAGACGCAGGCCCCGATTAACTGTTCACAGGTTTCGTTCAAACAGTTGTCCGGAGATTTGAGAGTGCAGTCTGACCCGTAGTACGTTTCCTTGCACGTACAGTGTGTACATTCCGTATCACATATGATGTCACAGCCATCAGAACATGTCTTTTCGCACTGTAGCCCAAAATTACCATCGGGACAAGTGTCATTACAGGTGTAGCCAGGATGATAACATTGTAGGCATTTTCCGGATTTTTCCTCACATAAAGAACAGACACTAATACAAGACCCGGAGCAGCCGTGTCCCTAGATCCCATGTGAACAGTTGTCGTGACACGTACCGATGATGACGTTGCAGCCTCTGCAACACCCACTACACACTGCACAAAACGACCAAGAATGCCCGTCCAGACAGTAGTTGTCTGTAAATGTTTGCACCTCGCACACCGTCAGTGCACTGACGGCCTGCGAAATGGTCGGTCTGAACTTAATCTTAATGTGTGCCATTGTCGCTTGTGTGGTGACTACAATAGTGTTCACAGAAATATTTTGGTATGATTTAAGAGCCACATTCCGACCCCCGCCAATGTAGATGGAGCAGATAGTTGCAACTATCGCCTCTTCAATCCGTAACTTGTTGATCAGACCAGCCTCAGAACAAAAGACATCAATCTCATGCGAACTAACTACAAACATTGATTCATTGTTACATGCGGCAGAGTCATTTAGTTTTACCGTGAAACTGTCCAGATCTGTTAAGTCATTCACATAAATCCTAAACCAGGAGAACGGCAAAGTTTGATTGAGAGTTGCCTCAACTGATGTATAATCTGCGTCCGGATTACATGTGGTGTAGTTGTTATCAAACAGGAAAGTAGGTTAAGATTTTTGGGCGTATTTGTAAACGAGATCCAAGTACTGACACTGAAGTCCGAAATATTCGTGCTGACAACTGTCATTTTTTGGGCATGTCCCTGTAGTTTTGTCACAAACTGAGTCATTCTAGCTGTGACATTGTAACGTACAGTTTGCCCCAAACCAACCGTCTGCACAAGTTAGGTCATTAGCTTCCAAGGTCACGAACGAAGCCAGCAAAACAAAGACCCGATCCACAGCGGTGGTTAACGAACCGCGTACAAACATTTACCATCAAACCCGTGGCTACATTTCTAAATCAAACGATCGCAACCTACATCTCGTTGCGGCGCTGAAAGGTGAAAATACATCCTTATTTTAAATGTAATGATGAATCCTTTCAGTCGAAGCAGGAAATCATCATTCGTAAATTACGTCAACTGCTCACCATATCGTCTGTAAAACAGTCGCTTTGGTCTAAAGAATATTGGAAACCAGGAACCCCCACTACCATACATAATAACTGTGGCGTCACCGACATTTCTGCTATCTAGGCCTTTGAACATAAAGACCTCCAGCAATAATGTATACTGTTAACCTACAAATGCTAATCATATTTAAACCATTTCGCAATACGAATTTACATAAGAGTTCATTCTCTGGACAGAGATAAAACATAAGACTTGCTGTATCAGCAGAGCTGCAGACATCCGTGCCTATATGTTTTCTTATATAGCGGTTATCTACTTTAGACTCAGTGTACACGTTTCATTATTATGCATAGTTTTAATGTGTGTTTAAGATAATTATCTTGTCATTGACCTTGGATTGTCAAGGCAATTAGTAGCAGGCGCATCTTGTAGCGACATGTGGTCTCGCTTGCGTTGCTCATTGCATTGAACTCTATTAACCTAGAGCTCTCTCTCCCTCTCTCTCTCTCTCTCTCTCTCTTCGAAGTCCAAGGATTTTGGAACATACACATCGCTTTTATCATATGTTGGGAATCAACCTCGATGCGGACTGGTTAAAAGCGCTTCGTCCAGGTAGACATCGTTACAGCTTGCCTGTTTTAAGCTTGGAATGTTGCGGCTAAAAGCAGCTACTAGCTTTCATATCTATCCATGACAATTGCATAAAATCTGGATTTATAAATATACAAATGTAACTCTATAACTTGTACTACAAACTAAAAACAACAATAATAATCTCGAAACAATGTAGAATTTTCATGAAGTGAATCATAAGGGGATATTAACGGCTCTCAAGCTTTACTTTCAATTACATACTTAAAGTTACCACTAGAATTTTAAAAAATAAACAAATTGTTATTCATTTAACGTGTTCAAAACTTTCAGGATAATAAATTTGAAATGATGAATGTACGAGGTTTTCCACAAAACATATATCAGCATATTTTATCGCCACTCACAGAGCTCTGCATACCGTTAACTTTTTGTTGTCTTTTTGACATGACATATTCTAAGGAGATAACAATGGAATACATGACGCCTATAGAAATGTTGACAATTATTTTTGTCCAAAATGAGCGTCTCTGGTGTAACTTGTCGTGTGTCACGTCCCAGTCATTGTCTTTAAGACCAGACAAAGCGGCAACGTAGGTAAACTCGTTTGGCTATTATTCCTGGCCACACCAAATGTAAAACACTTTCACTGGAACAAATGAGAAACATCGTTTATTATTTATTTATTTATTGTTCCCTGTTTTAGTGTGTTGTTGCAGGCTGCAAAAAAAATGTATTTATTCTGTCTCTCCCAGTGAAACACAGGCATTTGCTTGCTTGCGTTCGCCTGATGACTTAAGGAGTGTACCTCGTCATCATCCGCCCTTAAAAGGATGTTAAGCACGCGTGTCTGCGTTGTGTTGTTGTTTACAGTATAACTGTGATATCTGCGCCTTTCGGCCCAACACATCCGACTTCAGCATGACATTTTGAGTACCGGGTTGTCTTCCCTCTTCGATCCCTACTCGCTTGGTCAGACTAGACAGGTTAGTCTGTTACTAGAGGCACCACGGATAGGTGGAGCAGGGTCTGGATGGGTCTGGTTCACCGATCCTGGCGCAAGCCATCAGCTGTGGGTCGCTTACAACTTCTAGCTCTGGTGCTGGGAGGCGCGCTTTCGCCTCCACAAGCATTTAAAAGATACATTTCATATCTACTCTGTGATATTTTCTATTGTCTTCTCATCCACTTTCGTTATCCATGTGGTAGTACTTTTTTTTAAAAATTCTAATGATTTGATAGATTTATTTCACTTCTTGTTTATTTAGACTAATTTTTATTTCTCTTTTACAAGGAAGTAATTGGCTGTAAACAACGTGACACCTTAATTAGTCAGGTTTATAGTTCCAGGTTAATGCTCAGCGGCGTACAATCGGTCGTGTATTACAACTTATCTATACAGTTAAAAAGATGCGAAATTGCAAATCGGATCACCAAATGTTGTGCAATACAAACGCTCAATAATATTTAACTGGAAGTATAATAGACTAAATTAAAGGACAAGAGATAGGGTTCAATCCCAATCAACGGTTGTTTTTTTCTGGTAAAGTAAAGCGGCACGGGCGTAATACCGACCACATTACCCCAAAAAGAATGTGCTGAAAGTCTGTCAAATGTATGGTCACTAACATTCCCTTTACACCACTTGGCGTGACGGGGCTCTTTACTTTACTTTCAATAGACTGATTTGGACAATTTAGACTCCTGTTTCAATCAACTACGCGATCTATGTCTAATGTAACACGGTACCACTTTCGTTATCTATCATAATACAATGTACGCATTTAGTTGTAATTTTGAAGGGCCGTAGCTCAACAAATCGCCCCCACCCCCCTCCAAAAAAAAATAAAAATAATAAACTTTCAAGCTACAGGTCTTAGCAGTTGTTATCCAAAACTTCTGCCTTGTTCGTAAACGTGACTATCTTTTTTATGAAGGAGGATGTTGAATTTCATAAGATAAACCAGTGAAAATTATTATTATTTTTTTTATTATTAATTATTTTTTTTGTTTTAAATACACATTTGTGATCTGTGTGTGTTGTATGTTTGTTCCTGCTGAAGGCCTATTGAGCCGAAACGTTGTTATAATTTGTGGGGAACAGACAACTAATTGCAGTGCTGCGGTAACACTGGTAGCAAGGAGCCAGTAGTGGGGTGTTATATACACTCCAAGGTATGGTGACAGTTTTACAAAAAAGGAACATAACAAAATACTGACGTTTCGGCCGGCGGCCTTCTTCGGAAAACGGAGACGACAACAAACAGTGAGGCACAGATACCTATAGCTACATGTCAGTTGATGAAGTCATGGGAGAGGTGGACAGAGGGATGAGAGATGGTATGGTGAGACGAGAAAGAGATGTGTCACATGTTAGAGGATAGGTGAAGTGAAGAATTATAAAATCGTAAGTACAGAGAAATAATGTAGAACTGAAAGCTAAAATTATAATTGTTATAATTTGTGTCGTTCGCTTATTACGTAAAAAGGTATAGTACCCCCGTCACGCCAAGTGGCGTATAGGGAATATGGTGTTAATGACCATAAATTTTATAGACCTTCGGCACATGATTTTTAGGGTAATGTGGTCGGTATTACGCCCGTGCCGCTTTACTTTCCCAGAAAAAAATTCGATACACATTAAAGGCTGGGTGAACTGGAGCCGTCGGTTGGGATCGAACCCTACCTCTTGTCCTTTGTAGTCCAGTTCACTAACCACTGAGCTATCGTGGCTCCCTTATTACGTAAAGCTTTAGCCATATTATTTTTTTTTTCATTTCTCCAATGAACCGGAGAGCAGTCTTCACACAAATATTGTTTCCTTTTGTCTGTATTGAGTTGTTTTGCGGTTTCAAGCAAATTATAATTTATTTTGGATAAAAAATTCAACCCGATATTTTTAGACGTCGGTTTACCATCTCATTGTCTATACACTTGGCCAAACTGATTGGTATGTTTCTAGCGTCACCAACGGTAAGTGAAGTGATGTCTATATCCGTTTTAGTTCGCTGGTCCTGACGCTCTGCGATCAAGACGCAATCAGAGTAGGATTCCAGATTCTCACATGAAGACAGCTGTCTGTTTAAGTGAATTGATCGACCCCACTGACAGAGCATCATAATTAGAGTCTGTATCATTGTATGTCGCCACACGAGTCTGTTCTGGGCGAGTTGTTCAATCTCAGTGAGGGAACATATGCCTTCTGTTGTTGCCTCTTGTCTCAGTGATCTTTTCAGGGTTTCTCTAAGTCGGCTTCTCTTTCTTTTACCTTCTGGTTCCAATTTTAAGGCCTGCTTTGAAACTATCTTGTTGTCTCTTCTCATCACATGACCAACATATGACTACATTCTTCTCTTGATTATAGTTGATATTTTTAGATGCTATGTCATTTCACTTATTTCTGCACAGGTTTCGAATTCATTTTGTGGTAGAGGCTGTATTTTCCTGTTAGTTATAGCTTTGGAAATGTTGCAGCAATTTTAGGTCTAAATATCTAGAGTGTTCTACTCACTCTTTAAAATCAATATTCTGTGACCACTACACATGAAGGGTGTCCGGTTAGCGCAATCGATAGGCGGTTGGCTTACCACGGCAACAGCCGGGGTTCGTACCCTGGCGAGGACACCTGGGTTTTACTAATTCCCTAAAAATTAGTGGGAGCCGCGATAGCTCAGTGGTTAGTGAACTGGACTACTACGGACAAGGGGTAGGGTTCGATCCCAACCGACGGCTCCGGGTTCACCCAGCCTTAAATGGGTACCGGATTTTTTCTGGGAAAGTAAAGCAGCACGGGCGTAATACCGACCACATTACCCCAAAAATCATGTGCTGAAGGTCTGTAAAATATAGGGTCACTAACACCATATTTCCCTATACGCCGCCACTTGGCGTGACGGGGGGTACTTTACTTTTTACTTTTACTACACATGAAACGTTACAAGTTTTAGCTTAAGTAATAATATATCTATGAATGATATTTTATCAGAATAATGCTCGTAACAAGAAACACAATTAAAGTTTGACAAATGTAAAACTTTGTGGTGCGCAAAAATAAATTTGTACAATAAAAGTTTCTACATTGAAAAATATAGCTTCTTATTATCAACTTAAATGTGAAAAAAATAAACAGATAGTGCATATTTATTTGCACCTTTTATTTTTCTGGAAAACTAAAGTATCAATGACATACAGCTTTTATATAAATAGTCGCTGGTAACAAAGTCACAGACATGAACTTATGTACCAAAGTACATTACATACTATGGCGCATCATCCATTGATAAATTTGGCACACAAAATATGAATGGCAGCTGGAAAACACATCATCACAACAGAAACTTAAACACTACAATGTGTTTTTGCCAAAGTTTTTGGGAATTCCCAGCTGATGAGTATGTTACAGATGTAATTAAAAGTGAGGGGATTTGAGCTGTGAGTTAGTGGTGGGAGGGGCGTTACGAGCTATTACTTTTGTTGATGTCCGTAATTATCTTGTTAACTGCACACACTGTGATTGTAACCGTAATAAATTGTTATGAAGGGCTTCGTAAAGGACGTGTTGTCCTTTTCCCATTAGTTTTATCCACAGGGAAAGACACCCCGGAAAACGAGCCACTGCTGCCTAGTAATTACCATAAGAAGGCAAGGCTATGGGAGAACACTAGGACGGAAACCACGGGCAGGGTGGGCCTAACAACCCTGGACGGCATAAATCCAACGAGAGGAAAATTACGTCAAACCAGATTTGAAAGTTTAAGAATTTTCACTTTTTTTTCTGTGTTGATGTTGAAAGTATTTGTGCTGTTTCTTTGACAGTACTTTATGAAAGGTCAAAGTATATTGATTGATAGGTGTTCTGTAGGAGCTTGTAGCGTGTAGTCTTTTAACAGTTGTATCATTTTATTAATCAAAAATTCGTTTCCTAATAGGCTGTTAATGAATCTCCAGTGAGGAGATCGACAATTGGTCGTCTGATTTGTTTCCATTTAAAGATATTAGTACCCTCTTGTGGTCAGTAAATTTGTGGGTAAGCACTAAATGTTTCATGTTATTGTTGTTCTGATCGTAAACGTAAACTTTGTCTAACCAAAAGGAAGCTCCTGACGAGGCCTGACTGTAAATATAATGTCACTGCCTACTGGGTAAGTCTCTCTATATGCGTCTACTAAGCTGTGTTCGTGAATAATACGTTAAATATAGAGTATGATACATCCTACTGCTGTCTGGTTTAGTAAGGTTGTGTGAGGAGAGCATTAAGGGTTTCGTCAAAGTAACTTACGTAGCAGCTGAAATCTTCTTCCAATAACTTGATGTCCCCTAAAGCGTAGTTCAAAAAAAAAAAGTAAAGTACCCCCATCACGCCAAGTGCCGTATAGGGAATATGGTGTTAATGACCATACATTTTACAGACCCTCGGCACATGATTTTTTGGGTAATGTGGTCGGCATTACGCCCATGCCGCTTTACTTTCCCAGAAAAAAATCAGGTACCCATTAAAGGCTGGGTGAACCTGGAAGCCGTAAGTTGGGATCGAACCCCACCTCTTGTCCTTTGTAGTCCAGTTCACTAACCACTGAGCTATCGCGGCTCCCTAGCGTAGGTGAAGGGAATCCACAAATCTGTCAAAAATGCGGTCTGTCCGTTCTATCAACGGGGGCATATACTGATGAGAGTATTATAGATGTCCAGATTGTTGTTCATGCTTCTGATTGGGCTATTGCATTTCGTCCTGTTTTGGCAACACGATGTTGTTCAATTGTCTAGTCCGTCTATGGTTTGTACTACAACTACTCATATACTTGTTACGAGGCTAAACATTGCGTGTTGTTGTCCTAGTTGTATTGTGAGCTGTCTCGTTAGTGTGTTGTTGTCAGTGAGAGTCTGTTGAAGGAAAATTAAGTCAGTCTTGAGTTTGTGAATTAGTGGGGTCATTTATTGTATTTCGTTTCACTTATATTTAGAGCTAGAATGGAAGCCGAGATAAGCACAAATATATCATATATTTTATTCCATATAATTAACTAAATAGTATGTAAGGCCGTGAGTAGAGCTGCAGAAATATACAAAATAAATAAAATATAACATGATATTAAGCAGCTGAACCTGAGGAGAAACGAGACAAACTGCGACGTTTCGGCAAAAGCCTTCATCGGGTACAATATCATCATCCTCAAGTACCATGCCTGCTGGCGTAGGTGATCATGTCTCTCCACAAATTTCGATCTCGACAGTTATTTATAATTTCTGTTGTTGATCTTCTGCCAAGCCATTCTCTTAAGCTGTCTGGTACAATATAACAAATATAAATAGAATAACACCCACACAAGGCAAGCATGATGAAGAGGACTGCACCAAGACCTGCATACTAACTGATTAGTTGAGCATAAATAGAAAAGTGGAGGCGGGATTTGTACGCAGGTAATGGGGTGAGTCATTCCAGAAGTCAACGACAGGCAGAGTCACCTTTGTCTGCGTACCTGTACATGCGGGAGTACGGGGAAATGAAAGAGAGGACAGGTTGGCTAACTGTGCTGTCATAGAAGACGGTCAACCAATGAATCAGACAGATGTCATTAATGCCTTAAGGGCAACGGACTTTGACAACCAAGTGTCTACGTCTCTCCTTCGGGTGAAATAGACAGGAGTTAAGATGGACACTTCCAGAAACGAGAAGTTAAGTGGGAGTATAAGAGGACTTATAAAGGGAACTCCTAAAAAAACATCAGAAAGAAACAATCAACATTTTTTTGAGCACATCATGAGAAGAGGAAAGTTGGAATACTTGGGTACAGCTGGCAAAATAAAAGGAAAGAGAGATCGCGGACGACAAAGAAAGAAAATATTGGATAGCTTGGTGTCATGGCATGGAAAACAGTAAACAACAGAACTGATACGATACACTGTGGATAGAAGATTGTGGAAGGACATGATCGCCTACGCCAACCGATATGGCATATGATGATGATGATGATGATAAGAGGACTTATCAATCAACATAGAGAGGGAGTCGTCAGTCGCTGGACGCTGCGGGACATGTTCGGATTGCAATGATCATAACTCACAAATATCTCAATAACACACAATTTAGTCAAAGCACACTCTATACATGGGAGTCGCGATAGCTCAGTGGTTAGTGAACTGGACTACCACGGACATGGGGTAGGGTTCGATCCCAACCGACGGCTTCCGGGTTCACCCAGCCTTAAATGGGTACCGGATTTTTGTCTGGGTAAGTAAAGCAGCACGGGCGTAATACTGACCACATTACCAAAAAATCATGTGCTGAAGGTCTGTAAAATATAGGGTCACTAACACCATATTTCCCTATACGCCACTTGGCGTGACGGGGGTACTTTATTTATTGTTTTTTTACACTCTATACATCATCATCATAGAGTACCGTCTCCGCATCGAAGGTTGACTACCATTGAGCGCCATTTCGCTCTGTCTTTTGCTTTGATGGTTTACGGTTGTCATTGGCTGAATTGTCCATCTTTTGATTTTACTCGTCCATATTAGTCTTAGTCTGACTCTGCCTCTTTTACCTTGCATTTTTCCTTCCAAGATTACCTTTTGTAGGCTATTGTTTCTTTTATCATGCCCCAAAATCTCATTTGTCTTATTTGAGTAGTATTTAATAGTTCTCTTCTCATTTTTAGTTGTTTTAAAACTTCATCGTTTGTTTTCTTTCCTTTCCATCCGATTCTACTTATTATTCTATAAATCCACATTTCAAAGACTTAAATTTTCTGTTCTGTTTTCTTGTCTAATGTCCATGTTTCTGCACCATAAAGGAATGTTGAGAATATATAACATTTTGCTATTCTTAGTGTTCGCCCTGGTGTTATTTGTTTTAATGTTAGTATATTTTTCTTGACATTAAAATTACGTTTTACCATTCCTATTCTTTTGTTTATTTCAGTTTCATATTTTCCATCACTGGTTATAGTATGTCCAAGGTAGTTATAGTTCTGAACTGTCTCCAAGTGTTTTCCTTCATCTATGATATCCACTTGTACGTTTTGAGTATTTTTTTTTCTGTTTATGATCATAGTTTTAGTCTTTTTGATATTCATATCTAGTCCATATTTTTTGCTTGTCATGTTTATTTCATTAGGTAATTGTTGTAGATATTTACGATTTTCTGCTAGTAAAAGAATACCATCAGTATATCGTAGGTTATTGATTATCTTTCCATTAATTTATAGGCCTGGCATCTCTATGATATTTTTAAAGATTTGTTCAATGTATAGATTGAACAAGCTTGGTGATAGGATGCATCCCTGTCTTACTCCTCTTTTTATATCAATGGGTGTAGAATTAACATCTCTATACACCTTACGTCAACACCACAGATCGAAGATGCGGAATGGTAAACATATTGCAGCTCAGCACAGCGAGCACACATCAACCCCACCTTCTCCGGGATTTCCCCTTTATATAAAGCGACACATGTTAAAAAATCCAATTACGTTTACCCGCAACTAACAACAAAAAGGATATTCAAACAAAATCGTTATTTAAAAAAAAACCCGTACTCTATTATTAACTATATTTTAAAAGTCACCAGCGAGGCCCTGCTTGAAACGTCAATTACTCATCGACGGAAAAAAATATGAGTATCTCCAAAGTCGGAGTTATCTGCCTGTGCGGCGATGAACCCCTGTGCATACGGCTTCCAGGAAAAAAATGGATTAACACGCAAATTTCAGTTCCTAGTTTCTAGGGACTTCGTCAGGGGTAAAAGCTGGCGAACGAAAAAAACAATTAAAGTCACCAAATATGAATTTGAAGAGTGTTCAATTAAATGCCTTCTGTAGACTTCTTACTGAGTTTTCTAGATTTTTCTGTTCTACGTCGCAGTCATTTTTTGGCCATGTATTCTCTAAATAAGAATAGAACTCGCAGCATATTTTCAGAAAAGGTTGTGTCCCTTTAATTAAAGAAATATGAAATGTTACTTCCCATATTATGATTATATAACACCCTATCAAAGTCTTTATTATACAAAAAAATGTCAAATAATCCTTGTAGTTAGACCCTTGAACCCTGTCAGTTGGGGAATCCAACATGACCTCTTTTTTTAGTTGATCAAAAGATCTGGTTCATTTGTTGTTTGTTTTCTCGTGTTCTCTATCATAATTTCCCTTTTGGCTGTTACAGAACAATAAACGAGTTTTTAACACTGCTGTTTGGTTCACCTCACACGTTATACGTTATCATTTATTTATAATATTTAGTACAATCCAATCATATGTTTAAATAATGTGTAATATTATTGATTTCTTAAAATACAAAACATTAAAAGAAGACACGACAAGTGTCTCATTTCTAATATACATTTGGGGGTATCTGTTGTTAAGTGTAATCCATTTTATAACGCCATATTTAATTCTCGAACTTTAAATGTCAAGATCGGGTATTATTTACCGCGTGTAACGTTTTTAGAAGAGACAACATAAGAATCTTAAAACTGGCACTTCAATGGGAAACAGGACACACACACACACACAAAAACAGAGAAGGATCTAGAGAGACACTTTAAAAAACACTTATGAGTGAAGCAAAGTTGGCAGGCATAGACTCATTAGATAAACTCGAAGATCTCTTCAAGGATAGAAATAGATGGCGAAAGATGCTACGAACCTCGTCCGACGTCTAACAGTGCTGGAAGGATCAAGATCTTTAATTGTGAAGTTGTTTGTGCATCTGATAAGTTTAAATATCCGACGATACGGTTATTCGCTATTAAAACGATGTTGTTATCATTTTAGAAATGCACATAATTTATACACGAACTAAGAAATGTCAAAGATTCCACACAAATAAAAATAAAAAGTAGTGATAACAATCGGAAGCGACAACGATGAAGCCAATATCGAGAGCTCCTTTCATAAAAGTAAAAAAAAGTAAAGTACCCCCGTCACGCCGAGTGGCGTATAGGGAAATATGGTGTTAGTGATCCTATATTTTACAGACCTTCAGCACATGATTTTTGGGGTAATGTGGTCGGTATTACGCCCGTGCTGCTTTTACTTTCCCAGAAAAAATCCGGTACCCATTTAAGGCTGGGTGAACCCGGAGCCGTCGGTTGGGATCGAACCCTACCCCTTGTCCGTAGTAGTCCAGTTCACTAACCACTGAGCTATCGCGGCTCCTACTAATTTTTAGGGAATTAGTAAAACCCAGGTGTCCTCGCCAGGGTACGAACCCCGGCTGTTGCCGTGGTAAGCCAACCGCCTATCGATTGCGCTAACCGGACACCCCTCCTTTCATAGTCCACCAAAAATAGTGACGCAGATTGTATGGAAGATTTTTTACAAACCTGGCAAATGCATCGTATGGAATATTGAAAATGACACAAATTTGGCAAGATGTGAACTAATTCACGGTGTCTATACTTTTTCCTATTAAAAATTACGGATGTTAAATCTAGACTCAGATAAATGTGAGGAAATGATGTGTAAAAAAATAGTTCAAAATATTTTGGATAGAATAAAATAGAATAAAAAAGTAAACGAAAACTGCCAATTTTGTAAAATAAAAGAAATAAATTGCACATATTGTAAAGCTATCACATGTCACAAATGTATTGAAAGATCAATAATTTAAAGTATAATTTCTGGGTGTAGGGTTGTAGAATGTGTCGATCTGAAAAGGCGCAAGTCTTTAGGCGTCAAAGTCTCCTTATAGACTAAACATTCTCTGAGGCAGACATAATAACAAGCCAAAGAGAGCCTCAAAGTTTAGCAACTATAAATAGCGATATCTTTGACAAGCTACTTGAGGATGACTATGATAATGATCACATCAACAAAGAACATGACAGTTCTTTCGTCTATCGCCTCTACCCTCCACCTCGACACTCACAGCCACTCTTATAAATTGTATTGTAATAAAAGCACATAAACACGTTCATACAAACAAGATAGAAAGACCCATCAAAGACAGAGGAATTCAACGAGCTTTTATTTGCAGACGAACAGGCACTAATACATGGAAAGATGGAAGACCTACGAGTACACTTAAATAAACTGAACAGCACAGGCACAAAATAAAACAATAAAATCAACATTAACAAAACAGAAGTCACGAATAATGCCAAAGAGAAACAGAACATCAATATAACTATAGAAGGCAGACAAGTAAAACAAGTAGAGGAATTAAAATACCTAGGAAGTTTAGTGCCAAACGACAATTCACAAACAGCAGAGATAGACTCAAGATGCATTAAAGCTTGTCAAATCATTGGACAGTTATCACCACTATTGTCCAACAAGGAAATAACTCTAGAGGCAAAACGAGCACTATACAATACAATCTTCATCCCAACGCTGTGCTACTTATGCCAGTCCTGGACCCTAGATGCAAGAAAAATAAGAAAAATAACTTCTACTAAGATGAAATGTGTTAGACGAATGACAGGAAACAGTCTGAGAGACAAGGTCAGAAATGAAAAACTGAGGAAAAAAGCTATGAATAGCCCCCGCTATAGAATATATAAAGAAAAAATATATAAAATGGTTTGGCCACGTGACAAGGCAGAAAGATCAAACACAACACAACGAGCCCTCAATAAACGTTGCGAGAATACTAGACACAAAGGTCGACCATGAAAAAAATGGATCGATGGAATATTATAAGCACTAGGAAACATAACAGCAGCAGAAGCGAACAGAAGAGCAAAAGATCGCAAACTATATCTCTTCTCGACGCTGAAAGGCAAACGAGGAAGGAAAAAAAGAAGAAGAAGAAGATAGAAAGAGAAAGAGAGAAAGAGAGCGAGAGAGAGAGAGAGAGAGAGAGAGAGAGAGAGAGAGAAGAGATGTTGTGGCTCAATGATCTTTATTAATGTTTTTCATTCCTTCCACATTTGCTTTCCAGCATCCAGGACCGTGACATGTTACCTTCTTTTGTTTTGCTCTCATGTGGTTTCCTCTCCTATAACGGTACTGCGTATTTTAGTGCTACGTCTATCCATCTGTTCATTTAATTAAATCGTTAGAAGGGATGACAATAATGAGGTCTGAGAGATCAAGGAATGAACGTAAATAAATCCAGAATAAAGACAGCTGATGGAATAATCTGGCTGTTATTTGACAGTAGAAGAAAACACATTGTATTCCATATGCACAAAACAGTCACCACGTAATGTACAGGTTAGGGTTTTTATTTCACTCTCAGTTGGAGTTAGGTGCAAAATACAAAGACGAGCGGGGATTGACTGCTACAGAAGATGTACATCTCGTCATGAAGTGAGAAAACGTCAGAACAGCTCACATGGGAGCCAAGTTCCAAGAGGGACAAGCTAGATGATGTGGGAAGTAAAGAAACCAACAATGAACCTTCCAGGAATCGATCCGCGTTCAGGTGACTGAAAGCTGACCATTTGATTCCAGGCTGCCAATCGATCCTCGCAATAAAAACATGAGTGAGGTACTTATTGCTCGGCGAGTGAGGTACCGTGAGTGAGGTACTTATTGCTCAGCGAGTGAGGTACCGTGAGTGGGGTACTTATTGCTCAGCGAGTGAGGTACCGTGAGTGGGGTACTTATTGCTCAGCGGGTGAGGTACCGTGAGTGGGGTACTTATTGCTCAGCGAGTGAGGTACCGTGAGTGGGGTACTTATTGCTCAGCGAGTGAGGTACCGTGAGTGGGGTACTTATTGCTCAGCGAGTGAGGTACCGTGAGTGGGGTACTTATTGCTCAGCGTGTAAATGAGAATAGAATAACCGACGAAAATTCAGTAGTGAGACTACAGTAAATAAACATTGGATAAAAGTCAATTCATAAAAGGACAAGCGAGCCACCAAGACCATGTATGTGAATATTCCTAGAAATAAAAAAAGAAAACAGCTGTTATACTTTCTGGTTGCTTTGATTGTTAAAAATGCACTTCTACGAACTAATCAAGATATGTCTCGTAGTACAACAACACTTGACTATGTTTGACAGCAATACTGTTCATGTGCTATCTGCGTGACTGTACCTTATATCTGCATACTTTGGGACATATATTCTTGATGTGACGTCATATCGTATGATATCCCAGTACACTCTAGTAACCAACCCTTCGTTTCTCTCTTCCTTTTCAAAGTTACACCTTTTGGTGTAAAAATGGAGCAACGCAAAATTGCAAAAACCTTAATAATGTATGATCTTTTTATGATATTTAAATGACTAGAAAAAAGGAAATCGTCAAACCAGCAACTACAGAATAAAAAGTAAGTCAAGCAGAGGTTCCCTCCACGTCCTGCAAGGAGTGTGATGAGATTGATGTTGGTGACCATATTTCCCATGACCAAAGGCCTCGTTTTCTTGTGATGTGGTCGGTATCACTTCAGGTCGCCATCATTTCCCAGATAATATCCTGCAGCCATTCCTAGAAACCCGGTGAACCCCAAAGCCTCGCAAATCCGAAAAAAACCGCGACTTTTGAGATTTGAATCTGGACCTTTTGATCAGGAAGCGATCACAATAAAGACAAGTCAGGCATACAAAACATATCACCTCAGAAACAATATACTCAAAAGAAAACAGAACCATTATAAACATAATCTACAAAACCAATAAAGAAACAAAATAAACTGTAAATTTTCACAGCACTTGTACCAACCCTTACTACCATTGACCAGAAGACGATCAACGTTATTCCAACTCTTAGAGGGACGGTCACGACACCTTCTGCTAACGATGAGATTCGCGACGAGATTGTGGCTCACAAACTGAACCAAGTAAAAACATAAAAATAATGGTTTATCTTTTAATAATTTTAATGAAAGAAAAGCTGGAAAGATTTACAAAACTATCAGACGAAAATTGGTTTAAAAATGATTTTACAGATTTAAAAAAAAACATTTGAATATACATTTTTAAAATACACTAACATAAATGAAAGTAACTTTAATAACATTAAAGGGAGGTTAAAAGCTGCGGCAGATATTCAGGGGAAGCAATGAAGACCACAACTCTAATATTTTATCACAAAACGTAACACAATAACATTCCAGCTCAGTGAGTTAAATACCAATGTACAACCAGTCACTGTGTTCCTTAGTATAGCCGTGAAAGAGTTTAACTAATTCAAGCCGTTAATAATAAATAGGCTTCAATGTCTATGGAAGTCAAACCTACTACAACCGTACAACAACATCTAACGACCTTGCTATGTGTTTGAGAAGTAGGTAGTTCATTTCTGTAATCAGCTCCTCGTTGTCATGACGACAGAAGAATGACTAACAGAACTGCGTTCTATATCTTTATTTAATATATAAGTATAGCCAATAGAGTCAGGGGCAACTCTTAGCCCATCAGTCATAAATAGGTCGTTACATAATATTAGCGCATGCTCTTTACATCTCAGACGTCAGCAAAATGAAAAAGTGTGTAGAATCTGTATAAAAAAAAAAATGTGACACAGCTTGACTAAATGGTGAAGAAAATATGGTAGATAGAGACATTGCAGTTCTGTAATTAATGATAACAATGGCTAGATGAATGGTGAGGAATATTATATATTTGCTGGGACCATGAGGTGGAGACAACAGAGCAGCCACATTACACATCCCTCTCTTACTCTCTTTCACTATCTATCTATTTATCTACCAATGTGTCGGTATGTATGTGTGAGTGTATGTATGTATATATTATATGCATGTGTGTGTTAGTGTGTGCGCTTGTATGTCAATAGCGTGATGGTTGTAAAGCTCATGCATTCTGAAATTCATTTGAGACACAGCGATATGGAATGCTTTATCTCATGTTTTATCGTTTTTGTTTATCACGTCTCATATCGCTTCATGTGATAACATGTCACATCATATTACGAAATACGTGTTATTTTAAGTTTTATATCATGTTACAATATATATATATATATATATATATATATATATATATATATATGTATATGCGAATGTATGTATTTATGTGTGAGTGCACAGAATGGGCGAAGCTATTGGATATCAGCTTAACGAACCAGAAAAGGTCGATATGTGTGTATAGAAGAAATACTCCAGCCAACTATAGTAAAATAGATACATGTACTGTATGGTTATAAAAGTAATACCCCCAACCTGTGACGTTGAACACTTACATTCAACTTATACTATAAAACAACAATAGCTTAGCACTTACTAAGTTAGAGCGTTCATACCCCAAAACTCACTTCAGAAACGTTCATACTCCACTCTCATTTTAACAGTTATAGCTCAGTACTAGGCTAATTAAAACGTTCATACTCCACTCTCATTTTAACAGTTTTAGCTCAATACTTGAACCAATTAAAACGGTCATACTCCACTCTCATTTTAACAGTTATAGCTCAGTACTAGGCTAATTTAAACGGTCGTACTCCACTCTCATTTTAACAGTTATAGCACAGTACTAGGCTAATTAAAACGTTTATACTCCACTCTCATTTTAACAGTTATAGCACAGTACTAGGCTAATTAAAACGTTTATACTCCACTCTCATTTTAACAGTTATAGCTGAGTACTAGATCAATTAAAACATTCATACTGCACTCTTATTTTAACAGTTATAGCTGAGTACTTGCTTAATTAAAACGTTCATACTCCTTTCTCATTCTAACTGTTATAGCTTAGTACTTAGCCAATTAAAACGGTAATATTCCATTCTTACTTCAACAGCTGTTGCTTAATACTGTGGGCAAGATAAACTCATGAAGAAAAAAGTATTATTATTTCCTTCCTCATTTGCCTTTCATCAACGTCGAAGGGATATATAAATCTGTGGTCTTTGGATTTTTTGTTGGCGTGTGTGCTGCTGTTATGTTTCCAAGTGTTTGAAATATTTCATCAATTCATCTTTTTCGTGGTCGGTCCTTTGGTCTGGTGTTCTCACAACGTTTATTAAAGACATTTTGTTTTGGGTTTGATCGGCCATCATACAGCAGAAACCAATTTGTTTGTTAGATAAGTCTTCTATGACAAGAATTATTCCCAAATTGTTTCTAAGTTCCTCATTTATGATTTTATCCCAGGTTGTTTCCTGTCATGCAGCTAACACACTTAATCTCGACAGTGGCTATATTATTCTTGTTGTTCTTGAGGATGTCGCATCAAAGAGAATAATGACCATCCCAGATGGCTTAATTCAAGGGCGGGATATTCTTGTCTAGAAGCAGGCCCCCCTGCCTGTAGACCATCCAACACCCTCTCTCACTAACAAAGGGACACAACCTTCACAATACACTCGCACTTTTAGCAGCTGTAACTATAACATTTCACACTCCACACTCACATATAAAAAATAAACAACAACAAAACAGTAGCTGAGTTTTAAACAAGAGATAGAGTGTCTTGCGACAACGTTTTGGAACAGGCCGCCCTATGGTTGCTGGCGCTTTGGACACGCTGAACTTCAGCGCCCTTTCAAATATTGTATTTATTATTTTCACTTTTTTTTTTTTTAAGATTCTTGACGGCGCCCCTAAGCACATGACGCGCCACGGGCAACTGCCCAAGTTGCCGATACCTGTAGCCGACCCTGTATTTTAGTGTAGTATTATGTGAGTGAAGTATTCAACACCACCGTACTAGGGTATATCATTTGTATGTGAGTGGGCCAGAATCTCTTAATTGCTTTTATTCACCTGTCTCACACACTGAGCCAAGTATCTATTTTTTTCCCCACTTTGGTTTGCTGGGGAGTGTCAAACTGCGATGAGACCCACGTCAAATCTGTTGTATCGCCAGTACAGTGCTCTCACTCGTTTTTAATTCTTTTTCTGTTGGTGTTCATTTTGTTCAGCTGGATCAACTAGGGAGTGTCAAGCTGCGATGGAACTCACGTTAACTTTATTATCAGCCAGTGCGCTAACATTGTCGCATGATATTTCCCAACTCGTGAACTTTTACCAAGTGGAGCTTTTCGCCTCGTAACCACTTCACTCCAGATATGGTTTTCCAACATACATGGTGACAAGAAATTCAAAACATTACACGCACAAACACAAACATTCACACAGACAGAGACATCACACACACACACACTCCTGGTAAGCAAGAACATAGACGTGTCATATCAGTTGATATATATATCTGCCACTGATAGTTAAAAAGAGGTAGGGTTTGATCCCAACCGACGGCTTCACCCAGCCTTTAATGGGTACCGGATTTTTTTTCTGGGAAAGTGAAGCGGCACGGGCGTAATACAGACTACATTACCCCAAAAATCATGTGCCAAAGGTCTGTAAAATTTATGGTTACTAACACCATATTCCCTATGCGCCACTTGGCGCTGACGGGGGTACTTTACTTTTACTTTTTTTATATACTGATAGTTAAAGGTATCAGTCCATGTAATAGGATCTATTCAAAGTGTGAACGATCGGTAAAAGCAAAAATAATCACAAGCCTTATCGTACCACCTAGAAATTTAACCCCTTTCTTTATCTTTACCGAGATTGCCAAATAAGACTTTTAATCCTCGTCTGGAAACTCGATCCTCGACTTCCACTTAAAAAGCCAAGAAAATATAGAGTATAATAAAATGATCAACATATAAAAGAGCCATTGTCTGTGAAACATATCACGTAATTAATTTACATGGCCTACTATAACATTTCTTGTTGTATTTGTCGGACTTGTATATTGCTTTAGAGTTAGAGTGAAAGCATTTCTATTATTATGTATTAGCTTTCCAAAAGTCTGATGTTTTGCTTTGTAACACCTCACGGTCTAATCTCAGCAGTCATAAAGTAGATGACGTAACATATGTGTCCTTCATTTAGAACCAAACCTCTCTTTACTTTATGTTTTTAAAATTGTGTTTTCCTTCAGTTTTGGCAACCCTTATTTTTTTATAATTTTTCTTCTACTTTTTTTTTCTCCTTCTTCTTCTCCTTCTTCTTCTCATGCTACTTTTCTTCTTTTTCTCATTCTTCGCCCTCTTCACTTATTTGCCTACTTCGGTCGGCAATTACTTCTCTTCATTATCTGTCCTAAAAAAAGAGTTAAATAGACGTAGTTGCATTGCATCACTGTTTATTATTCGTTTCGACCAAACACATCCGACTTTACAGTGCAATTTTCTCTCCTCTCCCCAACAAGGCCTCAACCAACCATTATTTCGCTGTCGTGTTTCTCGGGGTTAATCGCTCCATCCCTTCCCAACTCTAGTAACCCAATGCAACTGTCCCTTATCGACAACATCCGGCGCACCCCTTAGTTTAGTTTCAAGTTCCAGGGAGAGGTCTAAAGTACCAGCCTTGAACCTGTAAGATATCAGAAGCAGATTGTAACTAATAACAAGTAAATAACCGGTTGATACTCTTGTCGTGTTTATCTGAGCAAAGGTTATCCTAAAATATTTTATTTTTCCTGAATGTGACGATTTTAATCTCTGAGTTTGACTAACTCCAAAACCATTTAGTCAAGCACGGAAAGCGTATCATTCATTGCCTGCTTTACTTATTCACTGATTCACTGGCGTCCGCCATCTTCTTGACTATATTCTTTTATTAGTTATCGCTGTGTGCTTCACTTCCAACAAATATGAACGGCAACCTGCAAGGGAGATCTATGTTTGTGCACAATGAACGAGATAACGAAACCATATGCTGAAAGTTAAAGAGCACCAACTGATTTGTCTTGCATGCTTAGGTAGATGTTAACTTTAGCAACACAGAACGAGTAAACGAATAACGCTGAATGCGTTCTAAACACGCCTCAGTAGTTGCTGCAATCTAACATTACTATGTATACGATTTATTTCGTCTTGGTACTGAGATTCTATTATATCATTTTGGGTAACGCCAGTCATATAGCATATCACACATACTCTCATGTATTTTTTAAAATTATCTCCTGCTATTTCTTCAATGTTTGTTTCATACAAATGGCAACAGATTCATTCGTTACAGGTAGGGAGTAGATGAGCTAAATAATGCACCGTATGAGCCAGACTTGAGGCACTATCGACCAAGCAATATGGGGATATTTTTGCTACAACACAAGACCAAACAATACGTATCGGCTACTGTCTGCTTTTTCTTCTCACGTCCGAGAACATGTAAATATATGCAGAAATGCGTTCAATTCAGCATAGCATATAAATGGCTACAGAAAACAATGGGAAAGGTGTCCTGTAGAAGTAGTCTCAGTAAAACATTTCTGCTATAGCGGAATGGAGTTTAGAGCTTTTAGCGTATCAATTCAGAGGAAGAGGTATGTTTACAGCACTCGGAAAAAAATGACAAATAATCAACAACACAAACAAAAACAAAGAACAATATTTTACTTTGTCATGGTCACACCTTATGAGGGAGAATGACACAGTGCTGTCTCGGCTGTCTCCCCAAATGCCTGACCTTCCCTGAACAACGGGAGTAGTAGGTCGTGGACACAATGGTCTTACTTTTTTAGTTGACCAAAGAGTAGGAGGAAGGAGGAAAGATTTCCTCCTTCAAGTACAAGAGTTATATAGTAGGATACCACCACTTTCCCATGGTGGAAGGTGGTGGTGGTGGTGGAGCTTCTGTCATGATATATATGTATATATGAATAGGGCTTGTATAGTGCATGAAGAGGATTGGTGGTTGAGGGGATAATTACTGAGTCATGTATTGGACATCAGTTTTTCCCGCCAAAGTGACTTCCAATAGGAGCTAGTGTGTGTATGTTGTCCGGCTATAGACCACGCCCACTCCGGAAGTGAAAGTACCATATTAGGGAGTAGTGATACGTTAGTTATTTTATAGATATGGTGAGCATATATACATATAATAGTAATAGTAATAGTTATTATATCTAAGTGGACGTAAATGGGCCCCGTATTTAAGATAGGGACCATAAGTAGGTATATATACATACATATATTGGCAAATCTTGCTGGCGGTATTAACGAACAGTCATTTTCTCCCACCGTGGCACATAATGACCCAATCAATAAACCGCTCCCGTGAGATTAAAGATTTCTTTTTCCCAAGCGGTCTCGCTATGCTGACTGGAATTATCGAATTTATAACATAGGTGTAAGAAATACTAAGATATGTCCATTGGTCGTTAGAGAGCCAGAGTTTACCCCAACGAGCTTAGGAGGAAAGATATGTGTAGTACATGTCAGCTGCCTCACAAAGCATGTATATTTGGGAACAGAACCCAAAAAAAGCTTGTGTGCGTGTTCATGTGTGTGTATGTGCATATTACTCAGAGAGTAAACAAAAGGACCAGTCTTCGGATAGCTTCGCTGACTGATACAAAATGTAATGTTTATTGATGGAAAGGTACCTGTGTTCGTGTGTGGGTCGTAGAACAAGCGGATGAATAGCAGGGTTTGATGGAGAGGTGATTGTGTGTTTGCGTGATTCAGTATACAAATAGCTGTATAAATATATATTGAAGTGATAAGTAGAGCGATCAATCGCTCACCCAATATGTCCATACACATTCGTTACATCACTATAAAGTGGTTATCAATATCAACACACCGTAAGCAATAAGAACCACTAAAAGAATCGACCCCAAAACGCGAACTCCACAAACATCTGTACCTATATGATAGTCGTAACTTACCGTTAATGTTATTAATAAAGGTGACGCATACGTGATGTATAACTAAGAGGTCTGCCCTATAGTGGTAGTAAGATGAATATTATAGATAATCATAGTTGAGCGACGGTATTACGCTAACAAAGGTAAAATGACCGACCTTTCGTATGGTGTACACATTAACACCCCTACATCTTATACAGTCTGTCATGGTAATGTGATAGAAGAAGAAACTGATGTTTAGGGGTAAGTCCCAAACATTTTTCTTGTATTTTCATCATCTAAATAATCGTTTTTAAACCCGGAATTATTATCAGATAGAACGACACATGATAGTGATGGTTAGCTTATTTTTTATTCACATATAGTCGAGTTTGGACTCGTTGTAAAGATAATTTTAAGAGTAGTTATATGTTTAATGTTTAGTTCCTTTAAAAAAACAATAAAGCTACTATACTTGTAACTAATCCTGTTTAACATTAAAATAAATACCCCATATTAATGGTAGCCAATAGAGCACCACAGAATGAATCTGTACCAGTATGCGCCATTGACCGAAAGAAGGCTATTGTTCCCCACGCGTCCCGGGGATAATTGATATAATTGCTCTCTCGCGAGTGGTGTGTGGCGTTGTATAGCACTTGAGGGTTTATTGTGCGTGCACTAAAAAGGTGAACTTTAACACATAGGTGCGTTACTAAATAAACAAGTAATTTACTACTAATAAAAAAAAAAATATATATATATATATATATAATATACGTTATTTATTTTTAAATCCTGCATCTCGAGACACGCAAATAGATACCAAACAAGATATAGTTTTTAGTATAACAAGTTATTTTCTTTCATCAATGTGCCGGCTTCGTAACTAAGGTATATTTCTGTCTCGCTCTCTCTCTCTCTCTCTCTCTGTCTGTTTGTGAGTGTATGTATGTGTGTGTGTATGTATGTATAGCTGTATGTTTATAGATTATTCACTCTAGTTCGCTGTTTGTCTAAACCTATGTTATTACTATAGGATAAAAGTCAACAGACAAATAGAACGAATATCTTAATACCTTTTACTGCTCGATGATTAATGACAACGCTGAAAGACAAAAAAAAACAAGGCGACCCGGTTAGTTTTAGTCATATTTAGACGTAATCTATATCAAAATATGCGTATTTTAAACCAGTTTTTATACTAAAGCAGTTATTTTATAAATAACATTACAGTGTAAACGTTCAGCCGAGTACATATTTTTGTCTTCTTATATATATATATAAAAGGCGAACTAAAAATCCTAAAAAGCTACTTACATAGTCATTATAGTTAGATACACCGAGCAGGAATATAGATTCAATGTCCAAAAAGTTAGACCAAAGCGCAAAATTTTATCACCAGAACAAAAAATTTAGGCTCATAAGCAAAAAGCCGATTTGAAAACCATACAAACCTACTCATATTGGCATAATAGTTAGACACAACGAGCAGGAAGGTATATCCAAAAGCCCAAAAGTTACGCCAAATCGCAAAAAATGTTACCCCTAGAACACAAAATATAGGTTCGTATTAAAAAAGTCGACCTAAAAAGCCTAAAAATCTACACACATAGTCATAATAGTTAGACACAACGAGTAGAAAGTTATAGTCAAGGTCCAAAAAGTTAGGCAAAATCGCAAAATTTTAGCACCAAAACACAAAGAAAAATTTAGGTTCATAAGCAAAGAGTCGATCTCAAACCCTAAAAGCTACCCCCATACTCATACTAGTTAGACGCATCGAACAGATAGTTATATCCAAAGTCCCAAAAGTTACGCCAAAGCGCAAAATATTTACCCTCAGAACACAAAAAAATGTAGTCTCATATTCAAAAAGGCGAATTAAAAAGCTACTCACATAGTCATAATAGTTAGACACAACGACCAGGAATTTAGATTCAATGGCCAAAAAGTTAGAACAAATCGCAACATTTTAGCACCAGAACACACAAATTTAGGCTCATAACCAAAAAGTCGATCTGAAAACCCTACAAATCTACTCCCATACTCATACTAGTTAGACGTGTCGAACAGATAGTTATATCCGAAGTCCAAAAAGTTAGGCCAAATCGCTAACATTTTACCACCAGAACACAAAAAAATGTAGACGCATATTAAAAAAGTCGACCTAAAAAACCCTAAAATGCTACTCATATAATCATAATTGTAAGACACAAAGAGCAGGAAGTTATATCCAAAGTCCCAAAAGTTACGCCAAAGCACAAAAATGTTACCCCCAGAACACAAAAATGTAGGTTCGTATTAAAGAAGTCGACCTAAAAGCCCTAAAAATCTACGCACATAGTCATAATAGTTACACACAACGAGTAGAAAGTTACAGTCAAAGTCCAAAAAGTTAGGTCAAATCGCAAAATGTTAGCACCAAAAAAAGAAAAAAAATTTAGGCGCATAAGCATAAAGTCGATCTGAAAACCCTACACAAGACAGCACCTATTAACATGCTCCAAAAATTTCATTTGTCTTGTTTTAAGACATCCTCGTTTGTTTTCTTTTCCTTCCATCCAATTCTACCCAGTTTAAAAAGCCCTGGTGTTCGTTTGGTGTACGCTTTTTGTAGTAGCAGTAGTTATTGTTGTAGCCGTAGTAGGTGTAGTAGTAGTTGGTTGTGGAAGTTGTAATAGTTGTAGTAGTAGTTGGTTGTGGAAGTTGTAGACGAAGTAGTTGTAGAAGTTGTAGTAGTAGTAGTAGTAGTTAGATGATGTGTTTGGTTTAGCCGAGGACAACTTTTGAAATAGTAGCGGACAACTTTTGAAATAGTAGAGGACAACTTTTGAAATAGCAGAGGACAACTTTTGAAATAGTAGAGGACAACTTTTGCTTTGACAAAGACAACTTTTGAATCGAGAAGGACAACGTTTGAAATAGTAAAGGTCGACTTTTGAATTGGAAAGGACAACTTTTGAAATAGTATAGGACAACTTTTGAAATAGTAGAGGACAACTTTTGATTTGACAAAGACAACTTTTGAATTGAGAAGGACAACTTTTGAAATAGTAGAGGACAACTTTCAAGTTAGTTTTGAAATAGCAGAGGCCGAGTTTTATGGGACTGACTTAACAAGCGCGTTGGAAATTTTTATTCTTGTACTTATCCTAACCTCTTTGGATTTCAATATCTTTGTCACTTTAACAAAGGACAGACAACCGAGAAGCCATGTAGGTGAAATAAATAAAATCTTGGGGTGGGAAAGTTCTCCACTATCCAGTTAGTAGTGGGTCTATTGAACAGGGTAATGTCTACGCGCCCTGAATATGATTCAACATAGCGTGGCTAACCTTTTGGACCTTGACTATAACTTTCTACTCGTTGTGTCTAACTATTATGACTATGTGGGTAGATTTTTAAGCTTTTTAGGTCGGGTTTTTAATACGAGTCTACATTTTTGTGTTCTGGGGGTAACATTTTTGTTTTTGGACATTGAATCTAAATTCCTGGTCGTTGTGTCTAACTATTATGACTATGTGATTAGCTGTTTAGGATTTTTAGATCGCCTTTTTTATATGAGCCTACATTTTTTGTGTTATGAGGGTAAAATTTTTTGCGATTTGGCGTAACTTTTGGGACTTTGGATATAACTATCTGTTCGATGCGTCTAACTAGTATGAGTATGGGGGTAGCTTTTAGGGTTTGAGATCGACTCTTTGCTTATGAGCCTAAATTTTTCTTTGCGTTTTGGTGCTAAAATTTTGCGATTTTGCCTAACTTTTTGGACCTTGACTATAACTTTCTACTCGTTGTGTCTAACTATTATGACTATGTGTGTAGATTTTTAGGCTTTTTAGGTCGACTTTTTTAATACGAACCTATATTTTGTGTTCTAGGGGTAACATTTTTTGCGATTTGGCGTAACTTTTGGGCTTTTGGATATACCTTCCTGCTCGTTGTGTCTAACTATTATGCCAATATGAGTAGGTTTGTATGGTTTTCAAATCGGCTTTTTGCTTATGAGCCTAAATTTTTTGTTCTGGTGATAAAATTTTGCGCTTTGGTCTAACTTTTTGGACATTGAATCTATATTCCTGCTCGGTGTTTCTAACTATAATGACTATGTAAGTAGCATTTTAGGATTTTTAGTTCGCCTTTTATATATATATATATAAAGAAGACAAAAATATGTACTCGGCTGAACGTTTACACTGTAATGTTATTTATAAAATAACTGCTTTAGTATAAAAACTGGTTTAAAATACCTATTTTGATATAGATTACGTCTAAATATGACTAAAACTAACCGGGTCGCCTTGTTTTTTTTTGTCTTTCAGCGTTGTCATTAATCATCGAGCTGTAAAAGGTATTAAGATATTCGTTCTATTAGTCTGTTGACTTTTATCCTATAGTAATAACATAGGTTTAGACAAACAGCGAACTAGAGTGAATAATCTATAAACATACAGCTATACATACATACACACACACATACATACACTCACAAACAGACAGAGAGAGAGAGAGAGCGAGACAGAAATATACCTTAGTTACGAAGCCGGCACATTGATGAAAGAAAATAACTTGTTATACTAAAAACTATATCTTGTTTGGTATCTATTTGCGTGTCTCGAGATGCAGGATTTAAAAATAAATAACGTATATTATATATATATATATATATATATTTTTTTATTAGTAGTAAATTACTTGTTTATTTAGTAACGCACCTATGTGTTAAAGTTCACCTTTTTAGTGCACGCACAATAAACCCTCAAGTGCTATACAACGCCACACACCACTCGCGAGAGAGCAATTATATCAATTATCCCCGGGACGCGTGGGGAACAATAGCCTTCTTTCGGTCAATGGCGCGTACTGGTACAGATTCATTCTGTGGTGCTCTATTGGCTACCATTAATATGGGGTATTTATTTTAATGTTAAACAGGATTAGTTACAAGTATAGTAGCTTTATTGTTTTTTTAAAGGAACTAAACATTAAACATATAACTACTCTTAAAATTATCTTTACAACGAGTCCAAACTCGACTATATGTGAATAAAAAATAAGCTAACCATCACTATCATGTGTCGTTCTATCTGATAATAATTCCGGGTTTAAAAACGATTATTTAGATGATGAAAATACAAGAAAAATGTTTGGGACTTACCCCTAAACATCAGTTTCTTCTTCTATCACATTACCATGACAGACTGTATAAGATGTAGGGGTGTTAATGTGTACACCATACGAAAGGTCGGTCATTTTACCTTTGTTAGCGTAATACCGTCGCTCAACTATGATTATCTATAATATTCATCTTACTACCACTATAGGGCAGACCTCTTAGTTATACATCACGTATGCGTCACCTTTATTAATAACATTAACGGTAAGTTACGACTATCATATAGGTACAGATGTTTGTGGAGTTCGCGTTTTGGGGTCGATTCTTTTAGTGGTTCTTATTGCTTACGGTGTGTTGATATTGATAACCACTTTATAGTGATGTAACGAATGTGTATGGACATATTGGGTGAGCGATTGATCGCTCTACTTATCACTTCAATATATATTTATACAGCTATTTGTATACTGAATCACACAAACACACAATCACCTCTCCATCAAACCCTGCTATTCATCCGCTTGTTCTACGACCCACACACGAACACAGGTACCTCTCCATCAATAAACATTACATTTTGTATCAGTCAGCGAAGCTATCCGAAGACTGGTCCTTTTGTTTACTCTCTGAGTAATATGCACATACACACACATGAACACGCACACAGGCTTTTTTGGGTTCTGTTCCCAAATATACATGCTTTGTGAGGCAGCTGACATGTACTACACATATCTTTCCTCCTAAGCTCGTTGGGGTAAACTCTGGCTCTCTAACGACCAATGGACATATCTTAGTATTTCTTACACCTATGTTATAAATTCGATAATTCCAGTCAGCATAGCGAGACCGCTTGGGAAAAAGAAATCTTTAATCTCACGGGAGCGGTTTATTGATTGGGTCATTATGTGCCACGGTGGGAGAAAATGACTGTTCGTTAATACCGCCAGCAAGATTTGCCAATATATGTATGTATATATACCTACTTATGGTCCCTATCTTAAATACGGGGCCCATTTACGTCCACTTAGATATAATAACTATTACTATTACTATTATATGTATATATGCTCACCATATCTATAAAATAACTAACGTATCACTACTCCCTAATATGGTACTTTCACTTCCGGAGTGGGCGTGGTCTATAGCCGGACAACATACACACACTAGCTCCTATTGGAAGTCACTTTGGCGGGAAAAACTGATGTCCAATACATGACTCAGTAATTATCCCCTCAACCACCAATCCTCTTCATGCACTATACAAGCCCTATTCATATATACATATATATCATGACAGAAGCTCCACCACCACCACCACCTTCCACCATGGAAAGTGGTGGTATCCTACTATATAACTCTTGTACTTGAAGGAGGAAATCTTTCCTCCTTCCTCCTACTCTTTGGTCAACTAAAAAAGTAAGACCATTGTGTCCACGACCTACTACTAACGGGCCTGTTAATAACTTTCTCCCAGCTATGTCGACTGGAGGGCTGGAGGGGCGAGCGAGGGTCGAACTTTAGTGTTTCGGTTGAAAAACGAGCCCCAACTACGACTATGATAATCAGTCCCGTTAAATGATGAAATGTTGCTAATTAGCGGCCTAATTTGTGGGCTCAGTTGGTGGCCATTTTGACACCAACATAATTAGTTGCTCTCAATCTTTCTGCATTCTTTCCGTTCATAAGCTGTTTCTGCGTTTAGTCGAATATATCCTATGCCCATTCTTTCCGTTCATAAGCTGTTTCTGCGTTTAGTGGAATATATCCCATGCCCATTATTTCCGTTCATAAGTTGTTTCTGCGTTTAGTCGACTATATCCCATGCCCATTCTTTCGCATCAATTTGTTTTCCCATTTATCTACACCAGGGAGTTCAACGTTTCTTTGTATCCCATTTAATGTTATGAGTGTATGTGTTTGTGTGTGAGTGTTTAAAAAAGATATATCTTTACGATACATATTATCATTGCTGGTGTATGTCGGGGGCTCACGATAGAACCAGATGGGAAAATGCCGCTTTGTCAAAGCAGTCGCCCCGACGTGTGCAACTCAAGGTTTTTATATATTTTTTATTTCACCTCCGATAGAAAAAATCTTCTGTCTACAGCGGGTTTCGAACACCGTGCGCCAGCTTTTCAGCCAGCAATACAGTGGTTCAAGCCGTGCGGCCACCTCACCTCCAGTGTGAGTCTGAGTGTGAGTGTATGACTTATATGACTAACTGCTCTATTTAGCGGCCGATGACCGCAAGTAAACTTTCCAAACAAAATTATGACGACGGTAACAAATGGGTGGAAGGGGGTGAGAGGGTCCCGAACGTGACAGCACAAGCGATTATAAGCACACGTGAACTTTCGTTTTACATGTTGTATTTTGTACGCGCACATATCGCCAAATGAAATGTTATCTCTGTGTATCGGGGATTCCCTTTGAATGATTCTCAAACAATTTGTCACTTTTTCTGGCGCAATGTGACTTTTGATCTGTCATGATATCTATTTCTAATTTTGGAGCTGCTACTCGTGAGTCTGTCTATCACACATTTTCCTTTCTAGTTTGGTATTCGACAGAATGTTCTCTTGTAAGTCCACAAATATTTATTTGCTTAGTGATTCCATCCTCATCAGGTGTTCATGTGGAAGCCATCTGGTAAACGAAAACAAGGCAGACCAAAAGAATCGCTATGAAGAACAATTACAAGGGAAGACTCATCTATGGGGCTATGAAATTCCAAGACCAACTAGTGGCAAATCTTCTGTTGCAAGGAACTATGATTTCCTTATATGCCGTCCTCGGCACCAGCAGAAAATTTAATGAATTATTCTTGAAGCATTCCATTCAAAACTTTCATTTTATAATCTCATCATTTTGTATGTCTCCGTTTCGAGGATTGGCTAACGTGGATGCCCACTTCCCTCTTTGTCTTGATGGTCCGCGCTGTCATATGCTCTCCTATGTAACTCTTGATGTTGTCAGTTCACTTTAGTTTGTGTCTACCACCATCGATTTACCCTCCACCAAGATGACTTTAAGTATATTTACGTGTCTCTTAATGTTTCAGAAAATATGTATATGTAAATTGTTGGAATTGTGTAAATTGTTCTTCCATCACTTTCGTCTGGTTCAAAATGTCAATATTTGGCTTCTTCTATGTCCACTTTGTTATAAAATACAGTCATCCCTCGCTACTTCGCGGTTCATTTATCGCGGCTTCAGTATATAGCAGATTGTTAAAAAATTCAAAATTGAGGAATTATGGCGCGAAATTTTGCCCGCACGCCAGCAGAAGGCAGGGAGTGCCCACACAATCTCAAAATCGTTCTGCAGGAGCTCCTCCTGCTGTCTCTACGCCGCCTCCTGCTGCATCTATGCCGTCTACTGCAGCTACCCCAGCTCTATCCGAAGCTGCCAGCGACGATCCAGCGCCCCTAGCACCTGACGATGAGGCGTCATCTGAGGAGCAGTAAAGCTCTCATTAACCTGTGCAGTACATCATCTTCATCTTCTTCACCTCCACCGGACTGCACAGGTGTTTCATCGACATTTATAAAGATCAAGAGAAGAGAAGCTATTGTCAGAGGGGAGTTACGGGCCTTGTTATAAAAGAAAAGTTTATATTATATCATATTATATCATATTTATATCATTTATACATTATTTTATTTATGTTATTTATACTATTAATATTTTATTTACATGTTTGAAACCATTCTTTAATGTTCTAATGATAACATATGCACTTATATGGTTTCATATACACTTATTGATATTATACATGCACAAAAAATGTGCGTATGTTAAAAATGAGAGTGTGACACTACTTCGCGGTTTTTCACTTATCGCGGCCGGCTCTGGTCCCTATTAACCGCGATACCTGAGGGATTACTGTAGTTAATAAATATACTTTCACTCTATCCTTCAACTTATTATGTTTTCTTCATTTTCGTCTATTTCAAGTTCATTACGTCTTTCGTCTCATTGTAAAACTTGGCGCAATATTGTATTACTATAGTTGTGGGAGTGATTTTGCGTTTCCTTTTAAAATGATTGATACTAATACATGGGTGTTTTCTTAAAGGCTCGATGCTTGAAAAAAAATATATGTTATTATTCCACTCGTTTACTGCATTGATATGAGTTACACTGGCATACAACTAAACTGTTAGTGAATCGCGAAGTTAAAATACATTTTAAGAAACTTACATTAAAAAGAAAATTATATTTATATTTGTAAAATTATACTCCTTCAGAGCCGGGAGATCAACTATAGACATGATTTTCACACTTAGACAACTGCAAGAAAAATGTCCAGAACAAAATATGCCGCTCTATATTGCCTTTGTAGATCTAACAAAGGCCTTCGATTCAGTAAACAGAGATGGGCTCTACAGGGTGTTAGAAGGCATAGGCTGCCCACCTAAATTACTTAAGATGATTATGTCCTTCCATGAAGACATGAATGGCAAAATCTACATTGATGGGATTTCATCATAGAGTTTTAAAGTCAACAACGGAGTGAAACAGGGATGTGTCCCACCCTTTTTGGTATATTTTTTGCTGCCCTTCTTAATTATGCCTTCGAAAACAGCTCAGGAGATATTTACATTCGTACAAGATCAGATGGCTCACTGTTCAACTTAGCACGACTGAGAGTGAAAACAAATGTTGCCCTACTTAAAGAACTTTTATTTGCTGACGATGCAGCCCTAGTCGCTCATGGTGAAGCCACCCTACAATCGCTGATCAACAACCTGGACAAAGCATGCGACCTTTTTTCACTGTCAATTAATGTTCAGAAGACATTAATACTAAGTCAAGTCGACATCAAACCTCTATCAATCACTCTAAAAGATTTTCCACTAGAATCAGTACAGAAATTTACATATCTTGGATCCAAAATTACGCAAACCATCTCTCTTGATGAAGAAATAAACAGTCGAATTGGTAAGGCAGCTACGACTTTCGGCAAACTCACAGAATGGGCCTAGAACAACACGAAACTAACACTAAAGACTAAACTCTAAATATATCAAACTTGTGTGCTTAGCACACTATTATATGGATCTGAAACCTGGACAATATACTCAAGCCAGGAAAAAAACTAAATGTTTTCCACATGCGATGTCTCCGCAAAATAATGCACATCAAATGGCAAGACAAAATAACCAACTTAACGGTCCTGCAACGTGCTAAGACCTTAACAATCATGTCGGTGCTGAGATGTCGAAGACTAAGATGGCTGGGGCAAGTCCAACGAATGGAAGAAAAGCGCATCCCCAGGCAAATACTATATGGCGAACTAATACACGGAAAAAGACAAATCGGCAGACCTAAACTACGATATAGAGATATCTGCAAATCATCTCTGAATGACTTCTCCATAAGTGAAAATGACTGGAAACATCTGGCAAGTGATCGCACATCATGAAGAGCATGCATATGGAACGGTATAACAACATTTGAGACTGTGCTAAGGCAAAACTTAGAAGAGAAAAGACTCATGAAAAAGGATGGTAAACCGTGTGGATCAGTTGGCCTGACTTGTTCATTCTGTGACCGTGTGTGTTTGTCAAACATTGTTAGAATTAGCCACGAGAGAAGCTGTTCGACAAAAACAAAACCTCAAAAAAATACACAATAGCCTCCACCAGACCGCCTGACAAGACGAAAAGGGCCATATTATATTTATATTTACATAACTATATATCATTGAAGAAAAAAAGGAATCATTAAAAAGATTATCTAAAATTTGCCTCTAATACATTCATCTTCACTGGCATAAATGCAGTTTTTGGCGATGCTGTTCTCAGTTGTGATTCAATGAAATCCTCAAAGATGAAACGTTTCTTAGAGAAAAAGCATTCAACACTTATTGAAAAGAACGTGATGTTTTTTTCGGTGCCAGGAAATCGTTCTCAGACCTCAGAGACTTGATTCTTCTGGAAGTTTCCATCAATAGAACGCACATAGAATCTCACATGAAGTGGTTTTGAAGTTGCAAACATGAAAAAAAAAATAATAATAACAACACTAATAAACAAAGTTTTGGAGACATGCCCACCAAAACCTGCATTGAGAAGATGGTAACGCTGATTATTTGAGAAAGTAGCGAGTAAAAGCTGCAAAAAAATTTCCTTTCTCTCGCAGTATTCAAAAGTGTGTTTTAGACGTTTCCCCAAAGTGAAATAGCAGGACTAGAATGAAGTCAAAGTGTTTCCGTTGTTCTTATCCCCCCCCCCCCACAAACTGATGAGTCAACGGACATAAGTCCATGCCCATCTTTACCTTCTAAACAATTTTCAACTGACGTCAAAGAAGACTTCCTGTTTTGCTGTGTACTTGATATAATACTACCAAATGTGAAGATGTGGAAATTATTATTTTTTTTTAAATTGGGGATTACAGTTAAAAAATGCATATGGGGTTTGTATGGACTGAGCTTTAGCTATGATAGCGTAGCGTCAATTGGATCAGCTTTCGAACAAAACAAAACAAAAACGAAGTAAAGGGAATTCACTAAGTGATTCAATAACATGTTTTTTTCAGTAAAACACTTTCATCTCCTCTTAAGAGGTTTTCAATTTTTCTAATTAAAAAAATTATTAATTACGCCAAATCAATGGAAAATTTAAGTCTCATTTCTTGTGTGTTAAGTATTAGTAATCCTAATTTGATCATACTTGTCTTTCATGATTTTTCTTCCATTTGTTTCTCCATTTCTTTGTGACAGTGGATTTTCAGACATTCTTCATTTAAAAACAATGACAATAAACACTGAATGTTAAGCATGACATACATTTGACTATAATGAAAACACAAACACATTCACAAATATTTGGAAGCTTATTGTCCACATTCAAAAATAACCATCATAATAAACATTCAATTAATGAAATATTAAATTATACATTTATTTAGTAAACATATATTTTATTGTATTTTAAACATTTATGTAAAATGGCTTTTACGGATTGGGATCCCTTTTTGGGTGCTAGTGACAAGTTGGAATCAACTGACCTAGCGGTTATACCTTCTACCTTTGACTTCATTTCATGTTATAGTTTTTTGTGTTATTTCTTATATTATCTCTTTTGTTCGTTCATCAGCTTTCACCTCTGACGAAATCCTTAGAGACTAGAAACTGATTTAAAAAAATGTTTAATCCGTTTTCCCCTGGCAGCCATGTGCACAGTGGTCCTTCGCAGCACAGACAGATAATTCCGTCTTCGGAAGTACTCATATTTGTTTCCGTCTATGAGTAATTGACGTTTCGATCCGTACCTCGCTGCCGAGACCAAGGGTGATTGCCACAGAGAGAAATCACAAATAGGAATCCTGAATGGTGCAGCCGGGATTTGAACTCACAATCTCTCTGTTTCGACCAAGATTAAAATGGACTGATAACATCAAAGGATGAACATGTGAGCATATGGCAATGTGCAGCATCAAGACAAGTGACAGAGTAAAAGGACACTCCGTGGTAGCCAACCTGGAATGTGGAGACGGCACCCAATGAATGAACTGTTAATATGGCGCTATGAAGACGAATAGACATCACTGTTTGAGAACTGCTGCCAACAATGTCATTTGTCTTTACACACTCTGCAACAGGATCCACGTCAAGGTTAAACAGAGACTCAGAACATTGGCTGCGTGATAACACGCCGATGAGAGTGACAACCAACCAGATAAATAGTCAACAGATAACATCCAGCAAGTGTAAATAAAGGATAGCATTACACTACAGTCTACAGCAGTATTCGATAGTTAATGTACGCCCACTGCACGTCTAGACAATGTGAAGGCCATTGGTTACATGGTCTCTATTATTATGCTGTTTGCGTATTTTTTAAAATTCATTTTTTCTCCTTTTCTATGTAAGAGTAATGCATTTATTACTACCACAACTCTGTATAGAATATGTCTCACACGCGGTCTATTCTCTCCCCTAAAAAAAAAAACTACAAACTGTTAGGAAGCAAGACCGCAAAGGTTACAGAAAGTACAAAATCAATCCCTACTTTTATAAGTGGCGCCATGAGGACTACACAGATAAACACATTTTAAATAAATTACAAAACTGACGACCAAAATTTTCCATAACAGAAACACTGTAGAAAGAGCGATGTTTCAATTATACCTAAGGACAGACAGCTAGAAAGAGCGCAGGAAAATAGCAAAGAACTGATGTCAAAAACAAAGTAAAAATACAACATCCCAACATAAAACGTCTTTCCTAAAACTGTCATAGAAATTCAGCCCCAAAGATCGTCTTTTTACAGACTGATCAGAAAATCAAATCAGCAGTCACATAATTTTCTTCCACTTCCATCTCCGTGGCGATAATGTGCTAGTCCCACAGTAAAGACATTCTGATCCATCCTGAGATTAAGACTTATTTTCAATAACAGTTCAGGAACAAAGCAGTGGAATCAATTGAGTAATACACAGAAAATGTAATCCACATTTATATCGTTAGATTTGCATTCAAAGCTACATTGAATGCACAACAGAACACGTTAGATTTGCATCCAAAGCTACATTGAATGCACAACAGAACACTAAGTCTACATCACACACAGATGAAAATCCACAGGTCTTTTGAGCCTGCGAAATTTCTACTCGAAATACATGGAATTAAAAAAAACAGCACAGAATAGAACACAAATTAAAATACTATGGCCACGCCAAAAGACACAGCGTGCTGAAAAGAATAATAATGGAAGGTATGAAACAGTAAACATGACAATAGAAAAAGTGGGAGACTTGGCTAGAGACAGAAACTTTCAGACGGGCTATGGTGAATAAAACTTTCTGCAAAGGACATGGGACCTCAAGATGACCGTTCCACCTGATGATATAATCAAACTAAAAGACTCAAAATCAGATCTCCAAGCCGTGAACAACGGCTGAGCGAGTGTCTACAATATTCATTGTTAACAAGCCTACAACTCGCATCCTATAGTCTCGGAATCACGCTACAACGGACTCCTGGTCGTGTTGGAGACCCGAGCAGGAAACTTGCATAACCATTGTCCTCAATGGTGGCAACAAAGCCAATGAACTTAAAAAATACAATGCTCAGAAGATTTGCAAATAAAATTCTGAGAAAGCATTATCGAGAAGGATGGATCTCTCTCTATCTCTCTCTCTCTCTGCGATCAAGACTCAATCAGAGTACGATTCCAGACTCTCTCATGAAGTCAGCTGTCTGTTTAGGTGAATCGATTGCCCGATATAATTTCTCTTCCAGGGAGGTGGGTGTGGACCACATTGCTCTTCTCAGGTCTGTGTACTGGGGGCAATCCTGTAGAACATGTTTTGTAGTCATATTGTCCAGTGTACAGTGGCATAGGCTGATTGTACCTATTTTGAATTTGGTGAACATGTGATTTCTCATTCTATTGTGGCCAGTCCATAGGTGTAGTATGATGACTTGATCCCTCTTTGATAGTTGATAGTATCCGTCACTCTCGTTATGCTTTGGGTGTTCTCGTTTCCATTTTTATGGCACTGACCTTTGAGGATGGATTTGGCTTCATCATAACTGAGCGGGTGGTTCTCTTGTGGTAATCTCCCTCGCTCTTTAGCTAATTTGTCTGCGCATTCGTTCCCGTGTATATTACAGGGTGATGGTATCCACTGAATGACTACTCTCAGGAAGTTATTGCCAAGTTGGTCCAGGGCTGTTCTCAAGTCATCTAATTCATTGTTCTTGGGGCTTTTTAGAGTTGATAGAACTGACAGTGCATCATTCAGAATCACCAATTTATTGTGCATGTTATTTTTGTGTTGAGTAGCCAGTGTTGCAGCATCTCTGAGGGCCTCAGTTTCTGCTGTAAAGTTGTTTGAGAATTTCCTAGTAGCTATTGACTTGGTGATCTCGTCCTGGTTAATCAGCGTCAAGAACACACCTCCCCATCCATTTCTGGTGGCATTTGTATCAGAGCCATCTGTGTATATGTGGGACCAAGAGTCCTGTGGATAGGTATGTGTTTATCTGCTACGTGTTTTCTTTCTGTGTCTGATTAGGTGCATTTTTTTCATGATTCCTGTTATATTTTCCTTAAGTTCTGGTATTTTATGTTTCCCATAAAAAACGGAGAGACGTATCAGATGGGCCCAAGGGTTTCGATATTGTTTGGGAAAGTACTGGGTCTCCAGTAGTTAGTTCATTGCCAATTGCAGCGAAGTTGCTCCTCTTTAGTCGTACAATTCCGAAACCAGTTATTCTTTGATGCATGGGGTGGCTAAGGAGCCTTCTATATTTCTCCGCTTGTTGCAATACTTTAGTGACCCGTCTGTCATCTAAGGGTTGTAAACCTGTTACTGTTTCTATAGTCTTGATAGGTGTAGATTTCATAGTACCAGTGATGATACGGGCAGCTTGGTTCTGTGTTCTGTTAATTTTGCTAAGGTGTGATTTGGAAGCCATAGCCCAGGCTGTGACTCCATACTCTAGGTCTGGTCTGACTCTTCCTACGTACAGTCGCATAAAGATATTGCTGTCTGCTCCCCAGTCCGTTCCTGCCATTTTCTTCATAATATTAGTTCGTTTTCTGGCTTTTTTCCTTGCTCTGTCTATCTGATTTTTGCAAGTTATTCTGCGATTCATGGTGACGCCAAGATATGTTGGGTTTTGGTCAATAGGGAATGTATGGTCTTTTATCTTCTAGTTTGCAGAGAATGTTTTTCTTGATAGGTTGAAAATTGTATATGTAGTTTTTTTTCGTTGATTGGTAAGAACCAGCTGTTCGTCCATTTTTCAAACTCACCTAGGGCATCTTGCATCCTGGATCCAGCCACCGACATACTTTCCTCGCGAGCCCATAACGCCAGATCATCTGTGTATATTGCTGAGTGTATTCTGGGTGGAATGTCCATTACGATGTCATTTATCAAAATTAAAAAGTCTTGGGAACAAGACTGCGCCTTGTGGGACACCTTGTTCGATTGTGACCTTCTAACTTAGTTGACCTTGAACTTGTACTCTGGCCGTTCTATCCTGAAGGTATTGAAAGACCCAATTGAATAAACGACCCTGGATGCCAAGTCTAAAAAGCTTGTTCTTTAAACCCTCTCGCCATACCCTATCAAAAGCCTTCACCATGTCGATCCACACTGCCAGTGTGTGTTTCTTTTCTTGTAGAACATCCTCTATTGCCTGTGCAATGTAGTTTACCAGGTCTTAAGTCTATCTGTGCTGACGGAAGCCACTTTGTTGTGGTACGATTTGTTGTTTTGTCTCCAAATGCCACATAAGTCTTCTGATAACCATCCTTTCCATGACTTTACTCAGGCAGCTCAGTAAGCTAATTGGTCTGTAGCTACTTGGGTCTAGTGGGTGTTTTCCACGCTTGAGAATGGACACCATAATAGATTCTTTCCAGATTGCCGGCACATGACCTCTCTTCCAGCTAGCATTTATTATTCTTAGAAGCTGGCCCTTGGTTTTCTGTCCCAGATTTATGAGCATTTCGTTGGAGATTCCATCTTTACCAGGGGAACTGTTGATCAATCCTTTGAGGGCAACAAGAAGGATGGATGAATTACAACTAAAACATGCCATGATAATTTAACCATAAAGCAAAGTCTGACCGTCAAGACAATGTTAGTCTAAAAAGAAAAGTGGAGACCGGCTGTGTACGCAGGCTATGGGTAGAGTCATTACAGAAGTCAAAATTACGTAGTCATCTGTGTCTACGTCCCTGGACATGCGGAATTATGGGGAAATAGAAGAGAGGGCAGGTGGTGGCTAGATGCGCTGTGGTTGAAGACGGACAACCAATGGATGGGGGTGACGTCACAATGCCCTCCGAGATGCGAGAAAGGCGCAGGATTTAGACATCCATGAGTCCACGTCACGCCTTCGGGTGAAAGAGATGGGAGTTAAGATAGGCGCAGCCAGAAACGAGAAACGTAATGGGCGTATAAGAGGACTTATCAACCAACACAGAACTGGAGTCCTCAGTCGTTGGACACTGCGGAATTTGGTGAGGAGTGGATGAACACCCATGGACATATTCGGAGTGCAATGATGGTGACCAGCAAATAACTTAATAATTCAATAACTCAATAGATTGAAAAAATAAGAGATCAAAGTAAAAAGTTTCAAGTTGAAAACATATATCTTCTGTGAAAAAAACTGTCGAAACAAAATTAACCTTGTGAGAAAACCAAACAGCATGCACTGCCAGCAGAAAACGGTAGTAGTGAGACATATGATTCAGACACCAATGACGTAATAAAGACAAAGTGTAGGGATGACCCTACAACGTCCACTACTTTGTGAGTACAAAAGTTATATAGTCAAATACCACCACTTCCCTACATTTGAGAGTGTTGAACCTCCCGCAGAGTGATGCAATGTTACATGTGTATAGGACATAGAAGAAGTATGGTGGGTTGGGTAAGCTCATGAAGGGGATAGTTGGGGAATAATTGGTTAATGAGTCATGTAATGGACATCAACCATTTTTTTCGCGCCAAATTCCATAGAACTAATAGGAGCGAGTGTATGGTGTCCGGCTATAGACCACGCCTACTCCGGAAGCGAAACTACCATATTAAGGACTAGCGGTACGTTAGTTAATTCATAGATATATTATGCATATATACATATAATAATAATAAATTGATAGTTATTATGTCCATGTGGATATACATTGTATATTATGTAAATTATTAACAGATTCCCTGAACACTCTCAACGTGTCTATTTAGCGAGCTGAACCTGGAGAATACTCGCCCACATCTAGGACAAGTGTATCAATTACCAGCCATCGTGTTCCTGTAGGCTACCGCTCCAAAAGAGAGAGAAAAAGAGAGAAAAAAGATATATGTATATAAAGCAACTAGCTAGAATAACTCAAAGCAATACGCTAATTGAGAAGAGCGCTATGGATATTGATGAGCAGAGTATTTTACATAAAACCGGCCGCAAGGTTAGCATGTCTTTTCTTATTCTCTCTCTAGCGCTTATCTTTTAGGATATCGTTAAGATACTCTTACTTTTTTAAAATTTCAAATTACTTTAGGTGACGTTTGCCGAAGAGTTGGTGACAGTCCATCATTTGAATGATCTTACAGAGGATAGACGCTCAACGTGGATGCAGGATGCCTGTGACAGACATAGATTTGCGAGAAGAATAGCAACCATGGCTTTAGTTATAGAGCCTATTCTTCAACCGTTGCACCGCAAAAAGTTTACACGCAACGCCGTGCTAACGTCAAAATCAGGAAAGGGTATAAGTTGCGTCTCTTCAAGAAATCGAGAAGGAAAAGAGCGCCATAATTAGAGATGTAATAATTAAAACGAACAAAAACTGCAACTTCTAAAAATATGAAACGTGCGATAAACCTAATACCCATCAAGTCCATGCTGTAACTAACAAACTACCCGTCAGGCACAGCGCTTTTTTATGTTTTTAATTTTCGCTTAGCGAAAAACCTACGATACTTCCTTTACGATTCTGACGTGAACGCTAGACTCACGATATAACTAATTGCAACCGATGCTTCCAACTGCATCGTAGAAAAAAACTACAACATAGATATTTTCACAGGGCGGATATCTTTCTATTAAAATGTTTGCAAAACATATATATTAAAATACAATAAAAATGTTTTTTTAAGAAAAGAATGTCTGTTTTTGTTATACATTATTCTTATCAGGTTAATAAACTTTGTGGGAATCCGTAGTGACTCAGCAACTTCCAAACCATTCCTGTGTCTAAACTATCAAATATCTTTTCATAATTTTTGTTCAACTGTTATACGTAGAGTAGTTATATGATCCGCACATTATCTTTTCTTCGTAAAACCTACATGTGCATCTCTCAAATGTTTCTCTATGGCCTCTTTTAGTCTCTCCAGAATAAATCTAATTAATGTTTTTTTTCCTGTCACTGATGGCAGCATAATTCCCATATAATCTGTGCACACCTGTAAACTTCCTTTATATGGCTAGTTGATCATATAACCTTCCTTCTAGTCTTTAGGTATTTCTTCCCTCTACCAAATTTTATCTAATAGATTATATAGCATCATGGTAGAGGTGTTAATATCTGCTTTGATGGCTTACGAAGGAATTTCATCTGGTGCTGTGGTTTTACCATTTTTAAATAACTTCTGCTGGTAGTATATCTGGAGGGTTATTTGTGTCGGATCTGCTCAATAAGTTCTTCAAAGTGCTATTTCCATCTCTCCAGGTGTTCCCTTATATTACTAAGCAGATTTCCTGTCTTATCTCTAACAAAGGCAGTGATCTGTTTGTATTGTCCACATAATTTCCTGTGTACTGTTGTATAATTCTTTCATATTCCCTTGATTTGCTGAATGATTCTGCGTAATATATTTCTTGACACTGATAACGGCTACCATAGAGCGCCGCTCTGCTCTGTCTCTTGCTGTGATGGTGCAGGTTGTCATAGCTGACTTGTCCATTTTTTATGTTATTCGTCCATGTTAGTCGTGGTCTGCCTCTTTCTTCTTTTACCTTGTATTTTCCCCTCCAAGATTACTTTTAGTAGGCTGTTGTGTTTTTTAACATGGCCCAAAAATCGCATTTGTCTTCTATGAATTGTGTTTAGCGGTTCTATTTTCAATTTGTAGTTGTTTTATGACTTCATTGTTTGTTTTCTTCTCTTTCCATCAAATTCTACCTATTCTTCTATATATCCACATTTCAAAGGCTTCAGTATTCTGTTCTGTTTTCTTGTCTAATGTCCATGTTTCTGCACCATATAGGAATGATGAGAAGACAGAATTTTGCTATTCTTAGTTTTAGCCTTGATCTTATTTGCTTTGACGTCAGTATATTATTTTCATGGCATTAAAGTTGTTTTTCACCATTCATATTCTTTTGCTTATTTCAGTTGTACATTTTCCATCACCGGTTATAGTATGTCCAAGGTAGTTGTAGTTCTGATGAACTGTCTCCAGGTCTATTCCTTCGATTTTGATATACACTTGCTGGTTTTGAATATTTTCTGTGTTTATGATCATAGTTTTACTTTCTTTTGATATTCATATCTAATCCATATTTTTTGTACTTGTCATGTTTATTTCATTAAGTAATGTTGTAGATCTTTATGATTTTCTGGTACTAATACAGTATCATCAGCATATTTTAGGTTAATGATCACCTTTCCATTAATGTTTAGGCCTGGCATCTCTGTGATGTTTTTAAAGATTTTCTCAGTGTATAGATTGCACAAGCATGGTGATAGGATGCATCTATCTTTTACTCTTCTTTATATAAAATAGGTCTCGAGTTCTCTTTGTTATATTTTATTATCGCTGCTTGCTCCCAGTATACATTACCTATCTCAGTCATCCTTTAAAACTGGGAACTATTGATATGGTGATATGAGGGATCAACAACAAGATATTTTTTTTGACAGCGTAATCTCTGATAAACTCACCGACAGCCTTACGAGTGACGTCGATAATTTTTGTTGTAGTTGTTGAAATGTTGAGATAGTTTAACATCTGTTGAACGGGCTCTTTTCAATATTGGATATTCAGATGAGACCAAAATCAAGGCTGAATCCATAATTACCGAGCTAGTCGAACATATTATCATAGCAACATATTATCTCTGCATCAGCCCAGGACTTGGTAAAAACTTGTAGCTGGTGGTTCTGGTGTAAGTAATGTAAAGTTTGTGTTGAGAGAGGTGTCACTGAAAATGTTGCTAGTGATGTGACTGGTGTCTGCATGGGACTGTTCCTATACACCATCGGAACTGACTGTCTTTTGTGTGAGATATATCATCTGAACATCCGTGTGGTTGTATGATAGATGTGTTGAAGCGATGAGATTTCCATCTTGCAGATACACCCGCAAATGATCATCTTCTCCAGCAACTTTCCTACACAAGGAAGGAAGCTGATGGGTCTGTAATTCCTGGGGATCTTTTTGTTGTCACTTTTCTGAGTCAAGGTATGGTATGTAGAGATCTCCCACGCAGATGATACTTGTCCTAAGTGTTAAATATGGTTAACGATTCTGAAAACGCAGTCATCGAGGCTGCATTGTCGGCAAGCTTGAAGAAGTCAATTTCGAACACTGACATTGACAAATACTTGAGCACTGTCCTTCACCCTCATTGTAATGTTTAAGTGAGGTTTCCTGGAATGAAATTCGGCATCTAGGTATCATAGTAGCTCTTTCTTCGTCTTGGTCTACTTGAGGTCGGGTCTTAAACTACTGACTTTTCAAATAAAAAGCGACTCCCTCCAACCCAACCAATACCCTGCCCAAATCTCCACAACCACACTAATTTAATCTGTCACAATATGTTTGAGTCACTCATCTACTTCTGGCAGACATCAGAAAGGGCTATCAACCGCTCAAAGCTCTGATCTTTCTAGAAGGTGGTCGAAAGGCGTTGAAACGAATCTGAACGTGTCCACTTTGGACAACAAGTTCATTCAACACTAATTTCTCGCAGCTTTTCAGCAGTTACAAAAAAATATTTAAAATCCGAAGGCAAATAAAAGTTGACTAATAACAACTACCTTGGACATACTAGAAATTGTGATGGAAAATGTACAACTGAAATAAACAAAAGAATGGGAATAGCAAAAAGTAATTTTAAAGCCATGAACAATATATTAACATCAAAATAAATAAAACCAGAGCTAAAACTAAGAATAGCAAATTGTTTTTATTTTCTCAGCATTTCTGTGTGTGCAGAAACATGGACATTAGACAAGAACACAGACCACAAAATTGAAGCCTTTGAAATGTAGTTTTATAGAAGAATAGCAAGAATTAATTGGAAAGAAAAGAAAACAAAAGATGAAGTTTTAAAACAGCTAAGAATGAAAAGAGAACTACTAAACACAATTCAAAGAAAACAAATGAGATTTTTTGGGCATGTTAAATGACACAGCAGCTTGCTGAAAATAATCTCGGAAGGGAAAATACAAGGTAAAAAATAGGCAGAGGTTGATGAAGACTAACAAGGACAAGTAACATCAAAAGATGGACAAGTCAACCTTGACAAACCGCATTATCAAAGCAAGAGACAGTGGAATAGCACTCCAAGGTAGCCAACCTTCGATACGGTGACGGCACTCAGCGATGATGAATAAGATCATTATGTAGATCGAAAATTCTTCAGTCACATACCACGACGAAATAAGAAAGGTAAAGAATAGAATCGTGTTACACTCCTCAACAGAGCAGCTTGCTACACATACATAAAAAGACGCAGTCATTTGTCTCTTCACACAGTAAAATATGTGTATCATCACACGAGAAAGGCCAGAACTTATTTGATTCATAATAAAGCACTTGTGAAATTGTTGTTTGTTTTTCTTCGGGATTATTTATGTGTACAGGTGATATATGAAAAGAAAAGCACAATGTCCTCTCAGCGTCCTAACAATGACGTTAGTTGGACTTTAGCATGGGAATTGGCCCGCCAATCTCGCCTTGTATGGTAACTAAATACAGAGAATGCAAATGATGCAGTCAACAACGTGCTGACGTGCAACACTAGATTTTATTATCAGCCACTTCAACGGACTTGGGCAGTCATGTACTTACTCAGTTATTATAAAAAAGATGTATCTCCACCCCTACCCCCAAACAAAATTCTGAAAGATAACCATCTATTTTCCCGTAGTCCATTGTTTACATGTACTCCTTATTGTCAAATCACCTCCTCTTTCTACTTTTGCAATATTGGAAGCTGTTTGAGAACAGTTCTCAGTAAAACTGCAGTGTCTTCTTTTAAAAGTCGATCAATTAGTAATTTCATCTATATGTATGTGTATTCCACAATATTTGATAATAAAATTATATATATATATATAATACGGGTTGTCAAATGTTGACTCGTCCATCTCTTGATGTTACTTGTCCATGTTAGTCTTGATCTGCCTCTGCCTCTTTTAGCTTGTATTTTCCATTGCAAGACCATTTTCAGGCGGTCTCTGCGTTTTTAACATGCCACACAAATCTCAATTTGGTCACGAAATGACCGCATGTATTAGCTATATACGTTCGTGTGTGCGACACCATTATATTAGGACTAATCATGGCTAACTTCTGTCTACTCATTTCTTTAGCTTTTGTCTACCTGTGTTTATTAGTTCTGTCTATATGTAAAGTTGTCTCTATATATTATTTTCTGTCATGTATAAAATCTCTGTGCAATATTTTAACCTAAGTCTAATACCTCTTATGTTTAATTGTATATGAATTCTCTAGATACATTAACAGCTGAAGACTGACATATTCTATAGGGCTTTTTTATTTGTTTGATACCTGAACTAAGACATAATGAATGTCGTAATAAAATCTTTTATAAAAATCAACCGTACGACTGAAGAAGTTGTCTTATATATTTACTCTAGTTTTAAATTAAACCATTATCAAAACAGGCCCTGTCATGGAACTCACAGGAAAAGAGAAAACGAGTCCCAGGAATCCATGTAGAGGTCAGAGAAACCCCCGAGAATATTGATCTAGACTGTAAGGAAATAGAGCAAATGTCTGAGAATAGGGATGGAAGAAGAGACATTATTCGTCATATGTGATTCAGAAAGGGGCCTGAAGGTCTCTGGATTATTATAGGTCCATTTTCAACTATAATAATCTCCCTCCATGTGCCGTTGATTCCATTTCTACATGCAGCTTCTAGGTGTTGAGAAAGAAACATGCAAGAAAATACAGAGCATTTTTGTGGAGTTCAAGAGGACAACAAGAAAATTAAATATCGAAAGTACACATGTGTACCAAATGTATAAAGTAAAAAAAAGTAAAGACCCCAGTCACGCCAAATGGAGTAGAGGGAAAAGTAAAGGTAAAGTACGAGACTTAAACCGGCGTCTTAGTAAACCGACGTCTTAGCACGTGTTTCCACCCATATGTGCTCGGCCGCATATCCAGAAATGTTCGGAGATTTCTGGATAGTGTCGCTTGAAGCATCGAAACTCACGATGCGAGGCTACATTCCTCACCTTCCCTGGGTAATACCCTGGTACCCATTCCTGCCAACGGCTGGGTCGACCGTGGGGGTATTTTTTTTTCCTAACCACGAGTACATCTCACACTGCTCCCAGCGGGAATCGAACACGGGTTGTCCGAACGTCCGTAGTCCAGTCGGGTGGTTTTCCCAACTCGGCTACCGAGGCCCCCAAGTAGAGGGAATATGGTGTTAGTGATCATCATTTTTACAGACTTTCAGCACATTATTTTGGAGGTAATATGGTCAGTATTACGCCCATGCCGCTTTACTTTCCCAGAAAGGTAAAGGTAAAGGTAAAATTAAAGGTAAAGGTAAAGTACGAGATTTGAATCGCCGTTTTAGCACGTGAGTTTTCACCCACATGTGCTCGGCCACCTAATGTTCGAAGACTTTTGGATAGTGTTGCTTCAAGCATCGAAACTCACGATGCGGGGCGGCATTCCTCACCTTCCCAGAGTACTACCATGGTACCCATTTCTGCCAACGGCTGGGTCGATCGCGGGAGTATTTTTTTTTCATCCACGAGTACAACTCACACTGCTTCTAGTGGGAATCGAACACGGGTTGTCTGAACGTCGGTAGCCCAGTCAGGCGGTTTTTCAAATAGACTACCGAGGCCTCCGACCAAGAACAAAAACCAGTACCCATTAAAGGCTATCATTTTGTATGTTGCAAATGGAATGGAAAGTATTGGAGAGTTAATAGGTATTGTGTTTGTATATAGGATTATCATCGTTTTACTCGGTTAATATCTGTTAGAACCTCGATCTCTTTTCTGATCATACAGGATGATCACATTGTGCACGAACTCCGATTCATTGGCGAGTCCCTTCCATCTACACCCCTCCCCAACAAACAAACGCAACCATGTAATTTAAAAGAAACACGCCAATATTATTTCAGTGATGGTAGAAATGGTATTTGTATAATTGGATCTGTTCCCAGGCAACGGTGTTTAGACTACTACCCTCTGTCGTAACCTGTCGTGGGGTGATTGACTTCCCTCTATGTTCAACCCTAACAAATGATGTTCCTCCAACACAATTTGATGTTCATTTAAAACCACTTGATAATAAGACGCAACGCCCGTAAATTAGAATGATCTATTTGAGCAATTGTCGGGTTGTATCGTACATGTGTAGGTAGATTTAGTTCTATCTGTCTGTCTGTCTGTCTGTCTGTCTGTCTGTCTGTCTGTCTGTCTGTCTGTCCGTCTGTCCGTCCGTCCGTCCGTCCGTCCGTCCGTCCGTCCGTCCGTCCGTCCGTCCGTCCGTCCGTCCATCCATCCATCCATCCATCCATCTATCTATCTATCTATCTATCTATCTATCTATCTATCTATCTATCTATCTATCTATCTATCTATCTATCTATCTATCTATCTATCTATCTATCTATCTATCTATCTATCTATCTATCTCATCAAGGCCAGCTCCTTGTCGTGGGGATGAGGCTTAACAGTCACCAGGGACTGAAAACCAAGACTGGCCAGGCTTTCCTACACCCGAGTAAGACCACAGTCTGCTCTAGCAAGATTAAGTGCTGAAGTCGAAGGCAACCAGCCAAAAGGCGCACTACAACAATCAGGATGTCACGCACTCACGCCAATGAGAAGTCGATTTAGTTTATAGTTCTCTCTTTCTCTCTCTCTCTCTCTCTCTCTCACGCACATACACACCACACAAGTGTTTACCACGAAAATATGTCACGTTTTGCTGTTTACAAGAGCCGCGAGTTAATAATGATAACAGCCAAACCAGGTCAGCCCTCTGCTATTCTAATAGGTGCTCTCGACAAATGCACGCTGCTTGCACACGGTGGCAACAATTATAAACAGAATATGCGGTTTTGTAACGGCAACTATTTCACGCAGTAGCAATAGAGCTTTGTTAAGCTCCACAATAATGTTAAATATTGCCATAAATCAAAACATTGTTTTCTTTTTTACAAGTCTGACCCCACATGAGTTCACAATTTTCTGTTGCCTCCCTTCTTGCCCCTCTTATGTCCAGTGACAAGTGAATGTTCTCGATGGAACTATGATGCTTGTTTAGTACATTCTAATTTGTGTTGCTTCAAACTTCTTGTTTTTAGGTCTTCCTATTTTATTGTTCCATTAACAAGTTGTTGGGGAATGATATTTGCTGTTATAACTACTTTTTATATCCCCACATTTTAATTTGTTGTTTCAGGCTGTCGCTCCGAATTGTGTTAACGCCTACATATCTTCTAATATAATTGTTCCTTATTATGTCCCTAGTAGTTACCTTCAATATTCTTCTAAAGTATCTTAATTAAGTGCTTGTGATCTTTATTTAGTATTTTGTTGTTAAATGTTTATGTTGAATGTTTGCTCTGTGTAAGTAACGAGCACAGCGTGAATAATTATTCGCAATAGAGAAATTCAACTCCAAATATCCAAAACAAAACATGTTCTCAACTCTTAATGAGATGATTCAAAGTCTAGGTCTTGATTACGTCACAAAAGTTAACTAATACAGCTGTCTAGTTACACTTCAAAAACTCGTCCAGTTAAATGCCATCTTTACATCTAAAAGTCTCTCACCTTTTTATGGGCGTCTATTAATCTATAAAACGTTATATCGTTAGCGGCCTATGTTATGGTATGTGAGGCAACTGTCGATCGTGTGACACTACTTAAGTTCCGTAAGAAAAGTAGCACTACCTCTATGGCTAACACAACAACACATACACGATAGCCCAACCTCTGTGTATAACAGGTAAACAACAACTCTTTCTCCTATGAACTCTGTGTACTCCTAGTTCAAGAGTCTCTACTTATCAATCCTTTTCCTCTTTTTGCTCTGTTTTATTCATCACAAGAATTTTTTTTTATCGCTGCATTAACTGTGCAAATATTGGATTTGCGTTGAGTTATCATAGCATTAGTCAGTGAACTGGTCAGATGAGGGGGCAAGAAGCCGAGTAATATCTCGACTGATGGCTTCTACGGTCACCCAGTCTTAAACAAATACCAGAGACATTTTCATGGAAACAAAGAGGTCACGGGATTTGTTTTACTACCAATCTCCAAAAAATAATAAGCAGAATTCATAAGAATAGGGGCACTAACAAAATATTCTAAGATAAATTATTTTAACTCCACGTTTGTGATAATTAAGGATTTAATTGTATGTTTTGCATTAATTGACATCGTTTGATTTTGCATCATTTAATTCATTTACTTGTTTTTTTGTAACTCTGCTTTTGCTATTGCTACAAGTGCCTAATCTTCAGCTAAAAGCAACAACAGGTCTGCATAACCAAGAACACGATTACATATTGAACAACAGGTCTACATATTGAACAACAGGTCTACATATTCAACAACAGTTCTACATATTCAACAACAGTTCTACATATTCAACAACAGGTCTACATATTCAACAACAGGTCTACATATTCAACAACAGGTCTACATATTGAACAACAGTTCTACATATTCAACAACAGGTCTACATATTCAACAACAGTTCTACATATTCAACAACAGTTCTACATATTCAACAACAGTTCTACATATTCAACAACAGGTCTACATATTCAACAACAGTTCTACATATTGAACAACAGTTCTACATATTCAACAACAGGTCTACATATTCAACAACAGGTCTACATATTCAACAACAGTTCTACATATTCAACAACAGGTCTACATATTCAACAACAGGTCTACATATTGAACAACAGGTCTACATATTCAACAACAGGTCTACATATTGAACAACAGTTCTACATATTCAACAACAGGTCTACATATTCAACAACAGGTCTACATATTCAACAACAGGTCTACATATTCAACAACAGGAGTGCAAATTAGATTCGCACGCTTAAGGCTTTGACGCAGGAAAAGGCACAGTTGTTTTATTTATAATTTAGTCTTTAGCTGATTTGCTAATTTGTGTCTCCGCAAGAACCACAGAATAGACATCCATCAATTTTACATAAACAGTGGTTACAAAAAGCTGCATCTCAAAGTTTAATAACTTGTGTGTTGAATATCGCTTTCCATGAACAGTTAATATTATCACATCTCTGATCCTTTTGTTACAAGCATGTTCAACCTTCCTACCCCCACACCGAGTTGATTTAGGATGCAATTCATGACTAAGAAACCACAATTAAATTAAGAGACAAACAAGTATAGTTCAGTAAGCCCCACCCTAGTTGGAAAGTTATAATGATACAGAAAACTATTGTTTGTTGATGAAAGATCGCACACTATTACCGTCCCTCAACACTGTTAGACGAATGGAGAAGAAAAGAATTAATTTTGCAACATAACTTTTATGGTAGAAATATATAAATTGTCATGAAACTTTGTTTAATATAAGCATAACTATTGAATTATTAGTCATAAGTACATATTTACTTAAGCTACACATTTTACGGTTTGTGTGTGGTGGCACAATTTAAAACCACTTCTACAGAATATCAATTGTTAGAATGAGTGGAATGTTTCAGGCTCAAGACGTCTTCGTCCGTAGGTGATACACGTTTCCAAGATCAGAACTAAATACTACTATGTGAGTAAAACACAATGAAGAATTAGGGGAAAAAGCTGAAATAGAAAAGTGACTTTGTGGAGTGAATAAGGACGTAAATTTGGAGTCAAACATGTCAGGAAGCGAAACCAAATATAAAGACATTTGGTTGGCATGTGACAATAAACATGCAACGGAAAGAGACTCAAGATGCAATCGCTAGTCAAGATTGCCAGATTATTGAGAAAACGGAAATCACAAGAGAAGCAAGAAGCGCGCTCTTTAACGTGATTTTCATCCTAATGTTGTGCTGTCAATGACAAGAGAAGCAAGAAGCGCGCTCTTTAACGTGATTTTCATCCTAACGTTGTGCTGTCAATGACAAGAGAAGCAAGAAGCGCGCTCTTTAACGTGATTTTCATCCTAACGTTGTGCTGTCAATGACAAGAGAAGCAACAAGCGCGCTCTTTAACGTGATTTTCATCCTAACGTTGTGCTGTCAATGACAAGAGAAGCAACAAGCGCGCTCTTTAACGTGATTTTCATCCTAACGGTGTGCTGTCAATGACAAGAGAAGCAACAAGCGCGCTCTTTAACGTGATTTTCATCCTAACGGTGTGCTGTCAATGACAAGAGAAGCAACAAGCGCGCTCTTTAACGTGATTTTCATCCTAACGGTGTGCTGTCAATGACAAGAGAAGCAACAAGCGCGCTCTTTAACGTGATTTTCATCCTAACGCTGTGCTGTCAATGACAAGAGAAGCAACAAGCGCGCTCTTTAACGTGATTTTCATCCTAACGCTGTGCTGTCAATGACAAGAGAAGCAACAAGCGCGCTCTTTAACGTGATTTTCATCCTAACGCTGTGCTGTCAATGACATCCACTGAAATTGAATATGCCAAACTCATGGTAGCAGGAAAACAGGGAAGGGGTTGGGGGGGGGGGAGAGTCAGATTTAGATACAAAATTTGATTAAAGGAATTCTGAAGACATGATGGATTAGCTCCACAAGAAAATACGATCGCATATATAATATTATTATTGTTCATGTGACAAGAGAGAGGGAGAAACAGCTACCACAATTCTTATAAATAATCAAGTTATGCTTGAAGCTATCCGCGGACTACAAAAACAACTGATACAGAGTGTTATCGAACGTGATAAACAGAACAATTACTAGAACAACAAGGAATGTCACAGTAGGAAGAGTCAACTAAAGAGGAACAAAAATCCACAAACTGTCACGCCTCGACGCTTGAAGACACATAAATATTAAAACAAAAAAGATGCAATACTACAGATAAATAAAAAAAAAAAAACATCGAAGGAGCGTAACTCTCTATTTCGACCCTTCCAACACCTTGACCTAGAAAGACAAAGATTGCAACAATAAAACAAGTTGTTTACCATGTGTTCGCACATTCTTGAATCTTCTTCTAATGTGTCGTGGAGCACGTACATACACATACATTATGGTTTTACAGAGTTAAAAACAGAGGTAGTAAAGCGAAGCAGTCGGGTAAAACTACGAGGATTTTCAAAATTGTTGATGAAATTGAATCAAGACTTATAAATCCTAAAAAATAGATATACATTATTATATTTTATTTTGAAATTGAGTATTGTAGTTGTAAATTTAAAAAAGGAAGTGTATCTTTTAAAATAATAAATGGTTAATATGAAATGTAATTGAAAGAGGAGGCACACGAATTGTTTTGCGCACTTAGCACACATTGGGTAGCATTCACACTTTTCCGATGATGTATATGAGATTATAAATGATGACAGAATTTAATACCGTTCTGGAGAAACCCGTTTATGTAATAACAATATTGAAACTATGTCTTCTTGGGGATCGTATCATTTTGTATTATTTCTAATCACTTAGTAGGAACACAACGTTGTCCTCAACATAACACCCTTGTCAAAGTTTGGCGGCGCCCTTGGGAGCACACTTTGTGAACTACAGCGGATCCAATTAGTGCAGGTTTACGTTTTTGAAATTACATCCGGTCTGTTTAGTCACCATAATCATGTGCCATACCGGTTGGCGAAGGTGATCATGTCCTTCCAGAATTTTCTATCTGCCGTGTATTATCAATTCTGTTGTTTACTGTTTTCCATGCCATGACACCAAGCTATCTAGTATTTTCTCTCTTTGTCGTATGCGATCTTTCCTTCCCTGTATTTTCCCAGTTGTAACCAAGTATTCCAACTTTTCTCTTCTCGTGATGTGCCTGAAAAATGTTGCTTGTTTCTTTCTGATGTTTTTTAGGAACTCCCTTTTTGTGTTAGCCTCTTTGAGAATGTTTTCATTCGTCTTTTTTAGCTGTTCAGGGAACTTTTATCATTCTTCTGAGAAATATAATCTCTATGACCTCTAATCGTCTTTTCATTTGTTTGTCTACTGTCCACGATTCGCTTCCATAGATCAGAATTGGTTCTATGTAGCACCGATTAGTCTGTTTATTAACCAACCTCTAAACAACAAGTCCACACATGATATGTTATTTTTGATTAGAAACTACCATCTCTACTATCATTCTGCTGCAGCGAAATTACACCTCCTGACAAGTCTAATCTGTTTGCGATACTTTCTTGATTGCTCAATAAATTCTACAAATAAAATCAAGTGCAGTTTTTGAGTTGGTGAACATGTTTGTATGTCATTATTCAAGTATCCTAGTTAATGGTGTGATTTTACATGTAGGCAGTACAATAATGTCATGAAACTTTTCATTGCTTCATTAACATTTTTCTTTAAAAATAAGAAATATTTCTTTAGGTAATAGAGTATGTGTTACTCCTCTTAATACTTCTCCAAATACCTTGGTTAGATAAATGCTGAAACGAAGAAATATTACTGGCCAGTGGAGTCCTAGAAGAAGTGATGGCAGGAATGAAAGATAACGAAAGCTGCTCGAATTTTAACTGACACAGAAAGATTATAAGTGAAAAATAAAAGGCAAGAGAAACTGAAAACGGCAAAAATGACACATTTATATTGGAAAGCAAATGCCACGATGATAAATGAAATGTTGAAAAAAATATATATAACTCTGCAAGATTGTTAATGTCATAATATAAAGGCATCATGATGATGATGACAGTGCAAGATTTAGACTGGGTAAGGCCTTAGGTTGGCTAAGCTAAATGAAACTTGGAGGTCCCCTATTTAAAAAAAATTAACCCGAAATGTCTCTATCATAGATTACTATAAAAACCTATTTTTAGGTTCCCTGGGATTATGAGGCCCTGTTTTTTCTTATTTAGCCTGGCTCTAGATAGATGGTAAGTAAAAAAGTAGTAAAGAGCCCCGTCACGCCAAGTGGCGTATAGGGAATATGGTGTTAGTGACCATAAATTTTACAGACCTTCAGCACATGATTTTTGGGGTAATGTGGTCGGTATTACGCCCGTGCCGCTTTACTTTCCCAGAAAAAAAAATCCGGTACCCATTTAAGGCTGGGTGAATCCGGAAGCCGTCGGTGGGAATCGAACCCTGCCTCTTGTCCTTTGTAGTCCAGCTCACTAACCACTGAGCTAGATAGATGGTAAACTGAGGTAATACATCAACATGACAAGAGAGTCAACCAAGACAAATAGTTGTCTCATTCTGAACAAAGTAAGACAAACAAAATGTCATAAAAATAGACAGTCACGGATCCAGTTTCCAACTGTTTCTTCTGCGTTAGTTAGATGTTTATCCCATAGTTGTCTGCACTTGAATGACATGAAATGAGCACAGCTGCATTGCGATAATGTTTACATCAAGCAGCATTATCGATACCGCTAGGGGACATTCAACATCAGAGCGACATTCTCTTTTTTTTTTTATTTAGAAACTTATGTGCCTTCCCTCTTGTGCTACTACTCGTAGGGCCAAACTTAGTTCGTTACTCCAATTGGGGAGTTGACGCATGGTCTTGATCAGTTATGGTTTACCGATACCGACACAATCATTCAGCTATGAGTCGCTAACCGCTTCCAGTTCAAACATTAGAGGACGTCTTTACCAGCCACGCACTAAGAACATGTATAACATGTTTACATCCATTGATGTTTGTTATTGTTTACCGCAGACATAAAGTATGCACGCTGATAATTCATGTAGACGGCTAAATACACACCCGATCCGTTCTCTCAGTTGCTCGTTTTATTTGTAAAAAGTAAAGTATCCCCGTCACGCCAAGTGGCGTATAGGGAAATATGGTGTTAGTGACCCTATATTTTACAGACCTTCAGCACATGATTTTTGGGGTAATGTGGTCGGTATTACGCCCGTGCTGCTTTACTTTCCCAGAAAATAATCCGGTACCCATCTAAGGCTGGGTGAACCCGGAAACCGTCGGTTGGGATCGAACCCTACACCTTGTCCTTTGTAGTCCAGTTCACTAACCACTGGGCTATCGCGGCTCCCTCGTTTTATTTGTACTTTGCCTTATTCCCGAATCTCGTAAACTCATTACTGCATCCGTATCATCCCACTTGTTGGCCGCACCAGTTGGGATTTCTTATTTGTGATTTCTCTTTGCGGCTACCACCGCTGGTCACAGCAGCAAGGCTTGTTGACTTGAAATGTCAACTCATCGACGAAAAAAATATGAGTACCTCCAAAGACGGAGTTATCTCTCTGTGCGGCAAGAAACCCCCATGCACACGGCTGCCAGGGAACAAAACGGATTAGCACGCAAAATTCAGGTCCTAGTCTCTAGGGACTTCGCCAGAGGTGAAAACTAGCCAACGCAAAAAAATTGTATTCTCAACATTCTTCTATAAAACCACATTTCTACAGATTCCAGTGATTTTCTTGTCTGTTCAAATAATTAAAATAGAAACAATTTCTTTAATGCTCTAATATAAATGTCCAAACGCTGTTTGTTATGGCCTCTTCTATCCTTTGTTGTTTTAACAGCGCTTTATTATTACCTGATGAAATACTGATATATTGGGTTTCTCTGTGCGATCAAGACTCAATCAGAGTAGGATTCCAGACTATCTCTCTCTCTGCGATCAAGACTCAATCAGAGTAGGATTCCAGACACACTCACTCTCTCTCTCTCTCTGCGATCAAGACTCAATCAGAGTAGGATTCCAGACTCTCTCTCTCTCTCTCTCTCTCTGCGATCAAGACTCAATCAGAGTAGGATTCCAGACTCTCTCTCTCTCTCTCTGCGATCAAGACTCAATCAGAGTAGGATTCCAGACTCTCTCTCTCTCTCTCGCTCTCTCTCTCTCTGCGATCAAGACTCAATCAGAGTAGGATTCCAGACTCTCTCTCTCTCTCTCTGCGATCAAGACTCAATCAGAGTAGGATTCCAGACTCTCTCTCTCTCTCTGCGATCAGACTCAATCAGAGTAGGATTCCAGACTCTCTCTCTCTCTCTCTCTCTCTGCGATCAAGGCTCAATCAGAGTAGGATTCCAGACTCTCTCACGAAGTCAGCTGTCTGTTTAAGCGATTCGATTACCCCATAATAGTTTCTCTTCCAGTGGATGGGCGTGGACCACATTACTCTTCTCAGGCCTGGTTACGGATGGGGGGGGGGGGGGCAATCCTGTAGAACATGTTTTGTAGTCACATTGTCCAGTGTACAGTGGCATAGGCTGGTTGTACCTATTTTGAATTTGGTGAACATATGATTTCTCATTCTATTGTGGTCAGTGCGTAGGCGAAGTATGATGACTTGATCCCTCCTTGATAGTTGGTGGTATCCGTCACTCTCGTTATGCTTTGGGTGTTCTCGTTTACATTTTTCATGGAACTGACCCTTGAGGATGGATTTGGCTTTATCATAACTGAGCGGATGGTTCTCTTGTGGTAATCTCCCTCCCTCTTTAGCTAATTTGACTGTGCGTTCGTTCCCGTGTATATTACAGTGTGATGGTATCCACTGAATGACTACTCTCTGGAAGTTATTGCATAGTTGGTTCAGAGTTGTTCTCAAGTCATCTAATTCATTGTTCTTGGGACTTTTTAGAGCTGATAGTACGGACAGTGCATCAGTCAGAATCACCAATTTATTGTGCATGTTATTTTTGTGTTGAGTAGCCAGTGTTGCACATCTCTGATGGCCTCAGTTTCTGCTTTAAAGTTGTTTAAGAATTTCCCAGTAGCTATTGACTTGGTGATCTCGTCCTGATTATTCAGAGTCAAGAACCCACCATCCCCTCCATTTCTGGTGGCATTTGTAGCAGAGCCATCTGTGTATATGTGGGACCAAGAGTCCTGTGGGTATGGTATCGTGTATATGTTTTTCTGCTACGTGTTTGTTTGTAATGATACAAATGCAGCGGTAATGATCAATTGATGTTTGAAACCGCCCACACAGATTGTAGGATATCTCCTCTTTTGCTGCGTCCTAGTATTTTGATCATGCGAACTTGTTTGTATCCTGTTTCATGATGATGTTGATATGAACCAATACCATGACACACGATGAGCTAGTGGCCTGTACTCGTCGATGCACGCATGTCCTGGTTTTCCCTCTAAACCTGCGCCGTGACTGACAAATTTCGCCATTGGAAGGAAGGATTTTGGTTTAAACCATAGCCAACCATAGGTTTTTCATAGGCCACCGGACTGAAAGGGAATAACGCTGTTTTCAGGCTTGTGAGCAGGGACGGCTGTAGGTAGAGTGACGTGAGCCGTCTATAGCTTTATAGTTGAAAACGTCATGCTTGTTTGAGGGTTTCCCGGTTTTATATTCTGCCCGTGGGCCAAGTTAATCTATAGTTGGCCTTGGTTTAACTTAGGAGTTTTCCTTCTTGTAGGATTAGATGTTGACCAGACTGTTGAGCCCACCCTGCCCGTGGCTTCTGTTCGCTTTCTCTCCCTTAGTCTTGCCCTCTCCCGATGGTTATTACTAGACAGCATAGTTTATTTTCTGGGTTACCTTCCCTGAAGATAGAGCAATCAATATGGCTTTTCCTCGCAAGGCTTCCCCCTTATTTGAACTTTTTTTTCTTCTCTGGTGGTGGTTCATTAATTATACCCAACCCTGTCTAGGTTGAAGCCTTCATTCTGATCTTTATTCTGTGCGATCAGATCTGAAATCCTGATGTCCGATCGGGTTGATAGTTGAACCCAAGTGGTGACGGCTGCCTCATAGTTTCTGTCACAGTTCAGCTGTTACCCGCGCCCCGGCGGCCCCCCCCCCCCCCCCCTCGATATCTCAGAGCTACTCGCTGAAGTGGGACCGCCCAGAAGGTGTGGCGTTTTCAGCATTGCGAGAGGGGATGGTTCTGGGTAAAATGACGTCAGCTGTCTATAGCTCATCATCATCGAGTGCTTTCTTCGCAACGAAGGTTGGCTACCATGGAGCGCCATTCTGCACTCTCTTGCTTTGATGGTGCAGGTTGTCATAGACTGATTTGTCCATCTTTTGATGTTACTCGTCCATTTTAGTCTTGGTCTACCTCAGCCTCATTTACCTTGTATTATCCCCTCCAGGATTACTTTTAGTAGGCTGTTGTGTCTTTTAACATGGCCTAAAAATCGCATTTGTCTTGTTTGAATTGTGCTTAGTAGTTCTCTTTTCATTTTTAGTTCTTTTAAGACTTTATCGTTTGTTTTCTTTTCCTTCCATCCAATTCTACATATTCTTCTATATATCCACATTTCAAAAGCTTCAATTCTCTGTTCTGTTTTCTTGTCTAATGTCCATGTTTCTACACAATATGGGAATATTGAGAAGATATAACATTTTACTATTCTTAGTGTTAGCCCTGGTGTTATTTGTTTTGATGCTAGTATGTTCTTCGTGACATTAAAATTACTTTTTGCCATTCCTATTCTTTTGTTTATTTCAGCTGTACATTTTCCATCACTGGTTATAGTATGTCCAAGGTAGTTGTAGTTCTGAACTGTCTCCAGGCATATTCCTTCTATTTTGATATCCACTTGTGGGTTTTGAGTATCTTCTTTGTTTATGATCATAGTTTTAGTCTTTTTGATATTCATATCTAGTCCATATTTCTTGCTTGTCATGTTTATCACATTAAGCAATTGTTGTAGATCTTTAGGATTTTCTGCTAGTAGTACAGTATCGTCAGCATATCTTAGGTTATTGATTATCTTTCCATTAATTTGTAGGCCTGGCATCTCTATGATGTTTTTAAAAATTTGCTCAGTGTATAGATTGAACATGCTTGGTGATAGGATGCATCCCTGTCTTACTCCTCTTTTTATATCAATGGGTGTAGAGTTCTCTTTGTTATATTTTATTATTGCTGTTTGCTCCAGTATAGATTACATATTAGTCGTATATCCATGTCATCTAGATGTATCTCTTTTAGGCATTCTATAAGTTGTTTGTGGTATACTCTATCAAAAGCTTTGGTGTAGTCTATGAAGCAGGCATATATTGGTTTGTTTACTTCTGTGTATTTTTCGATTAATGTTCTCATGCAGAATATGGCTTCTTTGTCCCGCTATTTTTCCTAAATCCAAATTGCTGCTCATCTAATTCAGTATTGATTTATTCTGAATCCTTCCTTGTATAAATTTTAGCAAGATTTTTGTAATATGGCTCATTATGCTTATTGTTCTAAAGTCACTGCATTCAACTGCACCATTCTTTTTAGTCAATGCAATGAAAGTTGATGGTTTTAGTTCATTTGGTATGTATCCTATGTGGTATATGTCGTTGCATATGTCAGTAATCACTTCAATGCCAAAATCTTCTAGTGCCTGTATCACCTCTAACTGTATGCTGTCAGGCCCTGCTGCTTTTCCCTTTTTCATTGTTTTTATAGCTTTTTCCACCTCAGATTTTAAGATTTTATAGCCTGATGTACATTTTATAACTGGTTTCTTGTCCCTTTGATCCTGAATAGTTATGTTATATATTCCTGCCATCTATCTATAATACCCTTATTGTATGTTAGCATTTTTCCTTTTTTGTCTGCAATGAATATACCTTCTGTGGCTTTTTTTTTATTTTTATTAGTCATTCTCTTTATTTCTGTGTGCATTCCTCTTAAGTCTTGTTTGCTTTCCATAGTTGTATGTCTATAGCTCGCTTAGCGTAATTAAGACGTCACAAGTACTGGGGTGTTTGGGGGAAAACCACTTCAGCGGGAAAACTCAGAGATATCGGGGGCAATGGTTCAGCTCCGTCTGACCAGATTGACAACCTGGCTACTTGTGAGTTGGACACAGATGGAGATTATGCTCAGGATCCTGAATGATATTTGTTTGTGTATGCCATTTGAGGCTATATAGATGTCTTAGGTATTGCCCATGCGACAGACACATTGTGTGTCATGATGTTGTTCTCACTCTTCCTTATATGAGTATAGCCCATGCGACCAGCCCATCGTGTGCCATGTTGTTCTCACTCCTCCTTATAAGAGTATAGCCCATGCGACCAGCTCATCGTGTGTCATGATGTTGTTCTCACCCCTCCTTATAAGAGTATAGCCCATGCGACCAGCTCATCGTGTGCCATGTTGTTCTCACCCCTCCTTATACGAGTATAGCCCATGCGACCAGCCCATCGTGTGTCATGATGTTGTTCTCACCCCTCCTTATACGAGTATAGCCCATGCGACCAGCCCATCGTGTGTCATGATGTTGTTCTCACCCCTCCTTATAAGAGTATAGCCCATGCGACCAGCTCATCGTGTGCCAGTTGTTCTCACCCCTCCTTATACGAGTAAAGCCCATGCATGCGACCAGCTCATCGTGTGTCATGATGTTGTTCTCACCCCTCCTTATACGAGTAAAGCCCATGCGACCAGGCCATCGTGTGCCATGTTGTTCTCACCCCTCCATCACGAAACAGAACAAATAGTCAAGTTCGCATGATCAAAAGACTTAAACGCAAAAGAAGAAGTATAGAGTCTACAGAGACAACTTCTAAGACTAGTGATGATAGTCTACTGTCATCTCTCCGAGTAGGTTACGGGCTCATCGGCGTTGCTAACGTTAAGCCTTCCTACCCCCACTCCGAGTTGATTAGGATGCAATTCATGACTAAGAAACCACAATTCAATAAGAGACAAACAAGTATACTTCACTAAGCCCACCCTAGTTGGAAAGTTATAATGATCATCATCATGTGCCATACCGTTTGGCGTAGGTGATCATGTCCCTCCACAATCTTCTATCTACAGTGCATCGTATCAGTTCTGTTGTTTACTGTTTTGCATGCCATCTTTGTCGTCCGCGATCTCTCTTTCCTTTTATTTTGCCAGTTGTAACCAAGTATTCCAACTTTCCTCTTCTCATGATGTGCCCGAAAAATCTTGATTGCTTCTCTCTGATGTTTTTTAAGAGCTCCCTTTTTTGTGTTGGCCTCTTTGAGAACTTCCTCATTGGTCTTTTTTAGCTGTCCAGGGTGTTATAATGATACAGAAAACTATTGTTTGTTGATGAAAGATCGCACACGATCACCGCCCACGACACTGTTAGACGAATGCAGAAGCAAATAATTAATTTTACAACATAACTTTTATAGTAGAAATATAGAAAATGTCATGAACTTTGTTCAATATAAAACTGAACTCCAATGTGGATGTCTAGATTACAGCCAAGTTTGTTTTAAAATACAAATGCAAACTTGGGACATTGTTGCGGGAAATGTCCATTTTATTTATTCGCTATGTTTGTTGAGTACTAGTCGTGAGAGAAATGTGAGGGGGTTGGAGAAGATTATGGAAGGGAAATTTGAGCTATAAGAGTGGATACAAAATATGGAAGGAGTTTTAGCAGTAAGAGTGGACTAAAACATGGAAGGAGTTTAGCAGTTATAGAGTGGAACTAAAACATGGAAGGAGTTTAGCAGTAATAGTGAAACTAAAACATGGAAGGAGTTTAGCAGTAAGAGTGGAACTAAAACATGGAAGGAGTTTAGCAGTTATAGAGTGGAACTAAAACATGGAAGGAGTTTGGCAGCTATAGAGTGGAACTAAAACATGGAAGGAGTTTAGCAGTAAGAGTGGAACTAAAATATGGAAGGAGTTTAGCAGTAAGAGTGG